>JAMAJY010000010.1:0-385536 GCA_023628775.1 Lecanicillium sp. S3808
CCCCCCGCAATTGACGCTGTACCCAGAGCAGTCGTCTCCTCCGTTGTTCACACACGCCACGCTCTCCACACAGAGGCGGCGCCAGACGGATCCGAAATCCATTGCTACCTACGAGTGTCAGGAAAAGACGTAAAAAGTACAAACTATTACAGTATCAAATAGTCTTCTCCATTCGCCCACAAGCCGCACAGAGCACTCTACAGTCCTTGGACTCTTGCGCAATGTCTACGCACTACTCGTGTGCGTTGCAACAGACGCACGACTGGGCTGACTCGGGCGCCTCCGCATTTGATGGTGAAACAAACGCTCTCAAGGCTGGGGTCATGGCAGCTGCCTTCAGTAGCATAGCGCACCGCGGGAGGCCCGGCGGGCGGGCGTGGCGAGCCGCGTCTCCATTTTCAGGCTCCAGAGAGAAAGAGGGAACAATTAGCTGATGGGGCGACGTTTTGTTGCGCTCAATTCATTACTAGCAGGTTGCATCTTGGCCACCGAGGCGAGTAAGAAGAAAGAGGTCTTACAGGCTGCAATGACTCCATATTGTACTCCGTAGAGATGCCATAATTAGTGACAAGCTGATGGTGTAACGATGCCAAGTACAATAGTACAATGTTCGACATGGTGTAGTATCCGTAACTAGACGACTTACCGGACTATAGCGTCGTGTTAGTCGCTACCAAGCCGCTGGGAATTACTACTAGTTAAGGCCGGAGGCTTGCAGAGAATGCAAGCAATGGTCCACCAGAATGCACAATGGAAGGGCCCTGGAAAACACAGGCCGCCACTTGGAACCGGGGAGAAGCAGACAATGATAAAGGTAGAAAAAAAAAAAGCCAATAATAAACGTGGACATTGAACGCCGCCAAAAGATGCGCCACGGCCGGGGGTGCTGGCATTGATTGTACATACTCATCGTCGTGTGCAATGTACGAAGTAGCCTTGATGAGCACAAGCTAAGAAAAGAAAAATCGGCATCAAGTGGCGCTGCTCTGGAGCCCAATCCAGCCTCGGCTAGCGCCAGGTGCCCGCAGCAGCAGCAGAGAAGAGGCCACGGTTCCATTTCGACCCCATTTGAGCCAAAGAGAGCCGGGCCAGCCCGCCGATTGTCCGTTTGGCCGTGTGTGAAAACGGGCCATCATCAGCAAAAAGGCCAGAAAATCTCGCAATCCAAACGCCCATGATAGAGGATTGGGGCCACCACTCCAAAAAGAGGGTCGGCATACATAAAAAAATCCAGCACAAACCCTGGGCGGCCTGCCCGGGTCCCTCTCTGTTCAATTATGATCGGCGGGCTTAGCACCAGCACAATTTTGTGCTGAGGGACCAGCTGTGCACAGGGCAGGCATTGGTTTGATGCTTGTGGCAGCACTTCTGTTGTACCTACCTTTCTGGAGACCGACCACTGCGAGCCGAGCACGCTACCCGTACAGTACTTTGAGGCCTCTGAGAGCGGGGACTTCTTTGATGCACGTTGCCATCATGCTGCGCATAGCATTGATTGTATTGTGCATTGCGCTTGTGGAATAAGCGAAATGTGGCGGCTTCGTATTGATGAGAGCCGCATAAGACTGGCACCACAGCTTACGGGTCTTCCGACAGCTTACGACGTTTGTACTTGGTGGTGCCGGGCTTGAAGGATGGTATGATGTCCGTAAATATCTCTGCCTCAAAGTCTACATATGAATGGGTGGGCTTTGTTCGTATTCTGGCAGTTGAAGGCTTTGAATGGGATGCCACAGATGCACCTCAACTGCAAGCAGGCTGCTCGTTTGTACTTCGTATACTCGTACCCCAGGCCCCACCAACGAGATGCCAGATGAGGCGGCCAGGCATAATTTGTGCCTGACTGCAAGAGGTATGACATGATATTACGAGTACATGACACATTTGTTGAAAAGAAAAATTAGAGGAAATACTGCTAGACTAGAAATTTTAATAAAATTTAGTAAAAACAAGATACAAGGAAATTTTTTCTCATCTAGCCTTGCATCTTCGTCATGCTGTGTATGTACTTTCTGCAAGGCGATTGATGCGAGTAACTGTAGTCCATACTCCCTCCGTAGTGTAAGATGGGCTCATCGACGCCACCCATTCCAGCAGGTCCCTTTTCAGAACCCTTCAGTGACCGTTGCAGTGACGGCGCGGCGCCTGGTAGCGTGCCATGCACACACCAACTGCGCGAACGGGCGGGCAAACCTCTTACACTGGGCTGGCGGCTAAAGCGTCGATGCGAAACCGCCAACGCAAACCATCACGAGAAACGGAAAAAAAAAAAAAAAAGAGTCAAAGCGCGTAGCATTTCTTCGTGTTTGTTGGCTAAACTGGCTGGGGGTTTTGCCGCCGCGCCATGACATATGAATACACCCCCAATCATCACGAGGACCCGGACAGATGCACACACACGCGCACACACACACACACACATATACAGACTCACACACACACACTCCCTCAAACACACACAAGCCCATCTGCCGCAAAAGCGGATAGGTTTGGGTTTGGCTGGCGGGCGGAACACCACAGCAAGGCAGGTGAGTCGTCTGCTGGCGCTCCCTTTGTGCCTTGCACTGGTCGAGCGCACTCCGAGTGTGACATCCAATAGGCTGTGCACAGGCGCCTGTTTTGTTGCACATTTATGTCAGAATTGCTTTGTGCCCAGACAGAGCGGCCACCCGCCTGCCACTGCTGCGAGCTTAGGTATGGGCCTTGTTTCCTCTTGTCTGGGTGGCCCAAGCAGACGACCTATCACAATGCGAGTTTGTGCATGAGTTGTGACGATGCAGTGCCCATCTCTGGCGCCCGCTGTTTCTTCTTCTTCTTCTTTTTTTTTTTTTTTTTTTTTTTTATGTTTTATGTTTTATGTTTTTATGCTTTTTGTGCCACTTGGGCTCCTCCCTCGCGTACGTAGTTGAGGCTAGTGCGCCCTGCAGAATGCAGAATGCAGAATACAGGAGACCAGTGCAGAGCTCGTTCAGTCAAAGAGTGCATTAGTTACGTATTATACGGACAGCACTTTTAGCATGCGTGCTCTGTCTGTATGCACATCTCGTTGGCAAGCCACGGAACGCAGGGCTGAAGGTTGTATGTGGCCTACGAAGTAGTCTTTGCTAAGGTGCATCTTGTACATCGCGACAGGGTGTACTTTCACATCGACGTACTCGTAGAAACTGCCCAACCACACAGCAAGAAAGCCGTGTACAGGCAATGAGCAAGACTGAGTGGTCGACACGATGCGCCTATCAGAGCATCGCACAGCTGGGCTGTTTCTTAACTCGGCTGTTTTCTTAGTCACTTGACGGGTGACGGCGCGTCCTGTAACTTTCTAATCCCATAGGCTATTCACATCTTTTTTAGTCTCTGTGATGAAAATCTCCGCGTGAAAAGTGACGGCTTGATCAGCCCAAGGCACTCATGTTAATTACAGCTCAGGCGTAAAGTGGTGGTGTATGTATCTGTTCGCGCTGCCAGCATTCTTGGTGGCGGCACTGTCAGGGAGTGGTGACGACTTTTCTTCTCGCCCGCGTACCTGTTGTCTCGGGGTACATGGCATGGACCCATTGGCGGTAGAGCCGGATTGCTCCCGCGGCGGGATGCCCATTTCAGCATGGTTTCTTTTTTTGTCCTCTTTTTCTCTTGTCTAGTTGTCACCTCTGCGTGTCTAGGCCAGAAGGAAGAAAAAAAAAAGTTCATGTCTCTTCTTGCATCATTTTTTTTTCTTATTTTGTGCTTCTCTACGGTCTTTGCCCGTCATGGGGAGAGGGAATAATCGGCCTTCAAAGTGGCTTCGTGTCTTCTTCAACTTTGTTAGACTGTATGTGGCACATGTAGCAGCACAGCCCTTGATGCACAAAAAATTGATTGCCAAGTAAATAAATTAGGTACTTGCGATCGTCGCACAACTTTGCAGCGTGCCGCAGGTACCCATCTGGCAGTATCCAGATTTAGAAATGGCTGGCCGTGGGTGGCTGCGCCCATTCGCCGTACCAAAAGCTGGCGCAACTTCCACCACACCCACCCACTCCATGCCCTCGACGCAGCGGCGGCGACGGCGGCGGCGGGTGGAGATGGCGCTTCGGCCCCATTGTCGCAGCCATAGAGGTACGAGATGCAGTCGAGTCCGTCCCTGCGCTATCGCCGCAATAGTTCGGGTAGAGCCTCTTTTAGCTCTCTCTCTCTCTCTCTTTTTCGGACTTGCTACAGGCCTGCTTACGAGTGCTAGCGAGGACTAGTAATTACAGCAAAGGCTCTAGAATTTTGCATTATGAAATTTCCGCTACGTTGTTTTGCCACTAGCACAGGCGAGCGCCGGCGGAACTTACAAGGCAGACTGATCCATACGAGAGGTAGCAATCTCGCCAACCACGGACGCAATTCCAAACTTCACAGGCAGCCAACCAACCCCGGTGCCATGGGCTTCCGTACAATGAATGAATGGTTCTCGACGTCCAAAGTAGCGCCGCAAGATGGCCCATACCCACACCACAGTGAGCACAGCACAAATTTGTGGTAATGCCGTCCTGTGGTTTGCGGGCAAAGTCGTGGGTTAAAACATCCCACGCCACGCCATCCATACGAAATATGGCTGCACTCAACTTGTACACCACACCACGCGTGCATAACTCGGCTCACACCCCACCCTCCATCACGCTGACGAGACTGGCAACCTGTGATTGCGAGTACATAAAGTGCTTTTTTTTTTTTTATTCGCTCCAGACAGCACTGGGTAGGGGAATCAAGCCAGACAGAAAAGAGAGAAGGTGATTGTTCATATTGACTGAGTGGCTGCTTTTGGAAGAGTGTACTCGTACATCCTCTATAGCGTAGATACCCGGTATACACGGTATTATACTCGTAGGACATGTGAAGCAGCAGAAAAGTGAGCCCGGCGTGCGCAGGTAAACGTTGTACCTTTCGACAACGTCGTAGCAGAATGGAACCCGTCTCTCCCAGCTCTCAGGTACCTCGTGGGGTCTCTTCCTCTGTGCGCAACGACCTTGTCTGCGCCTGTCTTTGCCCCTCTCCACTTCCCAATCCATCCCTGCCACCACCCAAGTCCCCTCCCCCGACCCGCCTCGCCCGCGCGGCGGCGCTTCCCAGGCTCAGCAACCCTGCTTGCTGGGATGGCAGGGGAAAGGGTCCCGCCGCTTGGATGCACCGTGGCACCCGTGTCCTTGTCCGTCCGTTGAATTGTGCAAGGCCAGGCCCCCACACCACAGAAAGAGAGCGGGAGAGAGAGAGAGAGAGAGCGAGATACCATCACACACCCCACGCCCTGGCCGTGGTACTCTGCTTAGTGCCAAAAAGTAGTCGCAGTACCTGAAGTGGTCCAAGTTTTTCTTGTCCCACGGCCATGGCATGGCATGGGTGAGACAAGGCCGACGTGGAGAGCGACGGATGGAGTTTCCACTTGCCTATCGGTCGTCGCTCTGTGGTCCTGATGGGTCCCCGCCTCTGTGCTGATCGACTACTCTCACTTCTCTGTGGGAGTCTCTCTTTTTTTTTTTTGGTACTTGTCCCGCCTACTATTACTAGCGCATGTACGTACACACCAACCGACGTAGTATGGAGCTACCTCCCAGGGCCAGGTACCGTCGAGGACACGCCCAGGAGGATACTACCTACCATACCATGCTTCGCCGCCGTACTCGTAGACACAGACACGCCCACCAAACCAAACCTAGTACCAGTCCCAGTAGTCGGGTTCTCTCCTCGTCGTACAAAGAACTACTTATGCCTCGAGGGTCCCCCTCCATCTCCATCGTCCGTTCACTACTCGATCGGCATCTTGGTTGGAACCGGTGCTTTTTTGATCTTTGTTCTTTTTTCTTGCCCTCGGTTCTTCCTTCTTTTGTGGCCCGCTCTGCTCTGCTTCAACTTTGGTTGTCTTTTTTATATTTGCTTCTTCTTGTCTGGTCTACTCCTCGTCGTCTTAGACTCTTCTGCAGCCGCTTGTCTGTGCTTGGACTGATTCGCATTTATTATCCTCGCCCGCTGCATACTCTGTACAAGACTCTGCACTCGAGCCCAGCCTCCTTCCCTTCCTTCTTCATCTACTCTTGAGTACTACACTATTAGTACCTCGTTGTGTGCTCCTGCCGTCTTTGGCCTGCAAGTCTTCTTTTACAAGAACGACTACAACACCCGTCAAGCAAGCAAACGCCCGCTCCAGGACTTGGCCCCGCTGGCACATCTTCCGAGCCTCTACTTTATTTCTTGTACAACAACTTTTACAACTAATTTCGAGCCAACTGCTTCTCGCCAGTTGTTGCTCGCTACGGCCACTGCTCCATTCCTTCGCGACGAACCGAACCTGAACCGACCGAGATTCTGCTCTGCTCGTTGTTCTACCTTGGAACGCCCTTCCCGTTAATATACGCGCCACCACACCCCAAACCGAAGTCTGTCAACACCTCTTTTAGGCTCCGGCCATCTGTTGCAGACCTTCCTTGTATACTACGCATGCTACGATAACTACTATTATTCGCCCTAATACCAATCACCAAAACCAAAGTCTTTCTCAGCAAACACAGATCTCGCCTAGGTTCGTATCAGCCCATGCTACTACAAACGCCCGGGTAACACCAAACACTAACCTGTGGCCCGTGTACAGATCATCCCGCCAACAAACAAAACCATGGAATCAGCAATGGTCTCACAATCAGTGGCTCAAGCGCCAACTTATTTCGCCTCGCGCGGCTCCAAGTCAGATGCCAGAAAGGCTCAGCTCTACCAGATGATGCCTTCTACGCCCGTTTACTCGAGACCGGGCTCCTCGTGCTCGCAACCGCCCACGCTCTACAGCAATGGCGTCGTTCACAAGGCAGCCATGATGCTCGAGGCCGACGTCTACGACAGCAGCCAGTTCCCCTCCACCCCGCCTCTGTCTACCTCGGGCAGTGCCATGGGCAGCCCCAAGATGACGGATGCCATGCAGACTCCAATGAACCCAATGTTCTCAGGCCTTGACGGTCTCTGTGCAAAGGATGTCTTTGAGTCTGTTGAGACGTCGGTCCTGGACTGGTCCAGCTCCGGCTCACCCCCAATGACGCCTGGTAAGCAACATCTCTCATCTCAATTCCAGCAATTGTTCAAGTGCGCGCGCTCATGACGACGACGGGTGGGCCCGCGTGCCTGGCGCCAGTACTCGTTTGGGACGCTTGTGCGGAGCTTTGCTACCTAGCTCTCTGTCCCATTGCTTCAGAAAATAGAATTATGGGGCCTTTTCATGTGCTAACGCGCGCCCTGGCAGTCTACCTCGCGTCACAGCCACCATCGCTGCACCACGGCTCCAGCGATCTCCAGTCAACCACTTCTTGCCCGTCGCTTTCGCCCTCTCCCACACCTCAGTACGCTCGCTCCATTTCATCGGAGCACGACGTCGACTTTTGCGATCCTCGCAACCTGACCGTGTCCGCCGGCAGCAGCAACCCCACTCTCGCTCCCGAGCTCGCCTTGACTAGTCTCGGCGACATTGACGTTAAGCCTGCTTCCCAGCCCACCTTCGACTTCACTGCTCAGCACGGCCTGCCAACGTTCCAGGACCTCGATGAATTGGACTCGGAGGATGACTTTACCAACCTGGTCAACATTGACTCGACTGCTGCTCACACTGCTGACGCCACTCGTCCCCGTGCGTGCACCGGCTCTTCTGTTGTTTCCCTCGGCCACTGCAGCTTCATTGGCGACGATGAGCTGAGCTTTGATGACGACTCTTTCTTTCCTTCTCTTCCTAGCCCTCCCGTCTCCACTGCCTCAGATGATGCGCACAAGGATAAGAAGCAGAAGAAGAGCCACAAGAAGGAGGCTCGCATCGCTGAATCTCCTGTCGCCGAGGATGTCGCCAGCACTGCCCAGCCTGAACAGACAGAAGTAGAGCCTGCCAAGGCCGAATCAACCACCACGGAATCCAACGATGCTGCTTCTGAGGATGCAGACTCACCAGCTGTTGCGGCCCCTGCCAGCCGCCGCGGCCGCAAGCAGTCTTTGACAGAGGACCCTTCAAAGACATTTGTCTGCGACCTATGCAACCGTCGATTCCGCCGACAGGAGCATCTTAAGCGCCACTACCGCTCTCTGCATACCCAGGAGAAGCCCTTTGAGTGCAACGAGTGCGGCAAGAAGTTTTCTCGCAGTGACAACCTTGCTCAGCATGCGAGAACACATTCTGGTGGTGCCGTTGTCATGAACCTCCTCGAGAACCCTGACGCGGCTTCTTTTGACGGTAGCCAAATGGGTGTTTCAGCTGAGGACTATAGCTCATTCGGAGAGGTCTTGTACCATGTCACTTCTGAAGTGCCCGGCAGCACCAGTGAAATGTCATCGGAGGATGCCAGCGACAACGGCAAGAAGAAGCGCAAGCGCTCCGACTAGGTTGCCGCAGCTTCTCATCAAAACAATTCCAGCTTTGGCTGGTCTGGGGCTACCCAGCACGACTTTCTACGATTTTCTATTTCAGTCTCGCGGTGACACTGTTTGGCACGACCGACGGTGAGGCCGCGAGGGCCGACGCCTATCTAGGCAGGCCATTTTCGAGGAGGGCACAGCAACGTTTTTTTATGAAACTGCATATACACCTTCGATTCTTGTATCAAGTTTGAATTACATGTTTTTATTGCAGTCGGTCAGCCATAGAGTGGCCGTTGCTTCATGATTACAAAAAAAAAGTTGGACAAAATGTTAGGGCATGGGAAGATATATTTCTCGGATCAAAAATCATTGGCGTGTTTGGCGGACTTTTGTGTGTTTTACTTCTTTTTCTGCGGTTAGTTCACTACGGTGAGCTTTGGGTGCGAAGTTCTTGGTCCATTGCTGGCATGCGGCGTCTTTGCTGGTGTGAACTAGGAGGGGGCATTTTGTTCTCGCTACTCTGGTTGTAATCCTTTGGAGCAGGAGGCAGCTGGCCAGTCACCTGCTCTGAGAGAAGCCCTTACGGTTTTCTTCTATTTTGATATCTTATTCTTTTTTTCAACACATAAATTAAAGAGTGCATTTTTCTCTTGACATTACCGGCCTGCTCATGTGACTTGGATTTTCATACACGGTGATGTCTCGACATGCTGCCAATGTTGTCGATGCCCGGGAGTTTAGCTCGTTGTACTACTTTGATTACCTTGATGAACGGTGAGTTTCCGTCCGAACTTTGGCTTCAAGATCCGAGGAACCCTCGCTCAAGCGTCGGCAAGCGAAGGGGCCCCCTGTTCCGTGTGCTACCGGGCCAAGCTCATCGGAAAGAAATGACATCTGGCCACTGACCAGGTACGATAGCACCATGGCAATTTTCTGCTTATGATTATGCCTTCATTCTAAAATAGACCCCCCAAAAAAATGAACAAAAATGTGCCCACTCTAAAAGAAAAAGCCACCCTCCGCAAGCTCTCGGGGGCGGACCGGTACCCGAGTGGGTTAGGTGGGCATGAACTTTCGGGTCATAAAACTCTACTGGGAGGTGTGTCACCAACAAGAGCTATTTGTGTACGGAGTACAGGCGTAGTTGTAGGTTTGTGTTACTCTTTTTGACAGGATGAAATGGCTCTTAGTTAATTACCCACTTTCTTTTTTTGGGCAATTGGCACGGGTGGCGTCCTTATGGTGGTCCCTGGGCTAGTATTATGAGCAGCTCCGAGTACATACTCTACATGCTGGACGGGGGAAGGGGGGTGCGAATTACATGGGAAAACATTGTGTTTTTCCTTCTTCATTTCTCTTTTTATTATTTAGCGGGCTTTCTATTTCATAATGTACCTGGCCCGGGCTCGCCGAAATCTATGCTACTCGTGCCGGGGGGGAGAGCAATGTAGCGTGTGGTCTGTGTGTATGAGTGAGTGTGGCTCGTAGAAGCTTCATTTTGGGTGGCGGATGCGGCAAGTGGTTGGGACCATGGGTTTTTCGTTCCGGTTCGCCGACAAGTTGAGTCTGGAGCTTTGCCGTATTGGGAAATTTGACAGTTGATTTGGAGGGCGTGTGTTATCGCCAGGGTAGGGTGAGGTGTGAACGTGTATTAATAGTACTTTGAAAGAATGTATACATGAACCACCTAAGTTGTTGTGAAGTCGCGGTCGGTTACATATCAAGAGAGGGCATGACTTTGATCGACAGTAGCAGAGCATCATCATCGTCACATTGCTGCTGTACTATTACGTAGCCAACATGTACTATAGCCTTTGTATTCCATATTCTCCTCTGTGCATCAAGTTTCCAGTTCCCCATCAAGACCCGCCCTCTTCACATGTGGCCGAACTGAACAGACTGCCCTGTGCTGTTGTAGACGGTGAAATGAAAAAAAAAAAAAAGAGAGACGGGGACCCAGCTTTCTCGTGGCGAAATTGACCAGGGGCCGAGGATCATTCATACCCATGTTCGAGTATGTATTCACACCCCATGTCCCCAAATGTCGGCAAGGGCCCTAAGGGTATCTGAAGAAGATTAAGCGTGGATACCTTGCCTTTTACCTCCCCTTTCCCCGGTCCGTGCCTGGTTTAGTGGAGAGCGGCGGGTCAGGAACACCAAGCGTGGCCTAGGCCTGGTTCCTTTTTTTTTTTCCTTCTATTGGCCTGGTACATGGGGTTTCCGGTTGTGGGATGTGAATGGATACAAGCTCATTCTTGGTCTTGTTTGTACGGTACGGATACTGTACGCGACTGGACCAGGTGTTTTTGGGAGCTTTGCTGGTCTGAGCTTTCGTCTTGGAGCCGCCGAAGGCCGCGCCGGTACGAGGACATGAGTGGGTGGATTGGGATGTTACATTGTTGATGTATGTGGAAACACTTTTTTTGCATTAATATTCGTAAAGGCTGGTAAGAGACTGACAATTTGTAATTTGGGCGTGTTTGAATACGAGTATACTTGATTGATTTGACATGATTATGAGTATCCGTGGTTGTGGCAAAATGGTACTGTATACCTCGTACTTTATTACTACATATGATGTAGTATTATTGATGGATCCCGTATAGCCGGCCTCTACAAAGTAAGAGCCATAATACTGGTCCCAGGAGCTCAAGAATTCACCGTATACAGAAAACCGCTGCATTGGTACTTGTAGGAGCCCGACATCAGCTTCCAAACAAGATGATTGAGCGCCTCCAGGTAAAGGAATCAGCTCTACTGAAGTCTTGGGCAAAACTTTCTCGTCTGAAATAGCAGCCCGATGAATCTTCTAGACAGACGATCTCGTCAGAATTCCGTAGTTTACTAGGATGAGCCCTGCTCAGAAGCTCATGCCGGGTGTTTGGGACGACAGATGCCACAAATGTACCGCGTACAGTGACATATCGCCGATGGGGAATACAAAAGGCTCACAGACGAAGCGTGGATCGAGCCCTCTCTGCCCTGTCCTGTTCCCCGGGTATAGTCCCTGTACCTTGCTGGACGGCAGCAGAGTGGATTTTGGGCAAAGCTCCAGTTTTGCCTTTTTTTTACGGGAATGTCATCAACCGTTATGCGGTGTAATTATTCCATATTCAGGCTGTGTAACCAACATGTCACCAGTGTCACCCACGTGCACATGAACCAACGCAAGGGACAATGTAGTAAATGTCTGGGAGCCAGAGACATTCGAAAAAGCTAGAATCGTCACTCAAGTGGTACATGCAATAATGAAAGTGAAGTGACAGAAAACGTGGGTCGGGGCTGTACCGGCTCAAGAGTACCCGGCGGTGCGGTGGGCAAGAAAGAAAACAACAAATGTCAACGGGTTTCAGTCCTCGGACGTTGGATGTCTCTGACTGGTTTCTTTGGTCTTTTCTTCGTGGTGTCTCGCGGCGTCTTCCGGGGAAGGTCCCCAGAGGACAGAGTGTAATTTCAACGGCAAAGACATGCGGCCAGTCTTTAGCCTGAGCGGTGTGCGGATTGCCGCAGTCTATTGTCCGGGTTTTCGGGAAACGTACTGTTCCAGAGAAATTCCGTCGTTATGATGAGCTGCGCGCTTGTGCTTTGACATGACATGGCTGAATGGCGGCTTAACGGTGATTGCAGCTGATGAGATGTCGCAGCCGACCCGGGGCGCTGGGAATCGGCATTCGCGGCCGTTTTCTTCCCGCATCCGGAAAACTGCCTGCATCTGTGAGGCTTGCAGATCCTTGTCTATTTGTCTGCGCCGTTTCTCGTCACATCACACACGGAGAAAAGAGCTATCCCGCTTGGGCCTGTGGCACAGACGTTTCTGGCCTATTGAACCAAGAACACTTCTTATTGTCCCGGAAGCGTCTGTCGATCTCGCCGCCACACTCTACTTGTCTCTGTGACTATGTATAATCCGCATTATTTTGTTGTGTGCTGTCACTGTGTTGCCTGCATCGTGTATGTACAACTCTTGTGCCGATCATCGCGGCTTTGCATGAGTGATGGTACTGTGATAGGACATGTCCAAATTAAGCGAGGGGCGTGTTATACTTGCAAGCATGGTTTTACACTTACACTTACACCCTTACGTAGCGACATCTATGCATTGAATAGCCATGTTTCACGGATATTGGTATTTTAATAGCATCAGCCAGTACGCATAATACTGCTCCGTGCGCATTCTGCATTTTTACGTGGTGCGACTTACACATGTTCTTGGACAACGCCCATTTGACATGTAACCGCCCATTTTGGTGTGGCCCCACAAACGCTGTTGCACCATCACATCACTGATCATGCGTTTGTCGGCAGAGCATCTACAGATGAGAGAGAAAATGCGATAAATTCAGTAAAGCCTGTTTTTTTTGTTTTCTTCCGGAAAACAATTCAAACATCATGAATATTCATACGACATCAGGGCCTTTTTCGCGGTCAACCCCAGTATCGCCTTCTTTACTGAAGCTGCTTGCGGCACGTGAGGAAAAACTCCACTAGTTGGAGAGATGCAACTGTAATCGCCGCAAAATGCGTAGAACAAGTAGAAGCACACAATAAACGCCGACCGTCATCTCACCGGTTATGGCGACAGACAGGCTCAATGTCATTGCCCTAATCTCAGGCGGCAAGGACAGCTTCTTCAGCTTGCTGCACTGCATTGAAAACGGGCACCGCATTGTAGCCCTCGCCAACTTGTTTCCGCAAGATGATACCAGACCAAACGCCAATGAGCTTCAGATTATCGAGCCTGGCACGCCGTCTCCAGTTCCCGACGCCAAATCCACTCAAGGCCAAGGTGGCAATGAAACGGACCTAAACAGTTTCATGTACCAAACCGTCGGCCATGAAGTCATCCCGCAATACGCTACGGCTACCAACCTCCCACTCTATCGCCAGCCTATCCTCGGAGGAGCTGTCCGCCATGAGCGAGACTATGCCTACGATGCCACCGAAAAGGGCGTAGACGAGACAGAGTCCATGATTCCACTGCTCCAGGCTATCAAGAAACGCCACCCCGAGGCCAATGCCCTCTGCTCAGGCGCAATCCTCTCAACATATCAGCGGACCAGAGTCGAATCCATCGCCTTGCGCCTGGGTCTCACACCGCTTGCTTACCTCTGGAAATATACCGCACTACCGCCTCCAGTGACGCCACCGAATGAATCTCAGCTGCTGTTGGACATGGCTGAAGCTGGGCTTGAAGCGCGCATCATCAAAGTTGCCAGTGCAGGTTTGAGCGAGGACCATCTGTGGGAAGTTGCGTCCAGTGAAGCTGGTGCGACTCGTGTGCGTAGGGCGTTGCGCAAGTTTGGAACAGGAGATGGTGCTGCGCTTGGAGAAGGTGGTGAATTTGAAACGCTTGTGCTGGATGGGCCGAGTACTTTGTTTAAAAAGAGGATAGGCGTGCCTGATGATGGGAAAACCGTGATACATGAAGGCGGCGGCTCGAGTTGGCTGCATCTTCAAGGGGCACATCTGATGGATAAGGCTCATGATTCTGAGGCTGAGTTGAAAATCAGACGTCCTGGCCTGTTTGATGCCAAGTTTCAAGAGGTTCTGGACACCATTGCCTCTGCTTCCTCTCCGGCTTCTGATGCAGAAGTAAAAACCATGGACGCAAAGGTACTCTCCAACAAAGGATTAAAATCACAAAACGAAGCTACAGAAGCGCATCAATGGTCCATCATGGCAGATGGGCTCTCAAGCAACTCCTCTATCCAAGATGAAACGATTTCAATCGTCACGAAACTTCGACAGGAACTCTCATCATCAAATACAGATCCATCCAACATAACCACCGTCATCATCATACTTCGCAATATGGCCGACTTTCCCAAGATTAACCAAGAGTATGGTAAGCTTTTTACCACGCCAAATCCACCTTCCAGAGTCACCATCTCCTGCGGCGAGCTCCTCCCAGAAGGTCGTAATATACTATTATACGCCACAGCACCAGCAAACGCACACCAAATATCAAGAAACGGACTCCATGTCCAGTCTCGGTCGTATTGGGCGCCTGCCAATATTGGTCCATACAGCCAAGCAACGAAAGTTCCCATCACAGTAAACAGCGAGCCTATCGGGCCAAAAGCCGTTTATATTGCCGGCCAAATACCACTTGTACCCAACTCAATGACCCTCCCAGAGCCCTCGGCAACGTCGATAGAGGAACAAGTCGTCCTATCTCTTCAGCACTTGTGGCGCATCGGAACAGAAATGAAAGTTCAATGGTGGACGAGCGCCGTTGCCTACTTTTCTAAGTCATTATCCCCCGAAACCATGCCTGGATATGCCAGGCTGGCTGCTCACGCTTGGAACTCAATACACCAACCTTCTGATGAAGATGACGAGGCCACCGGTCCAGATCCCTGGGATCTAAAATACAATCCGGAGTACATGTCCCTCGGGACCGACGAATCAGCAAAGCAAAAGCCTCTTCCTGACTGGGAGATATTGCCACTCAGACAACAAAACGAGCCTGAAACATGCATGCCGCCCTTTTTCGCGGCAGAAGTGCAAGAGCTTCCTCGAGGGTCGGAGGTTGAGTGGCACGCGCATGTCGGTCTTTCAGAAATTGAAAACGGAACAGCAGAGGTTGCAAGCTGCGCTGAGACTGACCTTCACGGCTGGCGAGCGTGGAATACGCTGGTTCACACCAAGGGTGCTTCGTTTGTGCACACTATTCTCGCGTGCGTCGACAAAGAGGCTATTCGACAGAGCGATTTCGACACTGTGGCTGCCATGGCGGAAACGATATATCAGCAAGCTGCTTCGAAGTTTGGCGTCGAGGCCCATGGAAAGAAGCCATACTTGATGTATACCGGCCCAAAGGTTGCTTCTCCATGGGGAAGCACCAAAAATACTACGCAGTTGCCTTTTGCTGTTGTGCCGTGCCATTCTATCTGGACTGGAAAGGGAGAGCAGGTTGAATGTATAGCTCTGTTTACTACTACAGTACAAACGGCTGTCCAGGAATAAATAAATAGTAAATAAAACAACCACAAAAAGTGCATGAAACAAAGAGCGGCTTTTTGAAACGATAATTTGAAATTCCGACAGCAAAGGAAAAAAAAAAAAGGGTATGGTATCTGTATTCGGTCGCAAAACGCCATTCTCCCAATTTCCATCCAAGTTGTAAAAACAAAAAAAAAAAAAAAAACGAAGTCAAATCCAGCCAATCGCCATATTACTACTGCGTTCATATTACATAACTGTGGCCTGCATTCTGCCCATAGTCATCTGCGACAGCGACAAGGCCCGCGGAGCGCGTTCATCAACCGCTTCATGTTCATCCGCATAAATTCCAAACGTATGGTCGTCGCCTTCTTCATGCGGCGTCGCAAACGACTGCGACTCGTCATCGTCGTCTTCCGGGATTCCAGACCCGAACCCCGAGTCGTCCATCAATCCATGGGAATGATCGTGGTTGCTATATCGCTTCTCATCATCGTCGTCTTCGTCAAATACAGACATTTTGCCTGCAGACGCACCTCCCCCTTTCACCTGCACTGTGTCGTCTTCGCCGGCTGCCTGCTTCATCAAAATGTTGACTTGATAGGTTAAGCGGCGGACCTGACCTTCCAATGCCAGCCTTGCTGAACGCTCAGTTTCTAGCAGCCCCAGGAGAGTGGCATAGTGTTCCTCTGTGAATGAAGAGGCCTTGCCCTTGGGCATGTCGCCTTTTGCGGTGATTGTATTTTCGGAAATGGGGCGGTTTTCTGGCCTGGAGGATGTTTGATATCTATGGTTGATTCCGCTGGATGCCAAGGTATCGTTGACAGAGGATATAGAATGGTGAGACGTTGATCGGCTGGATGCGTGCATGTCCAGAGACCGGCTGTGGTGATCTGTTGTTACGCTGGAGCTTGCAGCAGACGGTTCTGCTCGCGCTTCCCGCAAGGTATTATTTTCGGTGCCATTCCACTCGGATGCTGGAGCAAATAAGTCACCGTCACCGTCAAGTCGTGCAATGGTGTTTTGAAGCTGATGAGAGCGGTCGTCGGCCTCAGATACAGTTTCCAATGCAGGTACTCCGATTTGAGCATCTTCGCTCCTATCACGAGCCACTTCCATATTGCCAAAGTCAAACTGCTGCGCAGGCATAATTGGCTCTTGATTCGCCACTGGTCGCAAACCCAGCGCATCCGTTTCATGAATGTCACTGCTCTCGTCGGGAAAGTTGGACGAAAGAGGCGACAAAAAGTCAACATCGTAGCTATCTCGCCAAAGTTGGAGGTCATCGCTCTTGTGGCGTCGCGGTCGTATAGTCTCAAAGTTGGGTATGGCCGACAGACTCCGTGAGCGGCGCTTCAGACGAGAATCGCTTGTGATGGCTCGTCCAATCTCACCCGGGTCTTCCACGTCACACGCAGACCCGTCATGTCTGTCATTGACACTAGCAGGCCTCGGAGACAGCCCAGCCAGCTTACCTCCTCCAATATATCTGGCTCCAAATGCATGTGACGTCTCGGGACCGGTGCGCGCTCTCGTTAAAGAATACTCTGCCGCAATAGAATTGCGGGCACTTTGGATGGCACGGACGTCTTCTGGTCCTATAGAGTGAGATCGTAGAGCTCTATCGTACTCTGTTACCGGTACGGAGGTTGCTCGTGTCTCTGTCGGTCCGTTGGTAGGCTTGGCGTCTGAAGTCGGGTCCTTGAATTTTGGTCAGTTACATCAACCAGAAACGGCTTTGTAGCTCACTTACACTGCGATGCTGAGGATGCGATGGTATATTGTCACCGTACGACGACTTGCTTGTGCGGTTTGCAGCCTTCTTGTCCCTTCCAAAGAGCTTGCCAAACACGGTACGAATAGTAGACTTCTTCTTCTCCGGCTGAGCTTTCATTTGCGACTTGGAAAAGCCATTGTTGCCTCGATCAGAGGTGCTCACCACGCTTGACGGGTTCGTGGAACGCCCTGCGGAGTTTCTGACACCTGCTTCTGGAAGAGACCTCGGAGGTGAATTATTCGTCCGTCCAGGTGCAGTATTAGCCTGCTGTTGGGATGCAGCCTGGCTCTCTTCAGCGGGTCGTTCCTCCAATGGATCCGGGATTGGTATCGGGGCAGAAATCTGCCCTCGTATACTCTTCGAACGCATTGGACCAGTCTTACTGGACTTTGCGCCAGAAGCAGACTTCCAAGGCATCTTGACGGCAAGAAAGAGCAAGGAGCAAAATTGATGAAGTTGGGTCTGCCACCGGAGAGATATAGGCTAGCAGTCTCAGTAGTAAGACATGTCGAGACAGCCTTGCTCGGGGTAAACAATGTCTGGAATTTTGTGCCGTGGAAGTGCGGTCTTATTATACAGCGCGACGACACTAGGGCTTTGTTGGCATATCGTGAACAAAGCAACCAAGACGCAAAATGGGCTGTTTCGGTCACGGCGAGCCAGGACCTCCCTCGTTGGCCGGCACGATATTGCTTTTAAAGAAGAGGGCAAAGAAGGCAAAAGGCTGGCCGAGATCTACATGAAAAGGCAGAATGGCAAAGCGCCATATATGAATGGACAATGGCAGCCCAGCGCGTGGCGAACATGACGGGCATGGCGGCATAAGAATTGGCCGACTGGGGGCCGTAACATAACATAAAAGGCACAAAGGTGTGGTTCCCTCTCGACTCCAACTGGTGAATGGTCAGCGGACACAAAGACGACGCAGGAAAGCATCCAGGATGAAACATGGCTGGGTGCGCCAAGGGACGACGAATGGCCTTTTCTGCCGTCGACACCACCACTACCACAGTGAGGTGCAGGCGAGGCATCGCCCTGCAAAGGCTCCGCATTTTACTTTTTGCAAGTAAAGACAGCCAGTTGGCATGCAGGTGGGCTACATTATGACGACGCGAGAGTACCAGGGCGTGGAGCTGGAGTTGTTTTGGAGGGGCAAGGCACCATGTCGCATAATACGCCCGAAGCTGTGGTTGCACAGCCTGACTGAATGTACGTACGAGTAAATGCGGGCATTGGTCTCGGAGATGCTTTCTTGGAGTGCGCGGCTTGGCCGACCTTGATGCAGGACATGCCTTCATCCTTTTGTTGTCAGCGCCGAGGACGCGACATATTGGCCGGTGCGCGACTCAATAGAAGTCTGTGCCCTCCGTTGTTGCTACAAGGCTTTTAGAGATGGTATTGGCCCACGAATGACCACCTAATCGGCGAATGGCTGCAGAGGGGCGTTAGTTAGCTCTGCAACCCTGGCGCAGCTTATTGCTTGCTGCGGCTTGCGACTTACATTGGCTGCGAGATAATATCCCTGTGCCTGCCGACGGGATGCATAACGTGATCCGATTACGCTTGAACAACGAAAAACAAAGCTGGCCAAGTGATACCGGATGGGCGAAACCCCACGTTTAGACATTTCAACGCGACATACGAGTATATTCGAAACGCGCCCTGCCACATTGCCTGTAATGGACCCTAACCGGTTGCGCGGGCGGGCATTAGTGGACCGCGTCGTACTTGCATACTAGCGGTGATCTTCCCTGACTAGGGGCGGCATTGTTGGTATCGTCTCAGCTGACAGTTTCGGCCGTCTTTGCTTTCGTCTCAGCCTGTTGTCGTCTCAATCAACTGTATCCAATGCGATGAATTGCTTTTTTTTTTTTTTTCAGCCTGACGCTTGTTTTGTATTTTCATATGCTTTAAAATCGTCTCTATTTTAAGGCCCTTTAATATGTTACTGGGACAAGACCGTGTGTCGCTGTTTTTTATTGCCCGAATCCTCTGGTATTCTCTTCATGCCTGTCCTGATATGGTCGATATGTCAGGGTATCGCAGATCCGCATTGTCTTCTAGAAACTCCATCCACTTTTTCAAAAAACTACTTCCCCTGTTTCGAGCGCAGAAGAATTGTTAGTTAGCTTTTCTTTGCCTGCGTAGCCCCAGCCTGTTTCGTCTCAGGTGGACGGCATAACCGCCTGAGCCTGTTAATATAAGCTTACCTCTTGACCGTTTCCGAGTCTCCAATAACCGTTAGTGACCGTTTGGGCCGAGTCATGGCAACTGCAAACGCATTAGCTTCCCCTCCCAATGACGTAAATTTATCATGCAAAACATGAGAAATGCGTGCCGAAAGGGACGAAAGGGAATAAACTTGCCGTTTAGCCGTCTCTTTTCACCCAAGAATCCGACTTCACCGTCCGAATTACTTCGCACAAGGCTAACAATGACTGCTTCTTTTTCGCGTCCTTGAAATCCATCGACACTGCCGAGCTCAATGCCAGGAAACTGCTCCTTCAGCGGAGCTAAAACGGCGAGCTTGGGAGCGAACCAGTTAGTTCATCTACTGCAGGCAGTGATCCAATATTCCCCTTACCTGAGCATTATAAGGTGTCACAACGGCAATGTCTTCCGCTTTGACCCCTGCGTCAACCAGCTGTGAAACGTGCTGGCGAACCAGAGCTGCCTCCATCTCGTTGCTTTTACTATCCCCATGAAGACTGGCCTTGCCCTTTTTCGGTTTATCTGCATCTTCTTCCTCGCTGCGTTCGGGAAAGTCGCCCCCTAGTGTATCTATAAAAATGACTGGCTCATTCGTATCCTCATTATCAGCGACCTCGTACTGTAAGTCTTTGAGGAGGCGTGCTTTTACCGCCTCGGCAGCAACTAGTTTGGATTCGTATAATTCGTCAGATGGGAATCGCATAATATTCTCGTGCATTCGATATTGTGTCGTTAGCATGCGCTTGATAGCAGGCCCGTGAAGGGCAAGTAGGCGGTCAAACAATGTCGTTTCCAGCGACATTCCCTTGATTGGCTTAAGTTCTTCTTTGAGCTTCAGTGCAGTCTTGGAGTTGCTAGACTTTATCGTTGGCGGTAGTTGCAAATGATCTCCTGCACATACGGCCTTGTTTGCTGAGAGGAGTGGCACCCAGCACTGTGCTTCAAGGGCCTGACTTGCCTCATCGATAATGACCACATCAAACTTCTCGTTACGCAGTTGATGACCGCCGGCACCGTGCAGTGTTGCCAGAACAACTTTACTCCCACTAATCAGGTTGCTGACACATTTTCTTTCTCGTTCCCTGTACTCTTTTCGCAGCTCTTTGAGATCGGTGTAGATTGCTCGACGCTCTTTCCCGCTCTTGGTTTTCTTAATCGACGCCTGTTTGGCATCCATCTCTGCACGCACATCCTTGACAATGGCACC
This sequence comes from Lecanicillium sp. S3808, assembly GCA_023628775.1. Classification (NCBI taxonomy): domain Eukaryota; kingdom Fungi; phylum Ascomycota; class Sordariomycetes; order Hypocreales; family Cordycipitaceae; genus Lecanicillium; species Lecanicillium sp. S3808. The sequence goes on from JAMAJY010000010.1 coordinate 20,484, forward strand.
GGCCTCGGAAGTCTGCGTCAGGACGTCAAGCGAATGATTCAGGACTGATGGTAAGAGTCTCGCAGGATGACCTAGCCGAAGGACTGGAACTTTGTGTGGTGAAAGCCTCTCAACGATGTTATCAACAGATATGTTGGAGGGACCGCATACTAATATCCTCTTCTTCAACTTGATCAGCTGCAAGATGAGCTCTATCAAAGTATGTGTTTTGCCAGTCTGCGCGCGTTAGCAGACCTTTAGCCTGTGCATTGGTTATGGAAATGGCTTACACCAGGTGGACCATGAATCAGCGCAATCTCGCGGCTGGCAAGAGCAAACCTGATTGCATCTTTTTGCGAATCGTTCAGTGTAGGGTCAAACCATTCAATCTTGGAAAGCTCCTCATCGGCAGACAGATCCCTTGGTACAGGAGAAGGGCCCGACAGTCCGAAAAGGACTCGAATGAAACTCGAATACTCAGACTCTGTCATCTTCTGCATCTTCTCCATAACCTGGTTCATTCTTAAAACGCAGTTAGCACCAGTGAACATGAATGGTACATGACGCCAAATCCAGACACAAACCTTTTGTATGTTACTTCATCCGCCAGCTTAACCAACCACACCCTCCCCGTAAAAGAAACCTCATCTTTCCCCTCATCTAGCGCAACATGAACAGCGCTCCTCTGCACTCGCGTAATCACCCCTCTAGCACCCTTCTTCTCAAGTTCCTTGATCTCGCGCTTCTTTGCACTTCCAGCAGGCTGCTCGGCGACAAGCACAATGTCTCCTGTTCGCACACCATGCTCTGGAAGCTCCCCTGTACTTGAAGTGGCGCTATCGGGACCCAGTTCCAGCACTGTTCGGCCACCGAGACCTGTACATTGCGACGCCGCGACAAGGTTCGTGATGGCAAGACCAGCTCGTTGCAGAGCGGTCGGGCTGTGGTTGGTGATGAGGGAGCTCGTTTCTTCAATCTCGCTTTGCAATTCGCGATCTAGAAGTGCGAGCTGCGTGTTTGCAAATGCGTTTACGTCGATTGGATCTTTGGCTGCCATTTTGATGTGTCAATGGCGTTTGCCTTGCCGGGCTTGCTGAGTGTAGTTGGAGTTGAAGGTGGGATGTTCAAGCTCCAAGCTCTGAGAAAACGACGTCAGTGAGACAGTACCCCACCAAGCTAAAGTGCTCTGTGTGAGCCATTCATGCGCATCAGGAGCTGGTTATCCCTCGACTAGAAGAACATTAAGAATTTTATACGAGTAGCCTCAGCGGAATTGTAAGATCTTCAAATAACTATTCATAAACGCCAATACTCCAGACTTTGCAGCAACTGGGATCTAAACAACGCCGTACAACAACGACCCCGTTTGGACCAACTAGAGCTCATCATTCTCCTCTGGAGGATGTATAACAATCCCCAAAATCAATGTAGCAAACATAATCGCAAACCCTAGCAAAGCAACCAGGGCAATGGTCCCTCTACTAGCAGGAAACTTGCCTCTAACAAGCCAATCTTGACCCTGAAAGTACCGTCTGTACCCAAGCAGGAGAATGACGATGCTGATAGCCAGGAATGCGGTACCAAGCGGCTTGCCGAGCTGTCGCAGCGTATTACCCCCCGGATGGTTATGTTTCTTTTCTAGCGAGCTTGTGTTTAGTCGAAAGAGTTGAGTTATGGCGATCCCAATCGATGCAAAGGCCAATGAGGTTCGAAGCCATGCAAGAAATGTACGTTCTAAATATATCACTGCCGTATTAGTACATCAAATAATTTATTGTATCACCGCGTGGACGGATGACGTACCGAGTGCGAGGTGATCTCGGGCTACGCTGCCCTTGTTCTCCAGCTCAATAGACTGAAACGTGGAAAGCTTCTTCTTCCACCACGACTGATGCTCGTCCTCGTCGTCATCGTCGTGGCCATCGGATGCAAAAACGCCCTCTCTGGGTTGAAAGCTATAAATCGATCGTGAAGTACGCGGACCTGGCGCATCTTGCGTGCTGACGGCTTGGTAGCCACCACTGTGACCGCGCCCGATGCCAGTCGTCTCGTCAGACACAACTTCTGTCCCACCATAGCTTGGATGGCGCCGAGTCGTAGCGGTATAATCGTGGGCCATGGCCTCGGTGCAGTTTCCTCGGCCCTCTTCCACATCGTTAGCACTTTGTTTACCAATTTCGCATCTCCAGAGGGTCTGTATCATCACCCACCTCTAATACTTCGTCGGCTGCGTGTCGCTATAAGGTATTCTTCGCCGTCAAGGCCGTTCGCTCGTCGCTACTGCGTCTTTCTTGCAGTAGAGTAGCCAGCTTCAGCTTCCCCAGGTTAGGAAGCTGTATCTATAGCCGCAACCCAGGGCTCGGAGATATGTGGCTCCTTTTATCACAAGCCGGATCCCGAGAGGTCGTTCGGTTCAGCAGCGCCACGATGCTGCAAGTCTCAGTATACACAAGACAACGGACAAGGGCACGTGCCGTTTCGCGAGTGCGATTCAGCTCCCACTGTGATCATTAAAACTCGTCGTAACTTGGCCTTCGAACGGTTCGCTTGCGATACGCGACAAAGCTCCGAACGTTATCAGATCGCGTTATACGGAGGGTGAATGTCGGGATGCTAGACGGCCAAGGTTAGTGGCGCGAACTGCTAGGGACAGGCCCACAGGAGCTATGTTAGCCACTAAACACCATTTACGGCGGTCCAGCCCGTAAACGGTTGCGTTGACGTGCCACAGCAAGAATCTCGCTCAAACTTCACGATTTAAAATTTCTCGCATACTTTTTATGTACAAGTCTTTGACGCTGTATCATTTTCAAACAGTCGCTATGTATGCGTGTATGTATATACCAAGTTTGGGCTAGCAACCCATCCTCTAAGCAGCCTAATGCTACAATCCTAGTATCAATATATGTATTGCGAGAATAAACCCGCATTGTACGCTCCTTTATCATACAGTATCTTGACAAAACAAACAGCCCATGGCTGTTTCGCTTATTTATTTCACCTTGTCAGAATCCTTGATGCCCCAGCTACCCACCAGTGCCATAGACTTTTCATCACCCGGTGCAAGCCGCTCGTCTCCAAGCGTCTCGGCCAGACAAGTCCATGGATCTCGCCCACCGCCCCATTTGAGCAGATTCTCCTTGAGGCGCTCTCCGTTGGCTCGCGAGACGGCTTGCCCATCTTTGCCCCCAGAGAACACTACGCGCCAGACTCGCTCAGCCAACACTCGGTCAAAGAGGTAGCTGTAGTAGGTGGCACCGTAGCTGTGCAGGTGGCCAAAGAAACCCTGCCATCGCGTGATTGCAGGGTCGAGCGGACCGTGGGCAAATCTCTTATGGATATCGTGGAACACAGTCGTCGAGTCAAACGATGGATCAGCCACTTCAGGGGAGTGGTAGGCCTGGTCGACCATGGCGAGCAGGATCTGATGTTCTGTGTCAATGCCCTCAAAGCGCTTGGCCACCTTGATTCGCTGAGCAACAGCATCGTATGGAAGAGGGCGATCCGTCTTCCAATGCCGAGCAAATAGTGAAAGCACTGTCGGGTCCGAGGCAAAGTGTTCCATGAGCGTGGATGGAAGCTCTGCAAGGTCAGTGGCGCATCGCGTGCCGGAAACATTTTGAAACGAGGTTCGCGCAAGGATCGAATGAATGGCATGGCCCATTTCGTGGAAGAGCGTCTCCACTGAGTAAAACGACAAGAAAGCCGGCTCGCGCGCATTGTCGTTCTTGGGAAAATCGCACACCAGCGCAATAGTTGGAAGCTGCTTGAACACACCGTCGCCGTGGGATGTCTCCATGCCGTCATTGGCTGCAAGCTCAGGCGATTCAAAATATGGCATGTCTGACGAATTGGCTTGCTCTACGCCCGCCTCGGCAACCTCGTCGGGCAGGATCTCTCGTGAGCAGCGCACGGTAAAGTGAGCTGGATTAGGTGATTTTTGCGGGCGGTAGAACAGGTCGCAGTACAAAACAGCCACCTGTTCGCCTTTGTCGGAGACCACGTCGAGTCTCTTGACATCGGGATGCCACACTTCGCCGGGGAGGGTCTCCTGAGGTACGAATCGAATACCATAAAGACGGTCGAACAACCGAGACAGACCCTGCATGACGGTGCCCACGGAGAAGTACGCAGTAAGCTGGTCTTCGTGCCGCACACCAGAGCGCATTTCACCACGCATCTTTTCCATGTAAAAGTCTCTATCCCAAGGGAAGAGTTCCGATTCTGGCATGGCTAGCCTCTCACGCTTTCGCTCGACAAGCTCTTGCAGTTCCTGCTGGATCATGGGCGCATTGTGTTCCCTCAATGCAAAAAGAAACTGCATCACAGACGATGGCGACTTGGCCATCATGCGATCCTTGAGCGCCATGTGTCCGTGGCTCTGAAAGCCAGCCAAGCCAGCGAGCTCGGCACGCAGCTGCAGCATTGCCTCGAGGTACTGGATGGTCCTCGAGGAGGCGGTGCGCTGAGTAAGGTAGATTTCTTTGCGTGTTTCTTCGTCATAGACGCTTTGCAGGGCGGCGGCTGCTTCTGAGCCCGCAGTAGGGATAGAGATTGACGACCGCGTTTTCAGTGTGGCGGCAAGGCTGGGATATAGTCCGTAGAAACGGTGCGATGGTAGCGTGACCTTTTTCTTCTCTGGCTCCATGCCCTGTACAAAGGCCGAGCCAACGTCACTAATTTGCGACGACAGCTCGACAAAGCGATCACGGGCTCTCTTGGGCAGATTGACGGCAGACTTCATAAAGTCGAGTTGAAGCAGCTCGGCAACAATCTTTTCCTCGTCAGACCACCTGCCGGTGACCTCGGAGCGAGATAGAGCCTCGTTAAGCTGGTCACTCAGGCCTGTCATGGTATTGAGCTGGTTCATGTACTGGTACACCAGAGACCAGGCATCGGCGGCGGCTTGCTGGAAGCGGGCATCGGGATGCGTCATGCGAACAAAGTCGGACAGGTCGAGGACACGGCAAAGGAGGTCGCTGAGGCGGTCGAGGTCGCGGACAATGGATTGGTATTCTTGCGATGACGAGGCGGCAAGCACCTTTTGCACAAGGCGGGTGGCCCTGTCGACGTTCTTTTGCGCAAAGACGAGGAAGCCTTCGGGGTTGGTGAGATAGCGGTTCTTGAAGAGGCCCTGGCTTCTCTGGAGGCTAAAGTTGGCAAAAGTGCTCGACGGCGCGTCAAAGACTTGGCGCAAAAGAGCATCGTCTTGCTCGGTGCTGGAGCCGTGGGTGACGGGAGTCTTGCCGGGGAGGACAGCGGCGGCGGCGGCCCTTGCGGCTGCAGCTATCGTCGACTCGTACAGGCGTTGCTGGCGCTGGAACGGAGCCCCGGTCACGCGGCGGACGCATCGTGTGCAGATCCAGAGGCCTGTCCGGCTTCCAGAAGACAGCATGGTTGCGACTGTGACTGGGATACGACGGGAACACAGAGAGAGAGACAGGGCTGACTGGATCGGGAACGCATTGGAGAAGGTGCTGTTATGCGTAGCTGGGCGAGATGAGGGAACAGAGATTGAAAGGGGACAAGTTTGGCGCTCTCAATGGCCCAAGGACGGTGCGTAGCCCAGTAAAAGAGAGGCGCGAAAATGGAGGAAAGAGAAGGGATTGCGGGATAAAGGAGAGTCGACGTTCCGGGTTGCCTGAATGAGAGACTTTGCACATGCTCAATGATGCAACTGGGCGCCTCGTCCACGGCGTTTTTGCGGGTTGCGGCGTTTCCTTTGCGGTTAGGCTGGGGCCTTTGCACCTTACTAGTGCGAGTAGGCGGGCTCCACAGCAGACACTCGCGGAGAGCCGCTAAAAGGCCCGTCAACTGCCGCCTACTGGCCCGTTGAGGGGCGGGTTCCGTTAGGCGCCCCTAGCGATGCATCTCAGTGGCTTCAGGCGACTGGTAATGTTGCACTTTCAACAACGCCACTCAGGCATTGACTTCAATTTGGTACGGTATGTACGGGGATTACTCGGCGGACTTGCTCGTAGATAACAAAACGCCGCCTTGGCTTTTGGCAGCGACAGGCTAAATCACGGAGCCCCGTATTCCCCCCCGCACGAATGCGCGATTTTGGTGCGCGAAATCGACAAGCCCGGGTACTGTGCGTACATGGCATGTAGATATCGATTTCGATTGCACCACGGTTTATGTAATGAGCCAATTTGGGTTGTGCTTCTGTCTTGAGAAAGAGGTGTATGGTATTTTGAATCGCAAAAATTATGGATAAATTATTAATGCACAAAATATGCGTCTATGTCAATCTATGTCTGTGTATAATTTCCTACAAGTATGTGCAAACTGCAAACGTTGTACCAAATCCACACGAGGCCGCCGCCGCCTGAGTACTACGTTTCTCCTACATCTCGCCTCTACCACGTAAAGCTCTCGACACACAACTTTACCAAGGTCTTTGCCTCGCCTTCAATCCCATGCCTCGCCACAGCACTAACAATGTTTCGTACATCATCAGTCATGCTCGCTGGACCGCAAACCACCACCACAGTGCCACCCTTCTGCTGTCTTAGGTACCGTCTCAGAAGCGACTTCAGGTTAAGTCTCGCTCCAACACACATGCTGACATCTACATCTCCCCATCGCCGCTCAGCCAGACCGCTGCCCTGCTGACAGTTCCCAAGCATGTCCTCTACCGCATAAACCAGCGGCATGCTGCGAACCCCCCAGAACAGCTTCTTGCTCCCGCAAGGTCCCGCCATGCCGCCATCAAACTTGGACAGGAACGGGAGCACGCCTGTGATGCCTACCCCGCCTGCAATGCACACCATGTTGGGGAACTCGTGTGTTGGCCGTACGTGGTTCTGCTGCAGGAACGTGACCTCTTCGTTGTACGACCCTTCGATGATGACGGGGATGCCTCCAATTCGTCCCGTCTGCTTTTGAAGCTGTGCCGTCATGCCACGTTGCTTTCTTATCAGGAGCGTGACACCGCTTGTCGCTGACATTGGTGTGTCTATGCGGGAGACTGCAATGCTGGATGACTGTCTTGATCCGGGAAGCGGTCTGGACGATGCCATGGGAGCTTCTTTTTCGTAAATTGAGCCGTCAGAGTCGGAGGCGGCGCCGGCAATGAACCGTCGGCCGCTAGTATTGCCTGCCACGGAAAACGGATGGCTTTCCCAGACTCGCCAACTGCTCATAGTTGGGAAATGCAGATATACATGGCCTCTGGCGCTGATTCCAAATATATCCACCCTGGTATAGTCGTCATCAATCTGCGTAACATATGCCGTTCTCCATCCTCTTCGAAGAGAGTGTCCGAGCCTCACTACTCGGTCAAACCCCCAGATGGCAATTGCAATATACAGCCATGTCTCATACCCTCGCTGCTGCCCAAAGCGCCCTACAACATGCTGGTAACTCGCGACGAGCAGCAATATTGACATCACAATGTGTGCTGCAACAAATATCTCATATGCTCGCCGGCGAATGGGCTGTATTGCGGCCATGATCAGCGTCACAATGCACACTGTCCCAATGCTACCCCATATCCAGTACGACTTTGTGAGTGCAGCACTGAGAGGCATTTCCGACAAGTTTGCCGAGTAGAGGAACAAGAAGAATAAACTGTGTACGACGGCCTCGAACATGCAAATGACGCCAATCCAACGGTGCAACAGCAAGAACGTAGTGCGCGACCAGTTTGTTAGCCACAGCAGGATGTTGTTGCGCCCCGCAAACAGTATCACAAGCGGGATGTTGGCAAAGCACAGCACACCGAGGCGGTTGCCCACAAAGGTCAGCACTTTTGTTCTGCCGTCGGGGAACCAGAGGCTGTTTGAGTCCAGATCGTAGCCAATGCCGGAGAGTAGGACGTTGATGCCCCAAATGTAGAGCAAGAAAAGCGACTGGCCCCGCGTAGGCATGATGAAGAATCCGGAAATCGGTTCGGCATGTTTCGATCCGATTAGAGGAGGGTCGACTATGTAGCCGTTGAATTTGGTAGCCAATAGGGGCGGCCACGGCAAAAATCGCAATAACGATATGCCAATGGGAATCAAGGCACAGCTCAGAAAGACAACCAGGCCATATTGCTGGTGGGTGATCTCAAGTAGAGTGAATGTTCGCAGGGTCTGATAGTTGAGCCTCCATTGGTACTCCGAGACGTGTCCCGTATAATTAAGCAGCATGCTGTTGTTGACCTCCCGGCCTGGAACTCCGTCAATGGATGCCAGCACTTCCCCATAAGCTTGCAAGCTGTTGACCGCCATTCCGGGGCCATTGTCACTCCAAAACCTTTCCAGCTCCGTTGGTGTTTTGTCAGGGCAAAACTGTTTAATGCAGTAAGCCAGGGTTTCGAGATAATTTTGGTTCGTGGATTTGCACTCTGGTGAAGGCGTTGCGGAAATAGCCCACTCATCGTCGGAAGGCATTTGTGAATCATCCTCTCGCACAAACAGTCTCTTCGAAATGACCGCTTCATCAGCAGTCCTACCAATGGAGCAATTCAATGGCGCTGAAATGGAATTCTCGCAGGCATGAGCACATGCTGGCTGGTACAGAGTGATGCCATAGCCGATGAGCCCGTGCCGTGGCCTTGGCGTCACAGCTTGGGTAAAAGAAAGCAATGAGAAAACAAAAACCAAGTTATAGAACTTCATTGTTTTCAAGGAAATAAAGTATGGGCTGTATGGAACAAACACCGGAACACTTACACCGTGGATGGGGGCGGCTCTGACTTTTGAATCCAATACTGCTACATAACATGTCCCTCTACCTATATTCGGCAAAGGTGCGTTAGCCTCGAACGTAGATTCCCTAGCTGCAGGTTTCAATTCAAAGGTCTCTGCTGTGTTTGTTCGCTGCAGATATCACTTGCAGGAAGGACCATCTCGGTGTTTCAGCACAGACAACAGCTGAGAAAGAGACAAGCTTATCGTCTGCGTAACAATACTGTATGCACTTTAGTTAGTATTATTTGAGAGCTAGGTCAGCCCACTTTCCAATAGTCTTATCTGAGGTAGCATATTCAGGTCAGGCACGGATTTTGTGCCTTGGATATGTTGTCCCCTGCAAGGCATTGTGGCATGCGAAGAATGCCGTGATACCTTTTCTACAACTTACGTGCATGTTCAAACCAAGCCATTCTTCTCAATACAACTTGGATTACTTGAGCTAGTTGAAACCAAATGGTTTTCTTACAAAATAAAAGCTCTCCGACAGGCATGACTTACATACATACACTCACGGCGTACACGTCTTCGCTGATTGCGCCGAGGTTCTGTAAGTCGCTCTATGTTGTGGCTGTGGCTAATCTGAGCAGGTTTTGTCAATGCAAAAGTTGTTTCATTGCGCGGCTGTAGTAAATTATAAAAGGGGGCGCTAACACAAACCTGGGTCCGAGAGCCTGGCTCATCCGATGTTTGTCTGCGAGCTCTACGGCGGACCATGTGGCACGGACTTCTTCAGTATCAGACTTGCGCGATGAATTTTGAAGGAGCCAAAAAAAAAAAATTCGGAAGGCTCCTGTAATAACAAATTAACGTCTGATAGTGGAGCAGTATAGATAGAACAGTTGATTAGAGACCTATACTAGACTCTTCTATCCTTGTGTTGCACTGACAGCACAAGGCAGCTCGTCATTATTTACCAGCCTGTTTCCGTTCAAGCGCCTTCTCCAAAGAAGCGACTCTGTCGTCAATCTTCTTAAATGACCAGCTCTGAAATGCTCCCGGGTACAGGAATGGGCGCAAATCGAACCTGTGGTCGTCTGGACTGTAAGACTCGGCATGGTATGCCGGAGTGGCCACCGTCTGCTTGTGGCGGTTAATGTAATGATAATGGTGAAATCGTTTCACTTTTTCCGCAATTTCCCGTGGCGTAAGGCTGCCATCGACGCCCCATTCTGCCAGCAGTCTTAAGAACATGCCGTAAGGGCCAAGTTTGTGCTGCTTGCGCAGAATCTGTTACAGTAATTAGCTTTTTTGCCCTGGATTCAGGGAGAGATATCACTTACACCGAAGCGAGAGAGTTCGGCATACGTCATGCCCATATCAGCTGGTTCATGTGTCAGTAGTATTACCACAAGACTGTAATTGTTTACATACCTTCGTCGCTCTGAACATATGTTTCTGTAATGGGCTCAAGTTCAGCAGTGGCTGAATGGCATTAGCAATAGCCCCAAATTCGCGTGGACTGGCATAAGTACTTACGGATAGCATTGATGAACTCGTCCAGAATCGGCATCTCAAAGTTCTTGGAGGCCCACGCAATAAACAGCTTCAAGTCGGTCTTACTGATGGAGCCGATGGGGTTAATGTCCGCTGAGCTGCAATCATACTTTGTGAGGTCTAAAGCAAAAGTCAGCACCTAATCCATTTTTATTCAAGATAAAGGACTACGCACATCCACGAAGGCATTCGTCGACGTTGCTGGATCCGAGGACGAGCAGGCTACCGCCACCAGGTCTCTGCCGAACAGTCGGCAGCATTTGCGCATAGTAATAGGCAACCACCATGCGGCTTCTAGCTTGGATATTTTGCAGAGCGACTGAAACAATTAGCAACGAGATAAATCTGTCGGTGTCGGCACACATACGGTTTTCAGTATTCGAGCCCCCATGAACCTTGAATTTAGGCTCAAATCCAGTGCCCTGGGTAAGCAAATTCTTTGTAGCGTTGAACGTGTCGTCAATATTCATGTCCGTGTGGTAGCTTCCAATGCGATCAGCAAGATCCTTGGCACGCTGCCTGGTCTCCTTGCTGCTCTGCTTGGCCATGCCCATGTACACGGTATGGAATATTTGGTTACAGAATTCCTCTGGTGTCTTTGGAAGCTCTTCTGAGAAAACCGCTATTCTCTTCACATCTGCAATGACTTCCTTGTTTCCGGCCTTGATAGCGTCGACAACGAGGCGACACATGCCATACACAATGGTCGCAGTGGCACACGAATCAATGCCGCCGGAAAGAGGTACCAAGTAGCCAGACGTCTTGCTTCGTCGCACTTTACAAAATTAGCATAATGGACATTGTGCCGGGCATATTAGACACTCACAGTAGTCCCAAAGCCAACATGCTGGACCAAGTGCCTATATACAGTGGTGAGCAATTCCCCGTTAGTACCGTGGGCTTCAAAAGGCTTACAATTTCCTCTTCAGCAGGATGATATCTGGCTGGCCGCTCAGCTGTCGCGATACCAGGGATATCAGACTCTTCTTGAGACAATGTGAAGTCAACTTCAATTCTGTCATATGTAGGAGCCTTTACAGCCTGGAAGCCACGAGACGGTGCGAAACGGTATGCCCGCACCTCTGCCAGATCAACAGTTGCGGTAACAACCTCAACATCGTCCAAACTAAATTGCGAGCCTTGTGCGACAATTTTGCCGTTGACCATGATCATAGCACACCCATCATAGAGTAGGCGATCGCCATCACAACCTACAAATATACTGTAAGACAATATTGGATAGGAAGGCGGGCAGTGATGAAATTACCTGACTGGTTGGCATAAAGATAGACGCCACCATTCTTCCTCGTTGCCTCTTGTATTAAAGAAATGCGTTCGTCGAGCTTTCTCAGGCTATGGTGGGAGCCAGAGCTGTTTGTGAAAATTTCGACGCCATTCAACGCCCTGCAATGATCATGGATTAGCATAGGGAAGTCTCTTGAGATATCCGAGAATACCCAAGCATTCTATAGCACATACATGTTGATGTGTGGTGCTTGGGGAGTAAAAAGCTCCTCGCAGGTTTCTGCTGCAAGGCTGGTGTCGTTGAGAGACAGGACTACGTCGCCAATGGGCACATGACGCTTGCCTTGGTGCTCCTGAAGACGCGGGGGCAGCTTGAAGTCTTCAACATATCGGGGGCGATCCCATGGAGTGAAAAATCGGTTTTCTCTAAAGTTTCTGCGCAAAACATTGTTAATATTGGAGCACAGAAATGCGTAGAATTAGAGAAACACACCCATCGTTGGCTAGGTAGATTTTGGGCCGCAGGCATAGGAGCTTTCCATCAAGAATAATTGCGCGGCAGTTGTACCGGCATCCGCGGTGCATAATAGGCAAACCAAGGTCGATAAGGATTCCATGGAGTGACGTGTCGGTAATAACCTTCAGTAAAAGATCCAGGGCCTCATCATACATGTCGGCTTCAAGAAAGTGGTCGAGACTAAGAGGCATGGTTAACGTCCATTATGCTTGAACATATTGCTGTGTCACGAGAAGCCAGCCTTTTCAGCTCTCAGCGAAGTGAATCCAAAATCTTACCACCCGTAGCCACTGGCCTCCAATTCTGGCCCAGTTCGCAGGGTTGCGCCGGCCTCCTTCGCCTTGAGAATGCTCTGCTTTATCCTAGTGAGGTTGCCCTCCCAGTCCAGAGCCCACTGGTTAAGAGCGCATGTTGCGAGCGTAATAAGCGGCGCCATGCTCAATGTTCAAATGCTGAAGAATTGAATAAGGCGTCGTGAAGTTGCTTAACTCTGAGAATGAGCAGTGCAATAGCTTGGATGATGTAGGAAGCTCCGGATCTTGCTCGGTGATGGAGCTACACACAGGTATTACCGATTTCGGCTTAACGCGGTTTTGATGACGATGTTAGCTGTAGTGAGTGATGACATTGGAGGACAATTTCAGTGCCAATAATAGGTAACCCAAACCAACTTTTAAAATCAAAAGTATCATTCATCTGAAATAGTTAAGTTTTAATTGATTTACTATTTTTAAGACTTTGCAGCCCAAAGTATTTGCTGCTTTTCTCCCAGCTCAGCTAAAGCTAGGCGTCCGTCTTGATCGGGCAAACGAAATTCCGGGATCGATTTGGTCGGAAGTTGACGGACTGCCAATCGCGCACGAGCGGCTCTTGGAACCTCGAGCAGCTCTGAGCCCACCACGAATCCAAGCATAATGGCGTCCAGAATACTGCTACACAGGGTAAATCACAGTCCCGATGTTCCAATTGACTTGTAGAAATATTTGCGGATGCTAATTGAGTCTTTGCAGCGAACCTTTGCCACTCTGGCACTGAGCGGTATTGCCCTCGCGCCAGCTACGGTCATGGCCGAGGCCCCGGTCGATAAGGTATGCAGGAATCAAACGCTACTATGATAATGTCAGAGTCTGGGTCCGGATGTCATCTAACCATTTCGTACAGAGGAAGCCGATTTATGACGACTTCGAGAGCATCGCCGCCGGTGTCCCCCACCCGCCCTCTACCATCCCTCGATCTATCCCCGATGAGCCCGCCGCCGTCGACGCCGATGAGCAGATCGAGCGTAAGCAAGAAGAGCAGCGAAAAGAGCAGCTCAAGGAAAGCCGCGGACCAACACCTACCGATCGCCTGGCTGTGCAAATCGGCAAGGCTCGCTTGTCCCTGTATCGCGCCGCCGTCGTTGCCGAAGACAAGGTCAACGAGACCATGGACTCGGCCTTCAACCTCGAACAATCCTTCACCAAGTCCGTTGCCTCGCTGGCTCCCGCACCCGAGACGGGCGAGAAGCTCATGCCCGGTGCTATCTACGTGCTTGTCGCCGCCATGGCTGGAAGCATCGTAACGCGCAACCGCAACATCTTGCTCCGCGCGACGGTTCCCTTGGCCACAGGCGTTGGTGCCGGCTGGACTGTGCTACCATACACCATGCGCAACGTCTCGGACGCCACTTGGAAGTATGAGCAGCGATTTCCAGCTGTTGCGGAGCAGCACCTCAAGATTCGCGAGGGTATGGAAAACGGGTTTAGCTTTGCCAAGGCCCATGGGCGAGTTGGTGTGCAGTATGTCGATGATAAGGTGACGGATGCTAGAGAGGTAGTTGAAAGCTGGGTAAAGCAAGGGAAATAAACCGGGCAATTGTAAATGGGGCGTGGTGCAAAAAGTTTCAGCGAGCATTTTAACAGACGGGAAGAAGAATACGTCCTACGTCGGCGACTGTACGATCAATCAAAATCATAGATGATATTTATCAAGAATATTTTCATTTGTTCCATGTTTTGAACCATTTTTAAGTGTTGAGCCGGGGCTATATATGAAAATCCAGACATCCGGTCACCGTCTATGAGAAATCAACTGACAACTCCAAATCAAAAGCCCTTACTGGGCATGGTCTATCCCAAACTCCGCCAATGCTATTTTGTATAAAATCGTAGAATCAGGTTTTTGTACCAGCGAGCACCACCACTTAGGTAGCTGCTACAGTCGCTTGTTCCGGTTCTGCGGTCGTAGTGCCGTTAACCCTCCGTTCAGACAATGCTGGCCTCTTCTTTTGTGCCTCGGCCCTGGACTGGCCCATTTGACCTCCAGCGGCCATTGCTGTGGGGTTTGACTTGCCCTTCTTGTTAGGCTTTGACTTGGTATGGGGCTTATCGAGTCCACGCAGGGCATCGCATACCTCAGCTTTGGTAAGCAGGTTATCAAGCCCAAGTGCTTTGCAAATATCGGTATACGTCTTGGACTGAGTAACACCCTTGAAAGCTGCCTCCTTGCCGGGAATCATCTGCGCCAAGAGATATTTTGTGTTGCCGAATCGGTTGCGAACATCCATGGCCGTCTCGACATATTCTGTCACCACCTCGCGCCAGGGAAGAATCCCACCTTCAGTCGCGGGGCGGAAGCAACTGGGATTCTTTTCGGCCGCCGTAGCAATCATGGCGCCGTCTGTGCCAAACTCGTTCGCCAAGCGAAGGCCTTCTTCTTTGCTTTCAACATCGCCATTCATCAAACACGCTACACCAGCTTCACGGCATACATCCGCAACCATGCGCAGCTGTCCGCGAATAGCCCTCTCTCGTGGACGCATAGGTGTGGTTCGACAATGGACGGTCAGGCCCGTGATACCGGTAGCAACGAGCCTCCTCACTAAAGCTTCGGTTAGATCAGCCGTTTCGAGGATTCGAATTTTGACGCTGATGCCGATTTCGAATTCGGGGACAATATTCTTAACGAGCGCTTCAAGAATAGCACACAACTTGTCCGGTGTCTTGAGGAGAGCAGCACCCATGCCGCCGCTAGTGCTGAAAGGCTTGGGACATCCGGCGTTGACGTCGATGCCCGCCACATCGCCAGCAACGAGACGTGCCGCCTCGACAGCGCGCTCGGGATCGGCGGTTCCCATTTGGAAAATGAGTTTGTTTGCCTCCTTTTCCGGGTGGGTAGCGTAGATGACACTCTCCTTTGCATCAGGAGGTGGTTCTTTCATGCCGTGCGACGGAACTCGGTACCACTCGACGGTGTTTGCTTCGTTGTTAACTCTTCGAGTCGATCCCAGGATGGCCCGGTCAACAGTCTCGGGGCCTGGAACATAGATTCCTGTTAGTACTCTGTCGGGCGATAGATGGCTCGTGGCAAAGACTTACCCCAGACGAGGTCTGCGCCGTACTTCAGGGCCAAGAGGCGCGATGGCAATTCTCCAGAGCGGACCATAGGGGCCAGGACCACCTTTCCGCGGTAATCTACTCCCTTTCGGGGAATAGGAATCATTTTCTTTTCAACAGCCGCCATGGTTCGTCGTAGCCACATGCTCCAAAGGTGCTGTTACATGCTCGAGGGGCAATAAAAGAGTCGGCGTCAAAAAAGCGGCGATGTCCGGCGCGGAAAAGATGCGCCGGGCGGTGCGTTATCTAATCGAACTCTTTCTGGCCAACTCGAGTCCCACTTTTGCCAACCGCAGCCAGGCTCAGCGGTTCCATATTGGGCGTATTGCATGTGCTTTCTATCCTTTGTACAGAATAATACATTGCCTTATTTGAACACAAGAAACCTAAATGACTTAGTATAGTGAACACTTTGCAGTATTGGACGTCGTCCTGCATTGATGCAGAAAATGTCTCGCGCAGTAGGAAATACCAACTGTGCTCTGAGCACCACGCGAGGCTGTGCTTATACGAGGAGACTAGCCACAAACATGTTTAATTAGAATATGCGCCGATTGTTTACAATTGTGTTCTCCCGCTTCTGAACTCAAATGTGATTAGCATGAGCTTGTAAATAAACTGCACAAATAACAGGCCTTTGGCATGTCTTTTCTTTGCACAACTACCGTCTTCACAATGTGGGCGTTGCCTAAAAAGGAATGCCGAGGTGTCAGTCGGCAGCGGTACGTGCTAGTACGAGTAGTAGGCGGTAGCTGAGTACTTCCCGTTTGTCCCCTCGGCTGAGGCCAGGTATGTACTCTCTGCGTGGCTGTAATGACGATCGGCTCGGTTGGCCCTGAGATGACGTATGGAAGCTACAACCTCAGCAGTCCAATTTTGAAAATGCCAGACGGGCCATGCTTACCTCTTAAACTTGAGATCATATTCTATCTCATGAGTATTACGCTAAAAGTACACACAGAACCGTGTGGCATGCAGTACGAGTTGTACAGGCACCCCAAACAATCGCATGCATCAGCAGAGCCGGCGGGGCAGTCACAATACAAAGCGCCTAAAATAGACCCCCAGCGGAACTGGACAGAGACCGTCGCGGGCGCTAAATCAGGCTGCCTCGGGCTGTGGCTCCAGTAAAACCAGGGCAGGAACAGCTTGTCGCTGGCGCCGACCCGTATAGCAGCGTATATCGAGAACCAAGGCGTTGCCCCACGGACTGGAGCTCCACGCTATGTACCATGCGCCAACCACGCCGGCACAACGCACTCATCAGGGCGATGCCGTGTCTCAAGGGGGAGCCACAGCTCTCTTGTAAGGGTCCGCAACCCCTCTGTGCCCTTTAATGCCACCCACTGCCTCGCTTGCTCCCGCGCTTGTTGCTGGACGCGGTGACGTTGTCAGAGCCCTTGTTGAACCCCCTTGCTCTATTAACAGTGAGCCCGACCTTGGAAGGCCGAGAACCAGTGTTGAAACAGAGAGAGCTGCGCCGCCCAACCTACATGCTTGCTTCGACAACCTATCATCCAGCCCAACAACGAGGCGCCCCCTCGTGACGAACATCGAGCGCTGCAGAGCTCTCTCATACAGAAGCCGCAGCGGTACCTTGCTTCCTGACAGCGGCAAGGTGACCATTGTTACTAGTCAGGCTGTCCGCAAAGCAAGAAATACAAGAGATAGCAGCCCTCGGCCTCCGCGCCGGACTGCTCGCGGAGCATATCCCTTTCGAGTTTGGCTGATCCGTCGTCGCGCTCTGCCTCGATCTGAGCCAGATTTTGTCTGGCGTAGACGAGACTCGTCGAGGTAAAGCTCTGTGAGAATCTTATACAAAATTACATACAGCTTGTCACATACACTCTCTGGCTCTGGCATCCGGAAACCCAGCCTTGCCTAACTTGATAGGGCTCAGCCCGTGACGCTTCGGCGTCACTACAACCATGGAAAACGAGCCACCGTCGATGCAGATAGATGAGGGCCGCTTGTCAAGACGAGGCCGTTTCATGGGCAAGCTCTTTGGTAACAAAGAGAAAAAGGCCACCGAAGGGACGACGGCAAACAATCTCGACTCGTTCTTACATACCTCCGACAATCTACAAGTTACACATCCTCCTCCACCTCCCCCGTCCTCAGCGCTTCCAAAACTCGATACAACCATATCTCGATACCCACAGGCTCTCGCAGTAAACCAACAAGCACAGCTGAATCGTCCTGTTGCACCCGGGCAGCACGAGTCAAGGTCTACCATTCCACGCAGCCCTCGGCCCAATAGGAAGGGTCTCTTCGTTCAATTCTCCGACATTCGTCCTGAGATTATTGGCGAAGGCGGCGATGAATGCGAGATACCCGTGGTGGAAATAGCTCGGAGAAAGCCACCGAGGTCACCTCAACCCCGTCCGCAGCCGTCTCCTCAACCGTCGCAAGGGCTTGCACCGCAGCCACCACCACATA
The DNA here is from genome assembly GCA_023628775.1 of Lecanicillium sp. S3808. Lineage (NCBI taxonomy): Eukaryota > Fungi > Ascomycota > Sordariomycetes > Hypocreales > Cordycipitaceae > Lecanicillium > Lecanicillium sp. S3808. Next base: position 38,216 of record JAMAJY010000010.1, read on the forward strand.
CTGCTCCTGGGCCTGCACCTGACGACTTTGTACCCAAGCGGATCGCACGAACGCAGACAGGTCGTTCCTCTGTCTACTCACCCGAAGAGCACGGAAACAATGGAAGTAGTCAACAGTTGCAACCGCCGTCGACTGTTAATCCCACCATAAACATACCCCATCGAGCGCCAACAGCACGGTACTCACAACAGTCTGCTTCCAAGGACGAGAATAGAAGATCTTTTATCGAAATACAGCAAGCAAATATGCGCAGAGCAGAAGGTCAAGCATTTGCAAAGGCTGCCCGCACCGCAAGTGTTGCATACGATAGTAAATGGGAGGATGGAGCACCACCTCCTGCAGCTCCCCCGGCACCGGCCACTCAACCAGCATCACCGCCGCCGCCTGACTATCCGGAAGCTCAATCCCAACAACCGCCAGTCGAGTATAGTCCTGCTGCATCTCTAACCTCACTTGCGTCTAGCACGTATCCGCCATCGGCGTTGTCCCCAGAACCGCCGTCTCGAACACAGTTCCCCAGTCCCGAGGATGAAACGAAGCCGCTAGCTGCGAGAATGGCGTCCGTGAAGATGAGCGAGGCTTTCTCAAAGGAGGGTGACGATGCACTGCAGGCATTTATATCGAGAACCAAACACCTGCATGAGCTGTTCCGACTGCATGCTGAGACAATCAGGCCTTTGCAAGGCTGTACGCTGAAGGAATTCGGTCGCTCTGCACTATGGTGGTTCCTGAAGGGACGGATGGGTCTGGAAGTCGCGGTTCGAGAACGTCCGAACACACCACAATCACAAATGCAAAACGAAGTAGACCGTCAACAAGCATACTCTAATCTGGCCAAGGGCTACTGGCTCTGTCAGGAGGTTATCCCAGAGATTGCTCAAATGCACAATCTCCCGCCAGATCCCGAAATCCTGACAGTGACGGAACAGCTGGTTTCTGCACTAAGAAAGCTGTCAATGTCCATGCAAAGAAACGGATTTTTGCCTCCTGAAGAACAGTTTCTTCCGCAGACCATTGATAAGTCTATTTGGATTGAATACCCACCTATCAGCCAAGATATGGAGGCTCTGCTGTCGGGTAATTGGGGCTCTGGAATCTCTGCCATGCAGCGGCCTATAACGAAATTACAGCTGTTGGACGCCTTCCCACTCGGAGACACAGCCGAAAACTTCAACTACGGCAGGGTCCCCGTAGATGTGTATTTGATGGAGCAAGGTAGAGAGTCGCAAAAATTCCATTTCCCCTGCCTACTCTCCATGGTACGACCTCAAAGGGAGAATGGTATAGTATTTGTCATCGTCAGCCAAAACGGCTGTATCCAGCTGGCTATTCAGGATAACAAGAATGTCGGGCCAGTATGGGACGACCTTCGTTGGCGCAATAATACGTGCTCGTTAGAGCTACGGCTTCCTCGTGGATTCATGATAGCCATCCAGCTCAGCCAAACCGATTACCGAATGTTGTGGAACATGTATGATTATGGGGCCAGGGTACGATCGACTTTACAGCCACGAGCTGGTGAGCTGGTCGTATTCCGTAATACGTTACGATCATTTCAGTACATTGACGCCGATCCCAAGTCGAGAACATTCCCCAAGGAAGCAATTCCTCAGTGTGAGGTGGCCCTGTTTGAGAAGGTGTTCAAGGAGGCAGGTCCAGCGGGACAAAGGAATTGGCACAGTGGCTTCCGCCTTGCAGCGGTGACTGGGCCAAAGACGAGAACAGTGTGCGGCGTTCATCATACATACCCACCGCCAATGCCAGTGCAGTTCGGGTTCTTCCGTGCCGAGGATGAAGCACCGGCCTTGTCTATCAAGTTTGAGAATACACGCCAACGAGGGCGTATGGTGCTGGTTTTCAGTGATGAAAAGGAGCGCATACGTTTCCACTCGCTGATTACTGGCACAGCGCTGGATGTAGACGAGAGGATCTTTGCAAACGTGCCGCTGAAGAGCTTCACTGTTGCCCAAAGTTTGCGAGAGCCGACGGGCATGGCACCGTTTAGCCGCATGCCTTGGAAATCGGTAGCGGTAATTAACGACGAGTTCAGCGTCAATGGAGACCTACCTCCAACGGTGTTGGCGGATAAGCTCAAGGTCGTGTTGGACTACCAGAATGGCATGGTCACAGATCGGGTTAACGTGGCACCGGGTGAAATGAGAGTTCGGCTTGAAGTGTCTAACGCTTTGGTGCTTCGAGTGTTACGGCAACCGCAGCAGGACATGACGATTTCGGTCTCCGAGTCCCAGGTGCCAAAGGAGCTGCCGCTGAACATGGCGGATGCTCTGAAGCTGGTGCGGTCCCATCAGACTATCCGTTCGATGGAATTCAACAACCTCAAGGATTTGCATGACATGCAGTACGCGGTGACGGGATTCGAGGTCGTCTTTGATGCGTTGGCAGTGACATTTGCGATTTCTCGACGACGCATGGTTGTTCCGATCCACAAGAAGTGGGAGGCTGGCTATACGCGAATTCAGGTGGTCAGACAAGCGGACAAGCAGATGCAGCTATTGGCCTTTTTCGAAAGCTTTCAGCACGGGCATTGCATGAACTTTGTGCTCAAAGGCACGGATGTGTACGAGACGTTTCACCGCGGCGGAAAGTCGGGGGTCAAGTTTGTGGATGCCAAGTTCCCCCTGCCGCGTCTGCCAGAGGATAAGGATGGCGACTTTGATGACATGGCGTTTGTGTGCTTGGATCTGCCGGATCTCCCAGGAGAGCACGACGATATTTCGATTTTGTTTGAAAAGGAAGCTGGTAAGTACAGGCGACAATCTTGCATGTTTCAATGGGAGTGAGACTAATGACGCGCGTAATGGTAGATCGAGACCGTTTGTGCCAGTGTCTTCCGGCGCCGATTAAAGGATCATCGAGAATATCTTCGAGGCTTCAATTAGAGATGAAACGATGAAGAGCTACAAGTAACGAGAGTTGAATACCATTAACCGAGGGTCAGAATTGAATGGATGAGCGAGAAGAATAGGAGGGACAAAGAGAACTAGCATGACAATGAAAGGCTGAAAAGCGTGCATAAGAGTGTGGGCATAGACTACCACCTCGATAGAAATATATTCTTTTTTTTTTTTCAAAATGGCATAGTTGGGTCTACGATGCAACAAGCGTGACAGAGCAGACTGGATGTTCTGGACAATGATGATGACGTCCTTTGCAAGACCAGGGACGTAGCTCAAAACTCGAAGGCTCCATAGAGCCATCCATCAATAAACAAGCTCCGCCGGTGCCGATCTTTGACCAGGCCCAAAAAGCTTGGCCCATGGGGAAACCGAGCGGGGGGAAAAGGGCCGGGTGGTTGTCTGGGTGTGTGTATGTGGCACGAGATAATCGTCCACTGACGTCGTACGATGTAGTACGAGCAATTAGATAGAATGCCACGTCCGTGATAAATGCTGCAAGCATTATTGGCGGGATGTTTGCTTTAGTTACGAAAAGGACTCAAGTAACGAATAAGCACCCCGATCCAGTCCATAATTCATTGTGATGTTTACGGGCATTTAATTCGCGCAAAATAAGAAAAAAATGGCCATGACGGTACAAGAGTGCGTGAATAATATACGAACATACATTAAAAGAAAAAAAGGGCCTGGGTTGGCCGTTTATTATTCGCTACCGTCATATCCACTGCTACGACACCATTGCCATGCATTGCATGGGTTGATGCATATGTAGAAAGGCGTGTGCGGCTTCTGCGAGGTATATGCCGGCTACAACCGCCTTGTTGGGCGGATGGAGGCTGCTCGTACACAAGTCGGGAAAGATGGAGGGGGAGGGACGGGTTGCAACTGTGACCCAAGGTTCCTTGGACTCGATGGAGCCTACAACGATGATCAACCCGTCGCCGCCCTCCATGAGACTCCATGATGAGGGGATATGGCGGGGTTGTTTTTTGGGGGGGGATGCGTGTCGGGACGGCGCAGGTGCGGGATGGGCTTGTTCTGTGTACGGAAGAGGAAGAGTATGGGTGAAATAAGGGAATAGTTGATTCAGAATTATAACGGAAATCAAGTTATATGATGAGATATATACAGAATAAACATGGCAGGCAGTCGAGATATTGACCGTATTCCTCGGTACGTGGGCACATGCGTGAAAGAAGAGCAACCCAGCTTCCCAAAACGAGGCCCAGCGCAAGCCACAGACATTTACTTGGCCATTTTAGCGTTGCCGAATCATACTACAGTGCTACGGTACTCGTACAGCAAGAAGGATTCAAAAACATCCCTGTAATGGCGCATTCTATTACTGGTACGAATAGTTGGGTATACACAAAAGTGGTGTCGCAGTCCAGTTTAAAGTCCAGTCATGAACACACGCGTCCGTCTCCCCGATGATGTGCATCTGGCCAATCGCGTGTCCGGGGGGACCATGTTTTCCCTTTTTGTTGGGCCAAATCCGGGAATATAAATGGCGTTTGTCCAGCTCAGGCATGACGAGCTTGGGGCCTGTCCTTTTTTCGTTTTCTCTTCTTCTTCTATCGCTATTGTGAACTGTTTGGAGCAAAGTACATCGTTTCTTCCCCAGCTTGAAAATATTTACTTTCGTTGTGCTCCCTCCTCCCTTCCTGCTTTGATGTGCCTTGAACTGTGACAAGACTTGCCTTTTTGTGTCTCTTTTTCTTCTTTTCTGAGTGACATTATTTTCGCCTTTAAACACCCAAGACTTTGTTCCGGTTTATCTCATCGCCATCACCGTCTCCCGGCAATCTACTTCGTCCTCGTCACCATCTCGTGCACGAAACCCGGTCTCTTGCGTACTTACGAGTGCATACAGTACACTACAGGGGCAGACAGCATCCGATCGCATTTGCATGACGGCATAGCATAGCGCCCAGTACCACCACCAGAACCCGCTTCTTGCCCGGCCGTTCCGTCCGAAAGGCCCACCAAGAGGGACCCGGAGCGCAAGAAAAACGTTGCCTGAGGGCTTTGTCCGTCTTTTGGCTTGCTCTACGTGAGAAATCAGAGCTGGCAAAAGCGACTTAGAGAGAGATACGTGAAGGGAAACAACAGCAAGCAGCAGCCATACAAAAAGCGTGCTGTGTCTTGTATGGGTCATAGCTGCAGCCCAGCGCAAGCCCAAATTTCCACCTTATATTACTCTGCCGGCTTTGGCGTGGCGTCTTCTACCTGGTTTTGTTGGTGCCTTGGTCCCATCTGACGGGAAAACAGGGCTTCATTTATTTTCAGAGCTCAAAGTCCGGTCCCATCCAGAGCTTGTCGAATCAAAGCAAAGAACGCCAACTCCGATCCTGTGTGAGGGACATACATACATACGTATATATCCCCAGCAAGACGCCATTGCGACGCGCACACGACAACGACAGGGGAGAGCTGCATCATCCCAGGTCTTTTTTCCTCCAGCGCTGCCGACTTACAAGGCTTTCGCATCTTCGCCCTTGAATTAATTTCCGCCATCACGGACCACGGTAGCCAGCCTAGTGACGGGCCGGGAATTAACAGCGACCAGACGTGGATCCAAGCTTGTCCCCGAGCTCTGCCGCCAACAAACGTACCTCCACTACCTTGCCTGCTGTAGGCACCCAGTCCCGGGACAATACGAGTTGCTACCGCTACAGGGCGCAAGCCGACCTCGAATTAGTGGCCATTTTAGCGGCTGTCTCCTCTGCTGGAGCCACTAAAACAAAACAGGGCTGCAGGGAAAAGGCCAGAAGTTCAAGGCTCTGTTACTTACGCGTCTCTTTGCCTTGTGTGATTTTTGCTTTATTTTTGATTGGTTATTCCGTGAAGGCTCTTACACGGTAGGTCGCATACGACAAGAGCCAGCCAGTCAGCCGGACCAACAACACGAGCTTTGTTGAGCTTCTTTTTCGCTTTCAGTCACGCCGTCATGGTCATGGGCCTGGGTCTAGTATCCTCCTCCGGGCGTCGGCGGGGTGGTGAGTACTTGCTAGTGTTTCTTTCCGTCGCTCTGTGCGTGACTTGGTTTTTCTATTGCTCCTCTACTGTTTTCCTGGTACCTTTTTTTTTTCCCCCTTGCCCTTGGTTAGGTACCTAGTGGCACACGCACCACCTCAGTAACCCCGCCTCCCACTCAAAGTCAATTTTTTGCGCACTACGAGCTAGACTGCTCGGCCTGTTCCCCCTCCATCCACCACCCAAACCCACGACGAAAGCTCCTCTCCACTGCGCAAGTGCTTGCTCTTAGAGGGGCTCTCCACACCCAAAAACCTACTACGAAGCTCTTCCTTTGGCTCCGTCCCGCCGTCATCCTTCACACTTGCAACTCTCGTCTAATTCCTCCTTGGAGACATGTTGGCTGCCCAGCTACCTACTCTCCTGTCCTCGGTTGCATTTCCTTGAATTTCTATTCGCGCCCTTTGGTACCTCATTCTCTGCCCCTCACTCACTCTCTCTCTGTCTTGCTGTTGCTCTACGTCATCTACTGCATCCTGACCGTTGATCCGCAAATTCCCACCCCGAGAAGGAAGCAGGCCCAAAATGTTAACCAACTGGTTTGCTCAACCGCCAGGCAGCCGCTCTGATGACGGCAGCAGGTCCGATCCCGACGATGATACCCAAAACCTCGAGGAAGATCAGGGCAATGGTTCGTATTTGTTTCCCCTTCTGAAATGCTGCCTCGTGACCAGCGTCTAACCCGGCTCTCCAGTCCTCTCCCACATCATCTCTCAGCTGCGACCCGGAGCCGATCTAAGCCGCGTCGTGCTGCCGACCTTTATTCTCGAGCCGCGAAGTATGCTCGAGCGAATCACAAAGTGCGCCAATTTCTATGCCTCGCAGTATTTCGAAGGAAGCCTTTGCAAACTAACAATTCCTCGTCTTGTAGCTTCATGTGCCACCCGGAAATGCTACTGCACATCCCCACCATAGACGATCCCACCGAGCGCTTTGTTTCCGTCGTCAAGTTTTACCTCAGCGGATGGCATATCCGCCCACCGTACGTACCACTCGTGGCTGGCTGCTACCAGCGCTGCTATACCTGTTATACCCTCCTTCACTTACTCACATCCCTCGCAGCGGTGTCAAGAAGCCTCTCAACCCCATCCTTGGTGAAACCTTTTCGTGCTATTGGGATCTCGACAACAATAAGCGCGCGTACTACATCTCAGAACAGACGTCTCACCATCCTCCCAAGTCGAGCTACTTTTACATGGCTCCAGATCACCACATTCGCATCGACGGAACCCTCAAGCCCCGCAGCAAGTTTCTCGGCAACTCGGCTGCCAGTATGATGGAGGGCATTGCCTACCTCAGCTTGCTCAACCATGGCAAGGACTCTTCCAAGGGAGAGCGATAGTACGTTGACCCGGTACCTCACTTTTACGAGCTCAAATACTCACCCGTTGCTAGCATCATTACACAGCCCAACATGTACGCCCGCGGAATCCTCTTTGGCAAGATGAAGTACGAGCTTGGCGACCACAGCTTTGTCCGATGCCCTGAGCTCGACCTGTCGGCCGACGTCGACTTCAAGACCAAGGGCTGGGTTGGGGGTACTTACAACGCAATCGGTGGCGTCATTAAGAGAGAAAGCACCGGCGAAGTCCTCTTTGAGCTGTCTGGCATGTGGAACGAGCAGATGTACATCAAGAATGTAACCGTAAGTTTTGAACTCCGTTATCTCGGAACCACCTGCCGCGTTGCTAAATTGTTTCAGACTGGCCAAAAAGAAATGTTCTTCGACGCCACAAAGGCCCAGGCTAGCTCGCCACAAGTCCGCCCCATTGACGAACAAGAAGAGCGCGAATCGCAACGACTATGGCAGGCTACAGCAAAGGCTGTAGTCGACCGAAACCACGAGTTGGCGACTGACGAAAAGACCAAGATCGAGGACCGCCAGCGAGAAGAGGCAGCCGCTCGTGCGCAGCAGAACGTGGAGTGGAAGCCTCGACTGTTCCGAAAGGTCCAGCCTGAACCGGGCAACGCCGAAGAGGGAGAAGAAGATTTGGAATGGATTATTGATGCTAACATGTATGTTATACACTGCATTCCATTTTATGATGAGCATGTACTGACTGGATAATAGCGACATGTCCGCCACACCAGAAGAGCAGGCGAAGCAGATTCAGGATATATACCCCGTTGTGGATGCCAAGACCACCAGTGGGATTACATCGGGCCAAGCCCAACAACCGCCTGCAACTGAATCCAAGGCGCCAAACGCTGGCGGCGGTGGCAGCGGCGGCGACTTGATCGACTTTGGCGACGACTCATCAGCACCGGCGAACCAATCCAACAATGTTGAGGGCATGCTCGCTCAAACAGGAAAGCCTGCTAACGAAGGGCCATTATTAGACTTTAAAGATATGAAGAAGGATCTACCTTGAATATAACGTGGACATGGATATCATGCGAAAGAAATACAAAGGGGCCTACTCCTGGCTATCAAAAGGAGAGAGGCGAGCACTTGTGGGCCGCTTATTTTCAATACATGGGAAACATTGCGCTCCTTGAGGGTCCGAGCAGGCCCACGTGTTTTGTTACATTAAACTCGTTTACTATTATTTTAGACTATGCCTTAGTTATGCAAGTCGCTGTAGTTTACGGTGTTTGGTTTACCCTTTTTTGCTTTTTTTTGTTCTGACGTATTGGATCTCTTTGTCAGGTACTTTCAACAAGGCATTTTTTTTTCAACTTGAACAGTTTCAAAACAAAAAAACTGCATGCTTGATGTAATTTGATTTCTTTTGCTTCCAGTTTCCATTACATGGTCTTGTCCCAGTATAAAAGATTCTCTGACTGTAAATAAAGTAGAATAGCAGACATCAAATGCCCGACGATGCCGATCCCGAACGCCAATACAACACACGACAATTTTTGATACAGAAAGATGGATGCCTCTTTCTCCCGTCTGTCCTCTCTCTCGCTCCCGCCAACAAGCCAAAAAAACTTTACCAAGTCATTCCATTCCATTCTTATGGTATCTCTTCAAGACTTTCTCCCGTCATAATACAAAAGCACGTCCTCTTTTCTCTCCCCAGCTCTTTTTTTCAATATCTCTTCCTCGTAGGCTCAGGCGTAGGCGACCGACTCATACTCTTCTCATCCCTGCCCTGCATACGCAGCCACTTCTTGGTACTAAGCGTCAAGTCGCGATCCAACTCCTCGCTCGGGTTCTTGCGGTGGATAAAGTTGCAGAAGCCGCCGCGCACGCAGCCCTCGCCCGAGTTGAGACGACAACAGGCTTCGCGGAAGTCGGTTACGGGGCTGAGCTCGCAGTAGATCGGGCGGCCGGCGTACCACCGGCTGTTGAGCGTGTCGAGGGCTTTTTGGGCAGAGTCTTCGTATTTGAAGCGGGCGTAGACGTTTCCTATAAGGTCTGTAGTTTTTACGATGCGTGTTAGACATATATTTTTTTTTGAAATTATGGGGCACAAGAAGTCTGAGGGGAAGAAAGAGGGAAAACGGTAGGATGATGGATGAAGTAAAAAAGACTTACGGTCGTTGTTGTTGTCGCATACAACCAGCTCCTCCAGCTCGCCATACTTGCACAGCTCGCACCAAATGTCTTCGTAAAAGGCGTCAAAGTGGTTCTGCAGCTGTGACGGGTTCATGCGGTTCTTTTGGTCGTAGGCTGGGTTCTGGTACAGGTTCGGCATGAGAATCGTTTGGCTGTACGACGGCTTGACGTGTTTGCGGGAGCAGCGGTCGCCGTGGCGGCATGCGCCGATTTTCTGCGGATACAAGTTAGCATATAACTATGTCTTTTTCTACCTGAATATTGGCAAAAGGGAAAGGGGGAAGGGAACGTACAAAGTAGAATGAGCAGTTGACCTTGTCAAGCTCGGTACCGAAAATTGAGGCGAGGAAATTGGCCATCTTGTTCTGATTTTATTATCTGCCTTGCGCGTTTGTAAAATGTGTCGATATATGAGGCGTTTTAGGTATTGCGCAGCCGAATAGTTTGTTGTAGATGCAACGACGTAAAGGTTTAGTTGGCTGCGATGCCTCGTACGGCGACGATGGTTTGAAATACAAGGGATCGTGTTTGTTTGATTCGCGGATTGCGATATGGTTGAATCTCGAATTGATGGGAGTTTGCGCCACAGATTTGGGGGTGGAGGTCACGTGCGGTGTGGCTGATTTGTAAGTCGGTGGTGCTTCTGTGGCGTTCTGCGGGACGCCATAACTTTATGCAGGTGTCTGTAATTGTACTCGTAGGCGTGTGTTCGTTGGTCTTCTTAAAAAAAACTAATAATAATAATAATAATAAACAGTCTATTTGCATTTGTCCAATTTCCAAGATGCCTATTTTCATAGACGAGATATAAGGATGATGCCAAAGTATTGCTGCACCGCGCTTCTAGTACACTTTACCTGCGTGGCCAAGTAAACGAAATCAGCCCATCGCCGCCTACAAGTCGGCTTCACCTCTGACTTATACATGTTTCTGTGTTGTGAAATACTGAATTACTTGTCTAGAAACAAATCCTAACGATTATACCACCTTACCAGCACATACTGCCAGATTCTTCGCGTTCGTCCTTGACCCGTAGTTAGTATAAGACATCCGCGAACCGTGCGCTTAGCGCCGCCGCTTTGAACTTCAGACCACAATCACCAGCAGAGACACCAGCCATACGGAGAAAATGGAGGGTCCTGTTACGTGGCAATTCTCGCTTTAGTTCGGTCTGTGCTGTTTTATGCTTACCACTGCTTTTAGCGCACTACTGAGAACCGTTCTTGTGGCATATCCCTCCGCCCTGGAGTACGTTGAATCTCTTACTTATACGATAAAGCTCAGACTTGGAAGCAATGCCATCGCCTGTGTCAAGCAAGACAGTCCAAATATAGAAGACAGATCGGGATAATTTCCGTAGCGTGAATTGATATCAAATTGCTTTTTCATCGGTAGCAGATTCAAGAGCCGAGCAAATGGACGCGGCTCGGCGCCATCTATGTGAACCTGCAGCTGCAGCACTAGCTGCCCGAGCTCTCCATCCGAGGGTGCCACCACATGTCACCCCTGTTCAGGAGCCCCCAATTCCTAGTCGAAGCAAACGAAAACGCCTCTCTCCCTAAAGACAAACTTGTCTGTCTTCTTCCAAGGCTCGCTGTGGCTATTGCTAATTAATACCTTGGGCATGGCCGAGAGCTACATTGATTTGCCAGAATAAACAAAACCGTCTCCCCACACACTTTGCGCGAACCCGCGTCACGCAGCCAAAACGACGGTCTCGCCATGGACCAAGCCGACGTCCCGGCGCTGCTGTCGCGGCTGTCGAGCGACGAAGATGCCGCGCGCAAAATGGCAGTCTTCAAGCTGCAGAATTCAATCAACGACCCTGCCTTTGCCGACGTTTTCATATCCTCGGGCGGCCTGGTGATTCTGCGCCGTCTCATCATGGAGGCTGGCGGCAACACGCTCGCCTACTCGCTACAGAGCCTGACCCGGCTGCTCGAGGTGGACATGGGATGGGATATATTCGAGGGCCCCAGCTCCGGCGACCTCGTCGAGCGAATCGTCGAGCTGATTGTCACCAACCCGCTGGTTAATATCCTCAGAGGTGCCATGTCCATCCTGGTCGCGCTCGTCAGCCACTCGCAGTCGACTGGCCATTCGCGGATGTCGCCGAGCAACTTTGGTTTCCGCGCACTCAAGCCCGCTATTGCTGTGTATCCGCAGTTTTTTGAGTTTGCGGTGCAGCAGCTGCAGAGTGCGGACCACGCGCTGTGTGCCAACGCCCTCATGCTTATCAATGCGCTGATACGCGATGCGCTGTCTTATGCCGGGACGGGCGATGGCAGGTTTGAGGGCACAGGAGAGGAATGGTACAAGATTATCAAACGACTAAACGATTTGGGTCTTGTTAGAGCCATGTACAAGATTATGCAGAGCTCTGCGCTGCAGGACCTGGCGCATCCGGTGCTCGAGTTTCAGTCCCTGAGCAAGTTGCTGTTGCGCCGCTGGCGCGAAACGCGAGTCGACGTCGATCGTCCGGAACACCGGAGGGCACTCAAGGGCTTCCATTCGGCCAGTAATCCCGAGCGCAGCCCTCAAGTCAATGGCCATTCCAAAGACGACTCGATCGACGGCACGAAAAGGGAAAATAAGAAGCACAATCCTGAAAAGTGGCGGCGACTGGGCTTCACGACTGAGAGCCCCGTACAAGAGTTTGACACGAGTGGATGCTTGGGCATGATGGACCTGTCAGACTATGTGCGAATGTATGAGGATGGATACCAGAAGCTGCTATTGGAGCAGGCTACCAGGCCGTCAAGGGAGGGCTGCCCCATTGCGAGAGCAAGCACAGCTGTGACAATGATATTATACGACCATTTTGAGGTGGACAAGACTGATTTGGAAGACACGAAGGGATATCAAGGGCTGGAAAGCAAAAACTATGACCAATTGTTCCGCCCCTTGGTGCTGCAATGGTCTCGTTTGCACACGGCGGGACTACACGCATTCTTTCGCCTTTGGAAGCTTACCGGCGCCGAGATGGGTGACTTTGACAAGGTGGCCGAGCTTGTGCGCATTCTAGTCGAACAGGTGGTGGGACAGGCATCGCGGACCAAGGACATTCTCGAGGTGGAAGACGACATGATAGAGTACGATGTTGCACGCCTGCGAGAGCTGCAGATGGAGCTGCTCGAGCTATCATTTGAGGAGGCATGGGGCCAGCACTTGTACCAAGTACGCGAAGTGCTCAAGCAAGAAGCTCTTCAGTTTGTCAAAGAGCAAAGAGTGCGCTGTCTGCTGCAGGGATCATGGTTTACGAGACCGCAGCCCAAAGGGGACGAAGGCACTGGGGCCACGCAAGACCAGCAGCCAACATGGAGATTCGCCAAGCTCTCACATAACCGCCGGTATCTGCACTATGCAGACTTTGTGGAACAGCCAGCTCAAGACCCTATCCTGCACAACCTGACGGAGAAGATTGACCTGACGACCATCAGCTCCGTCGTGTCCAACGTGTCAGCGGCCAATGAGGACGCAAAGAGCAACAGCAGCGGCTCGACGGTGCAGAATGTGGCATCGGCTACCTCAACAACGAACAAGTCGACGACGACGACCAAGATTACCATTTACAGCTACGTGGACGCCGCGTCGGCAGCAAAGGGCGGCGACGCGAGCGAGTACCCAATCCTGGCGCTGTGGCCCGTCAACCACAGCCTTGCATCGGAGTGGCTGGACGGGCTGCTGATGCTGCTGAATCAGACTCCTATTACTGCAGAGACGAATAAGCTGGTGAACCTGGTGAGCGACTATGGACTCAAGATTCGTCTGCTGAATGTGCGAATGGACGGAGCCGTGGAAGGGCCGCCGCCTGGAGCGGGCGTGGTGCCGAGTAGAGAGGGGTTGGATGAGGACTACTTTTTCGAGATTTGATTGTGTTTTGGTTTCTTTTTGTTGGTGGTGTTTTCTATATATATATATTTTTTTTTGCATATACCCTTGCCGCCGGAGGTTTGTGTGGACAGGTGTGATTTTGCGAGAAGCGAGCAATTGTTTCGTTGTTGGTACTAGTTTTGATGACGAAGGAGCAAGAGAAGAAGAAAACGAGTCCGGGTTCTAGTAATGTATGAGTATACAGAAGTAATCAGACATGAAATGAAGAAATTAGTCGGGCGTAAAATTGACTTCTACGAAGCTAAAACAGCTCTATGCTCATGGCATCTGGGCTCTGGGCATGGTCGGAAATCGGCAGATGCCCTCCAGCAAAGTGCCGAATAGCAAGTAGAGACAAGACAGGGTTAGGTTTTCCAGAGGACAGGGTGGCCGAAGGTCGCTGCGTCTTGCATATGCTTTTGCACCTTGGGCCAGAATGTGGTGTGGGTGGCTGACAGATGGTGCAGCAACAGTGTGGATTTGTGTGTGGCCGTGGCTCACCGAAAGTCGGTGATGCGGGATACATGGGGCATCTCGCCGTATTGTGCTACGTTGTGGTACTTTGGATGTGCATGATACATGTGATTGGAAGTACAGTATGAAGCTAGTTTCTGCCATTGACAGTATTGGTATATTACATTGCTAAGAGTACAGGCTCAATTGCTATTCCCGCTTTTTTTTAACTGCCCGAAGCATCTAGATACGCATAAAGTCCCAAGGTGGAGTGTATTGCCCAACCATGAGGTCGGGCTGTGATGCTGAGATACCCAAGATACGGAAGGTATTAGGCCGAGTCCAGCGCGCCTTAGTTGCTGGTCAAAATCATTTTGGAGGAGAAAACATGCACCGGGGCTACTGTGTCCCTAAAGCCAATTTTCGGCGGCTTTGCGCGCAAATTCCATCAAGCTGCAAAGGGCGGTGACTTGATATATGCATGTCTGCGGATCAAACCACGTCCGGCCCATTCGGCTCATAGCAGATGGTAAGCGTGTCCATGGAAAGACGGAGAAGATGGACAACAAAGAGGCTGGCTAGCTAGCTCAGCTTCTGATGCGACTATTTTTTTCATATATTTATCATTTTTCCTGAGCCTTCTGCTCTTCCTTTCCTCTTCTCGTCAAGATCTCTATTTTGTTGGTGTCAGTGCGAACCGTCCCCGAGACAAGGCCCACGGCCAAGAAACGGGAGAGGCACATGGCGGTCATTCTACTTTGAACAAAGCCATTAGTCGGGCCTCTGCTGCCTCGTGCTCTTTGTCCCTTTTGCGCTTGCTGCTTCCTGTACGGAGGACCTGATCCGTATCCGAGGCGTTCGTGTCCGCAGCAGGGCATTAGTTCGGAATTGAGGCATACAGCGGATCAAGCTCCAACTCCAGCTCCAGCATCCACCAGCCTCGATACGCTACTGTATCCGTGCTTCGCCCGCCAACCGTCTACTCGTGACAACCTGCGACTCTTGCTGGTGGCACTCGCACCTGGCTGACTCAGCAAATTATACGGAGAAAACTTACGAGGCAAGGGACTGGAACGACTTCTCCATTTCACACGAGGCGCCGGCGGACACCAGTGGGAAATAGTGCCCAAGATAGCACATTTGCATTCCTACGAGTGCCGCAAGGGGTCCATCCCCGCTGGAGTAGCATCATTGTGTGTCCCCATACCACCCACGGGTTCCACTGCAAAGCCACCTGCTTGTGCCTTGCTTGCGCTCAAAGGCCTACCCCTGGCACGACGTGGTCGGAACAGCGCCCGCGCGAGGCAAAGTGCCCCCCTGGAAAAGGCACCTGGACTTGGTTCCCCTTGCCCATGCCGGCAGAAAAAAAAAAGAAAGAGACCAACGTCACCGTGGTTGGCAAAACGATTAGATTGGGAAAATTAAATCTTTCCACCTCTCACTCAGCCTTGACGACCAGACTTCTCTCTTTCTCTCTCTCTCTCTCTCTCTCTCTCTCTCGCACCTCAGTCTCGTTTTTAGAGCGAAAAACCTGTTTTTCCTCTCGTCGCTGCGACACGCGCATTCTTGCTCTCTTTCTCACCTCGAACCACCACCGTCGCTCCCAGACAACCTCAGGTATGTGAGATACAATCTGGTCCCAGTGCCAGCCTAGATTGCGCCAGTCCCCTTAACCCCCGGGCCTACGACGTACGCCTGTCCATAGCTCCCCTTGCCTCGTTTTACATTACATTTGCTCTCTGACTTGCTTCTTGGGGCCTAACTCTGGTGCGTGGGCGCATGTCTCGACTTTTGGTCACCCACCACCACGGCCATCTGTCCAATTGGCGGAGGTGGCGCACCCTCGTCTCTGACGAGTGATGAGCCTGCGTGCCTGTGGAAGAAGCAAGCACCACCACCACCGCCGCCTTGCGCTTCATCAATAAAGGCTCCCGGACACCCATCCCCAGTCCTCGGCTTCCCCTTTTCTCTTTCTTCGTGCTCGCACCTTCGTTTCTTCCCCTGTTCCCCCGTCTGGCTGTGCGCGTTGTCGGCGCAATAGTTCTGGCATCAAGGCGTGTCCAGAGCGAATCCAGTTCAGGCTCGGAGCCATGGCTGACACGGAAACCAGACCTTTCGTTTGCATTGCCTAGCTAAGCGTTTGGCATTGTTGAGCCATCCTTTTACCAATCTTTATATCATCGATTGTCAAAGCAAATTCATTTTATAGCGCCGATACTCCCGCCGCATCATAACGCTACTTACGTCTCGAGACTTTTCACAACATTACCGTTTCCTAAACGACACGCACAAACAACTCCGCAACCATGTCGAGAATTCAAATTCCCATCGAGGCTTTGACGTCACGCCTGAACCTCCAGGATCGCCTTCAGGGCCTCAACAGCGGCGCCATGAGCGGCCGCTTCTCCAACCTCAGGCCCGTCTCCGAGTTCCTCGACTTCAAGCGCCTCTCCAAGCCCGCCAACTTTGCCGAGATGCAGTCGCGTGTCAACTACAACCTTAGCCACTACTCGAGCAACTATGCCGTCGTCTTTGCCATGCTGAGTGTGTACGCTCTGCTCACCAACTGGCTCCTCCTCTTTGACATCATTATTGTTGTCATCGGCATGTTCCTCATTGGCCGCCTCGATGGCCGTGATCTCGAGATTGGCACCTTCCGCGCCACCTCTTCTCAACTCTACACCGGTTTGCTAATCGTCGCCATCCCTCTGGGTCTCATTGCCTCGCCCTTCTCGACCCTGCTGTGGCTAATTGGCGCTTCTGGCGTGGCTATCCTCGGCCACGCCGCATTTTTGGATAAGCCCATCGATGAGGCTTTTTCCGGGGAGGCGGTCTAGGTGGTCGGCCGCGAGCTCCCAAATTTGCGCCCCCATGGGGAAGACCATCGAGGCGCGGGCGGAGGAGGACGGACGGGGATGCTGGGCTCTACAATTTTCTTTTTGGTGAAGATCCAAGGATTCAGGAATTGGAATCAGACGATGACGAAAGCGACGACGATCAAGGTGTTGGCCTGTCCACACAACGCTCTGGGCGTTTTGTAAGCGACACGCTGAACTTTACCGGTACTGATCTTGGTGACCGCTCGCGCGGCGTTGCGAGGCGGGGCCACCGCCATCGGGCTTCGGATGATGAGGAGGACTCTTCCGCTAGCGGTAGCGAAGACGATGACAACTCAGAAGAAAGCAATAGTGGCAGTTCTGGCCAGCTCACTGTTCGCAACGAGAGAGAAGAGGCTTTGATCCAGTCGGCCTTGCAACGCATTAATCGTGCGCAGGCCAGGGGCAGAGCCGATGTGAAGCTAAACAAGGATGAGCTGGCGGCTCTCAAGAGAAGGCGACAGCGCATGCAAGAAGAGGCCGAACGGATGAAAAACTCGGGCAGTGGCAGCGATCGCAAAAAGCGCAAGGAGCAACGGGTCGCTGTGCCTCTGTCAGAGCTCGACCCTTCGTCTCTCAAGACTCGGTCGACCCATCCGACCCGGCAGGACTCGCTGCCGGCCCGCTCTGCTGTCTCGCGAGAGGACTCTCCAGAGTATCCCGCAGACTACACGGGCGGCTATCCACCGATGGGATATTTTCCGCCGCCAGGCACATCCCAGGGTCGCGCCCGCTCTAGCATGCATCATCAACGGCCTGCGAGTCGCGCGCGCGAAAATGGGTCGCCTCCAGTCGCCTTTGACTATATGCAGCAGCCGTACGCCAATCATAGACACGCCTCAGACTCGAGTGCACGGCCACGATCCCGAGGCATGCAGCAAGAGGACATGTGGCTGCCGCAGCATCTCGACCCCTTCCAGTACCAGACAGCCGGACCTCGCCATGGGTATCCCGCACAACCGCAACCCATGACCAAACGTCACTCATCTACACCTGCTGAAGTGCCCTACATGCACTCCTACCGCGGCGCCCCAGGCCCTTCCAGCAAGAGTCGTCACGGATCTGCGCGTACAAGCCTCAGCAGGGTACCAGATGGCGAGTCAAGCGACGAGGATACGGCGAGCGATGAGCTTGGCAATGGAGCGCAAATACGGGAGCCAAGGCGAGGGAGGGATAAAGAGATTGTTGTCGAAGTGTCTCCAGAACGACAACCGGAGCCAACCAAGAAGAAATCGTCGTCACCGACAAAACGAAAGCCAGTATCTAGTGGAGGTAGGAGGAGGAGGAAGTAAAAAGGAGGATGATAGATAGATGTACGTTTTTTTGTTTTGGGAATGGAAGAGGTTGCCCGCGCCTCATGTGGAGTAATGATACCTAAAATGTGTTTCCTTTAATACAATATTTTAATTCCTTTTCACAGCGTATCTTTGAATCTGTTGTAAAAAAAAAAAAGCTTTAGTTGTGAAGAGTAAGAGTCGATGTAGACTTTCCATCGCTCAGTATGCCCTCGCCTGGAATGGAAAAGGCCAATTCACATGCTACAGGAATCTGGAACGGCGTCGTGCTTGGGACATGGGAACTATTGCTACGAAGCACACGCAGATGAGCCGACTTTTTAGCCATCAGCTATAAATTAAAAATGTAGTCTTATTAAAAGTAGCGTTTGATGTAATGGTTTGCGTCAACTAGAACAGGGCTTCCAGGTTTGAGCCAACTCTGTGACATTTACTTTCCTACATAAGCTCAATCCCAACTTGTCTACTTGAGATTATTACTATTTTAATTTGTTTAGTAAGAATAAAAAAAAAAACCTCTTGGAACTTAAGACTCGGCTTTGTGGGCATCTCTAGGTGAGTGCACCCGTCAGGCTAGTGTATTGAATCGAAGTGGAGTGGCCATCCGGGGGGACCGCTACCTCGGCTGTGTCCGTCTCCATACCCTCGTCGGCTCACCGATAGCTTAAACCCCAAGCTCGGTCCATCGTCACCACGATCCCAAATCCGTCAACCTGCATCCACGACAGTCATCGTCGCTCTGGCCATTATCGCGTGCTCCTCTACACAATTTCCCCATCATCGAAATAGCCGCTTTCCTCCAATCAAGACCTTTGCATCATCCACACGTCTTTCCGCGCCTGAATCTCTCTCTCTTTCGAGAACAAGCGCCGACAAACGATACCCGACAATTTGCGAGAAAAGCGACACGCTTCCCGCGCCTATCCAAATCCGCAACCGCGACCATGCCCTCCTCACGCACCAAATCCTCCGCCTCCTCCAACGTCTCCAAAGCCAGCTCAAGCTCCAAGAAAAAGGACTCGTCATCGTCATCAGCCCGCACCGGCGCCCGCCGCCTCCTCAAGGAACTAGACACATGGCGCACCGAACAAGCAGACGAAAAGGGCATTGAGCGCCTCGGCCCCGTAAGCGACGAGGATATAATGACATGGGAAGCTGTGATAAACGGCCACGGGGTAGGCCACGGCTACGACGGTAAACTATTTTCTCCCCGCTCTTTTCAAAAACATCAAAACAAAACCTAGTCTTTGCTAATCAGAAATAATAAAACAGGCGGCCGCTGGCTCATATCCATCTCTCTTCCAGAAGAATACCCCCTCCGTCCTCCCAAGATGCACTTTGCCACGCAGATTGTACACCCCAATATTGCGCTGCAGGACGGCGAGATTTGCCTTGACCTCCTCAAGGACGCGTGGACGCCGACGTATAGCGTGCTGGAGTGCGTGCGCGCCGTGCGCATGCTGCTTAGCTGTCCGGAGACGGATAGCCCGCTTAATGTTGATGTTGCGGCGCTGTTGAGGGGTGGTGATGTGTTGGGTACGAGGCGGCTGGTTGAGTTTTGGTGTGCTGATGAGGCTGGGCGGTATGATGGGCCTTGAGGTATATGTGTGAGTTGGGAAGAGAGAGGGGCAGAGGGAAAGGGAGCGATTTTTGTGTTGAGAGGTGGGAGACTGGTTGTAAACTTGGTATGGTATATACCGTGGTAGTCTACGGCTACTGCTTGCATTATATGAATAATAATTTCTTGGATATATCTTCAGATGTAAACGCCTTGTCTGCGCTGTTTGATTTACTTTTCTTTAAATCTATCCCAAGCTTATCCATCTGTTCACCGTCAAGTTCATCTTCTACCACGAGAAGAAACAAAAGGACGTATATAATACACAAAAAATGAAAAAACGACAGCCACATAAACCCTTCCTCAGGGAATAGAGAAACAACAAAAAGACGAGCGAAAGGATGACCCGACGTCAAAATAATGGAAAGAAGAAGAAACGAAAATCAAGAAAATGAGAAATACCAACGGTTGCCTTTTCTCTTCATGTGAAAATAAGCAATATGCCATTGCCAGACAACTTCCCTTCCCTTCCGTAATATCATTGCGCCAAAATTATGTGCTTTTTGTCTTTCTTTTTGCTTTACTCATTATAATGGTAGACCTAAACACAGCATTGTTAGTTGTCTGCAAGATTACTGAAAGAGTTGACTCGATGCTGCATACCTTGTAATTGGGCAGACCCCATGGTTGCTTGCCCAGGCGCTTCGTCATCTTGGCGAATCCTTCCGTCTCAATCAGGTTGTAAAAGGCAAATGGAGGGAACATGGCTCCGTCGCGATGCACGTCGCCCTTGACAAGGAGAGCCGCGCCACCGACACCGTCTAGGGGCATGACTTCGCGCAGGTCACCGCCCGAAGCCATCATAGCCATGAGCGTGCGGTAGGTGGCCATCTCGGCGTATCCCTCCAGCAGAATGTCATCATAACCCATCTTCTTGGCCATTTCCAGGGCAATGTCGCTGTCCTGCCAGTTGTTATAGTCGTAGGGTCGCTCATCCATCTTCTTAGTTTCTTCATTATAGAATCGCTGGAAGCAATTGGCGGTAATGAGGTCCTTATCAAAGGACGCCAAGTCCTGGATCAGCGTGGGCGGGCTCTCGACAATATCGGCGTCCAGCCACAGGACCCAAGACGTGGAGGGGCCAAGCGTCGTGAATAGCAGCGAATTGCGTGCCTTGGCCATGGCCTCGCGGCGTGCCTTTTGGTTGGCCATCTTATGACGCTCGCTCTCATCCTGGGACGTCAGGGTGTCTTCGAAATCCTGGCGCATAATGATGATGCTTTTGAACCGGTCCTTTTCCGGTCCACGCTTCTGCGTCTTTTGTATTTGCTTCTGCAGCGCTGCCGTGGCGGCATTGCCCTCCCTGGTCTTGGGCAGGATGAAGCCAAGAGTGATGAGCTCGTGCGGGTAGCTCATCTTGAGCAGGTTGTCCCAGTACCCCTGATAGAAGCGAGCCATGGGCGTCAGAACCAGGATATGCTCGCGGTTCTCCACGGGGTGCGGCGTGACGGTGACCTGGTTGAGATCATAGCGGGCGACGGGCGGCGGTCCTGCCTTGCCTGGGTTTAGGCTCGACTTCTTAAAGGGAGAAGTAGGCGGCGAGAGGTGGTGTTCGGCCGTAACGCCCGAGAGCCGGTGCGAGACTGAGGAACTTGACGGCGATACTAGAAAGACGATGATGAAGATGCAGAGAATGGCGCCGAGAGCGAGGGTACAAGGGTTACCCTTCTTTAGGCGAACTGACCCCATGGGTCGAGCCATGGGAGCCTGAGTTTCGTCAAGAGGATACGCAAAGTCGCGATCCTCTGGACGAGGGGTTGATTAGGGGAGGGACGAGTCGAATCGAATCGAGTCGTGATGGATCGCAGGGGTTTATTATCTCGACGGGGTCGCAGACATGGAGGGGAGTGATTGGCGTAGACTTTGGTGTATACGGTCGTGAGTCGTGACGAGCCTCAGAGCTAGGCTTCGTGGCATGCAGACACAGCAAGAAAAAAAAGAGTGTCAGACGCAGCGCAGGAGAGACGACTATCCTTTTCGCGCCGTCTGGGCTGATGCGAATCCTCTGTACAATAAAAGGGATGGTCCACGCAGAGAGGCCAGCAAAGGCCCAAGTGGACAGCCACCAAGCCAAACAAGGCTTAGGGCCAATCTGGCAAAACTTTGGCGGAGAATTCCCGGACCGGCCAGACGCGCTCAGGAACTGATGGTCTGATACGAACGAAAAAGGTTTCGTTAATGGAACAGGAAAAATGTAGAAAATTTGAATATATTGTGAATAAGCAGCTTTACCTTTCTGCTTCTTCTTCTCAGAAATTCTACCAGTCTCGAGTCGTAGCAAGTCAGACACTGACTGGACAGATATGCCCGTAATGATAGCCGCTGGGGTGTCGAACTAAAGGCAGCCGGCATGGCTTGCCTTCACTGCCAGCCAGGGGTCACCACAGCCAGGCCCCACTGTGGTCGTCTGCTCCGTCCAGTCAGCCCGCTCCGTATCTCACCAGTTGCGCAAGGCTGTCGTGCCAAAACACCAACCATCGGCGTCGACATCTACTCTGCCATCACAGACAGAGCCTACTCGGATTTCTGTCTTGACCCTGATCGCATCGTCGGCTTCAGTGACCAATCCATTGACGGAGAAGATGGATCGTGGCCTCGATGAAATTATCGCTGAAAAGGTTCGCCGCAAACACGTCCCATGCCGCCTAAAACCAACGACAATCAATACTGACACTTCCTTGTAGCGACCTGACGGACCCCGTAATCGCCGTGGCGGTAACCGTCGTCGCGATCGCAATGATCAGCCCCGTGATGGGATCAGAAAGGTTAGCTCCTGCGATGACTCCAGTCCAAAGATTCGACAACTGACTCTGCGCAACCCTCTACCCAGGTTGATTGAATCCTCCCCACCGTTTGTCTACTCCTCTCGACTACGTCAACAACACTCGCAGCCCTCATGTTACAGCCATGTTGTCGCACGACGCTCTGAGACTGTGGCAACTCGACGAGGAGGCTTCATTTTGAACTCCGTGGCTAACTAGGCATGCTTTGCCCAATTCAGTCTTACAGAGAGGAACCTCGCAGCATAGATAGGTACGTTTCCTACCCATTGACATCCATCCTATAGCTCTCTGGCTAACCAGCTCTAGCGAATGGGTTCACGATCGATACGATGAAAATGGTATTGTCACGCTGTCTTCTGTCAGGCAAGCAAAATGCTCACCATAAAATAGAACGCCGCAGAGGACCCGCCCCTCGACGAGGTCGCGACCGACGCGAATCACCCCCGGCGTAAGTTCCTACCGCTTGCGACCTTATCATCTGCTTCCGACCTAACAAAGCGCCCTTTAGCGAAGCCAAAGGAACCAAAATCAAGGTCGAGAATATTCACTACGACCTGACCGAAGAGGACCTTGACGTAAGACACTACAACTCCTCACATTACTCAACTCGCATACTCATACGCCTGTAGGAGCTCTTCAAACGTATTGGCCCCATTGTCAGACTACAATTGCGCTACGACAAGGCCGGCCGCTCCAACGGCGTTGCTTTTGTCACCTACGAGGCCAAAGATGATGCCTACGAGGCTATCAAGCAATTTGACGGAGCAAATGCAAACGGTGAGACTTATAGCCATGAAAATCCAAGTTTGCCTCACTAACGGGCCTTCTCAGGTCAACCTATCAAGTTGACTCTTCTCCCATCACGAAATCCATTCGATACTGCCATTATGCCTGGAAAGCCTCTGGCAGAACGTGTTTCTGCGCCCGGCGGTCGATCTCGTTCTCTCTCGCCTTCGCGCCGATATGATGAGGAGGACGCTGCCCGCAGAGGAATTGACAGATATGTTCCCGGAGGACGTAATCGTTCGAGGAGCCCGGGAGCCCGCCGAGGCCGAGGTCGTCGCCCCGGTGCTCGCCGTGATGGTGGCGGAAACAGGGACGGTAAACGTGGCGGGGAGCGTGCAAACCCCAGGCCCAAGAAGACGCAGGACGAGCTGGATGCTGAAATGGCCGACTATTTTGGTGGCAATGGCGTCGCTGCTGCCCCAGCTGCTGACAGTGGTAACGGCGCCACCGAGGGCCAGCCGGCTGGTGATGCGCCAGCTCCGGCACCCCAGGGAGACGACATTGACATGATTGAATAAGCTAAAAATTACGCTGTCAGGATTTCCGTGGTGCTTTATGTGTTATTAGCTATAAATTATTTAGTCTAATTTGCTGTCGATTCCTGTAACTCTGTCTATTATAGTGTTATACTACGTCCAAATGTTCTGACCTGCCTTATTAGTAATGGCCCAGTATCCGCTACCCTAAGCACCTAGCTCCTCTAATAGTTGCACCTCAACTGGTCAAAAACACGTATATTTCACTCTTCTAACTCCCTGTAAATTATTAAAATGGCCTCCACAGAGAAAGCAGGTTCTAAAATTGGCATATTGTCCATGGGCGCAATGGGCGCCGGAATAGGAGCGCTGTTGACAGCCAAAGGGTTCGCGGTTGCTACTAATTGTCAAGGACGAAGGTGAGCGTGACGTTGGTTCGTTGGGTATTCAAGGCTAACAAAAGTGCCACAGTGAAGAGACTATTGAGAGAGCAAAGGCTTCAGGCGCAGAATTAATGTCATCTGACCTAGAGCTCGTTCAGCAATGCGCCGTCGTCTTATCTGTTGTGCCTCCAAAGGATGCCGAAGCCACGGCGCAACGTGTTGCAGACGCACTCTCGGGTGGTTCTTCCAGAAGCGAACCTCTTTATTTTCTAGAGCTCAATGCGGTATCTCCATCTACTTCCAGGTCTATCGAGGCCTTGTTTCAGCGCGCTCGCGTGCCTGTCCGTGTCATTGACGGCTGTATCCTTGGCGACCCTCCGAAGCGTAATACCGGCGCTTCCAGCACGCAGCAAAACGAGTTTGCCAGCAACTCAGCCGACACGGAATGGAGCAGGCCCAATATCCCCACTTCTGGACCTCATTCTCTCGCTTCTCTGCCTGATGGTGAGAACATCTCAAAGGCGCTCAACCTGCGCACCATCAGTCCCGACATCGGCGCCGCCTCCGGCCTCAAGATGTGCTTTGCCGCCATGGCCAAGGGCTTCACTGCTCTTGCGACACAGTCCTTTGCGACGGCTCAGAAGCTCGGTGTGGCAGATGAGCTGAAGAAGGAGCTTACTGATATTATGCCTGCCAACCTGACGGCTGCGGAAAGGCGTGTTCCCGGCATGCCGCCCAAGGCGTATAGGTGGGTGCGCGAGATGGAAGAGATTTCCAAGACGATGAGCGAGGATGGTGGATGGGATCCCAGCCTATTTATGGGCGTTGCAGGTGTTTACCAGGCTGTTGCGGATGATCCTGTGCTGGGCAAGGAGAAGATTGGGAAGAGGAGCCGTGGTACTACGCTCGATGATGTTGCTGAACTTTTGGCTGATGGACTTGCCAAGAAGAAAAAGAAGACGGAATAAGTATGCAGAAGATTATGCTCTGATTCAGTATGGCCTAATCTAGTATGTCTATGCAACGATTGAATGTACATATTATAGGACCTTGCAGTACATGAAAAAAATGCTTGAATATATTACAAGAGCAACGCTGCGAGCCCAGCGTCCATGAACCCAGGCTTCATAGAACCAAAGAATCCCTTTCCTTGCTCACTCTGCGTAACAAACACACGAGAGTGAGGAACCGTAACTTTACTTTCGTCTGGTAGAGCTCCTGGCTCAGCGTCGACATCGGGCGGGTCAGAGACGAACACACCCAGGTTGGAGAGGGCCCCAAAATGAGCACCCAGGAAAGGCTTCTCCAACACTGCGCCAGTCTCTTGTGTGTTACCTGGAACCCCAAAAACAATATTTGGAGGTTCGTAGTCTGGCATATTAGGAGGATCTTCTGCAGCCATCAGGAATTGTATGGTTGACCCATTCGGCGCAAAGCCAGAGTCATCCATGGACTGCATAAAACGCTGCATCTCCTCTTCTTCCGAGAGCGCAAAGTGCGTTCTCTGAGGGTCGAGTGACAGTAGGCCCTTTTTGGCGCCCCATCCACCGCCACCGCTCACTATTTGCCTATGAGTCAGTGCCTTTAACCACAATGGTATGATCATTTATGACTTACATATTTTGAACAGGCGGGCTCCCTGCTTGTAAGATTTCTGCAGGTATTCTGCAGTAGACTTTGTCAAGTCCCTAACACTGCCGTTTCCGCTTCCGACAGATAAAAGAGATGGGCTTCCGCTAAGCCAAGAGTGTGCCGCGTCAGATGAGCTGCCCTTTGGCACTACGAGAGCCCATACACCAACTGGCCCTTCCGGCATTTCTTTTCCGGAGTCATTCTCGTAAAAAGTGTTTACCGCATCTTCAAGCTCCGTAGAGGCCGGTATTGATTTGCCATCCACTTCAACTCCGCGAACAATGTTGCCAAAGCTCGCCGACACTTTCCTAGGCGCTGTAAGAGGGACCAGTGGCGCCCAAAGGCCCATATCACCCAGGCGTTGCGGCAAATCCTGATCAGAAAACAAGACGCGCTGAAAAGTCTTTTCCACGTGCTGCTCTTGTTGTGGCACGGTGTTTGATATATCAAATGACGATGCAAAAAGCGTAGACTCTTTGCTATTTAGGAATGTTGTCCGCGCCAGGGGAAGAGTCACCGTAGGACGACCAATCGAAAATGAAAGCGCTGCGACTGAATCGGCGTCTTCTTTTGACGTTGGCGCTTCTGGTTGCCACAGGTCCGGCATTAACTGATCAAGGTTGCCACGGAGGACTGATATTCCTGGCGATGATCGGTATGATCCCAAGGGCGGAGCAATGTGGTCGACAATAGCACCCAAGACATTAAAATTGTTTGCATTGGAGCTGCCGGCAAGTAATTTGGCTAATGAGGCGGTAAATTCCTGGTCGCCAAAGCTTTTGGTGAACTCCGGTGTCGCAAGCACTACTGCGGCGTTGTGACTCGAAGAGTTGGTCATGACTGGCTTACTGGCGAGATCGCCAAACATGGCGCCAATAGCATCCTGTTGAGGGTTGAATTTAGCACATGGAATAAATTCAAATCAGTTTCAATAAGTCTCACTTTGGATGCGTTTGGCACCGTATAGGTGAACCGAACCTGGTCATCAGTAGGCCGGCTTGAAAACTTCCTCGTTTGGTTACCCAAACGAAGGTTTGGCCGCAGTAATAAACGCCTTACGGCAGCTCGAGACGCCATATCTGCGGCAATGTAGCCATAAATATGCTCCGATAGAAAAACAATTATATAGCAGGCTATTAAACATTAGAGAAAAGATCCACGTTCGCGTCATGGCTTCAAGCAGTGGAGGGTCTGTCACGGTGTGGCTGAACCGGCATTGTGGCGCAAGCTCTGGGGAAACGCCCAGCCACAGCAAAAATGCCCCTCCTCCCTCCCACCTTCTCTCATCGCCCTGGTGCCAAACAATTCTAAGCGGTGACTCAAATTTCGTGGTTAGACCCGAGACCTCTAGCAAGACTCGCCATTGAGTCACGTTGCACTTTTTTGCGTTGAAGTCTTAAGAGCGAATACAGAAGCCCGGTCTATTTGGGCTTCGGTACAATCTTTCAGTACGACTTTCAGACTTGCTGTTCGAGCACTTCGAGTGCGATCTGTTTCCCCAAGACGACCCTTGACAACCACACGTGCAATCATGGCCTCAAATACCGGACAAGGCAACCCTGGTATGCATGGTCTTAGTGATAGGCCTCTATACAATACTAATGTATCTACATGTAGCTGGGCCTTCCATACCTGCTAAGGATTTGGCCGAACCTCTGCCACAGACGCCATCCGGCGAGTCGCAAACGTCTGCAGCCAAAGCCAACGACGCCCCCGCCGAGGCAGGTGGCCCGAAGGTTAAAAGCGAGAAAGAATGTATGGTTTGATATGGAAAGCGACGATCTCGTGCATTTCAATGGATGCTTACATACTCTGTAGTAGAAAAGGAACGCAAAAAGGCCGAAAAGGCCGCGAAGCTCGAAGCGAAAAAGGCCAAGGCTGCTACCCTGGCCGCCAATGCTGCTAATAAGGAAAAGAAACGCAAAGAGAAATCAACTGAGGACGAGGCGCTGCCCGAATATGTTGAAGATACCCCGGTTGGCGAGAAGAAGAGAATCCGATCGTTTGACGACCCGCACTTCAAGGCTTATAACCCCATTGCTGTCGAGTCAGCATGGTACAGCTGGTGGGAGAAGGAGGGCTTCTTCAAGCCCGAGTTTACCGCTGACGGCAAGGTCAAGGACAAGGGTAGCTTCGTCATCGTCCACCCTCCTCCCAACGTTACCGGTGCCCTACATATGGGTCACGCTCTCGGCGATTCTCTTCAGGACCTGATGATTCGTTGGAACCGTATGCACGGCAAGACTACTCTTTGGCTTCCTGGCTGCGACCATGCCGGTATTTCTACCCAGTCTGTCGTCGAGAACATGCTTTGGCGCCGCAAGCAGCAGACGAGACATGATCTCGGCCGCGAGAAGTTTGTCGAGACTGTTTGGGCCTGGAAGGAAGATTACCACAAGCGCATCAACAACGCCTTGACCAAACTTGGTAGCTCATTTGATTGGTCTCGTGAAGCCTTCACCATGGACGAGAATCTCTCTGCCGCTGTTTCTGAGACATTCGTCAAGCTCCACGAAGAGGGCATCATTTACAGAGCGAACAGACTTGTTAACTGGTGCACGAAACTCAACACCGCTCTTTCTAACCTGGAGGTTGTTAACAAGGAACTTACTGGACGCACTCTGCTAGATGTTCCTGGGTATGATAAGAAGGTCGAGTTTGGTGTCATTGTTCACTTCAGGTACCCAATTGAAGGCTCAAACGAGACCGTCGAGGTCGCCACAACTCGTATTGAGACCATGCTTGGTGATAGCGGTATTGCTGTCCACCCTAAGGATACCCGCTATACTCATCTCATTGGAAAGAATGCTGTCCATCCTTTCATTGAAGGCCGTAAACTCCCCATTGTTGCTGACGAATACGTCGACATGGAGTTTGGAACCGGTGCCGTCAAGCTCACCCCAGCCCATGACCCCAACGATTTCACTCTTGGCCAGAAACACAACCTTGAATTCATCAACATTCTCACCGATGACGGTTTGATGAATGAGAATGCCGGCCCATATAAGGGACAGAAGCGATTCGATGTCCGTTACAGCATCATGGATGCACTCAAGGAGAAGGGCCTCTTCGTTGACAAGAAGGACAACGCCATGAAGGTTCCCCAGTGCGACAAGTCCAAGGACATCATTGAGCCTATTCTGAAACCCCAATGGTGGGTCAGCATGAAGGACCTCACCGGTCCTGCTATCGAGGCTGTCAAAGATGGCAGAATCAAGGTTCGTCCTGAGAACGCCGAGAAGAGCTACTTCAGATGGCTCGAGGACCTCAATGACTGGTGCATCAGCAGACAGCTCTGGTGGGGCCACCGTTGTCCTGTTTACTTTGCCAACATTGAAGGTGGCTCTGATCTCCCAGAGGACAAGCTGTGGTTCTCTGGTAGGAACAAGGAAGAGGCTGAGGCCAAGGCTGCTGCGGCTCTCTCTGGCAAGAAGTACACTTTGGAGCAGGATGAAGACGTTCTTGACAGTAAGTATACACGATATGTAGTTACTCAACCGCCGCTAACTTTATATAGCTTGGTTCTCTTCCGGACTGTGGCCTTTCAGCACCCTGGGCTGGCCGAATAAGACACACGATTTGGAGACTTTGTTCCCCACTTCCATCCTTGAGACTGGTTGGGACATTCTCTTCTTCTGGATTGCTCGCATGATCATGCTTAGTTTGAAGATGACCGGCAAGATTCCCTTCAGCGAGGTTTTCTGCCACAGCCTTGTCAGAGATTCAGAAGGCCGCAAGATGAGTAAGAGTCTGGGCAACGTCGTTGACCCTCTCGACGTTATTTATGGCACTGAACTACAGGCTCTCCATGACAAGCTGCAGCTTGGTAACTTGCACCCCAATGAGGTCGAGAAAGCTACCAAGTACCAGAAGACTGCTTTCCCAGACGGCATTCCCCAGTGTGGTGCTGATGCTCTGCGATTCACAATGATCAACGCCACCACTGGCGGCAGCGACATTAACTTGGAGGTCAAGATGTAAGTTGAATCACTCGAGAGTGTTGAATTTGGAATTTCAGCTAAACTATATACAGTATCCACGGCTACCGCAAATTCTGCAACAAGATTGTAAGTTCTCCTAGTCGACTGCAGTAATGTCAATATGTTAACCATTTCTCTAGTTCCAAGCTACTAAGTATGTTCTGGGAAGTCTACCACAGGACTTTGTCCCGTCTAAGAACGGCATTGTTCCAGGCAAGACGTTGGCCGAGCGCTGGATTCTGCACAAGATGAACAAGGCAGCTCGCGACATCAACGTTGCCATTGCCGACAGAGAGTTTGCCAAGTCGACAAACATTGTCTACAAGTACTGGTACAACGAGCTCTGCGATGTCTACATTGAGAACTCGAAATCCATTATCCGTGATGGAACTCCTGAGGAGCGCGATTCTGCTATCCAGACTCTGTACACTGCTCTTGAGGCTGCACTGACCATGATTCATCCGTTCATGCCCTTTATCACCGAGGAGATGTGGCAGCGAATGCCCCGTCGCCCCGAAGATAAGGCCAAATCCGTCATGGTCGCCAAGTACCCTACGTACAACGAAATACTTGATGACCCTGAGTCGGAGTCTGCATATGAGCTTGTCCTTGAGTGCGTCAAGGCTGGCCGTTCCTTGACATCTGAGTATGCCATCAAGGAGAACGGAGATGGTCAGTAACTTTGCATGTACACCTGCGTATTACGTCCCAAAGCTAACTGTCACAACAGTCGTCATCCAAGCTTACAACGACACCGCTCTCCAGACGTGTACCAAGGAGATAACCTCCATCACGTCTCTCACAGGCAAGGCCGTCCGCAAGATTGACGTTATCGGACCCGACGCCCCGCGACCCGCTGGCTGTGTCGCCTACTCCGTCTCCACTGCGGCTGCCGTCTTCCTGCACGTCAAGGGCCGTGTCGACATGGATGCGGAAATCGCCAAGGCACAGAAGCGCGTCGACAAGGCTAACCAAAACATCCAGCGCCAGGAGAAGCTGCTAGCTGACGCTTCATACAAGGAGAAGGCGTCTGAGGCGGTCCGGGAGTCGGATGAGAAGAAGCTTGCTGATTCTAAGCAGGAGGTTATCAACTACGAGGCTACGATTAAGCAGTTTGAGCAGCTGAAGCTCGAGTAAAAAGATGAATCTTATAAAAACGGATCCAGGAAGGAATAACGAGGAGTGTTTTTGATTTCTAACAACGTTTTGGTCTTTCATGTTATTGCTTCGTGTAGATACACATATATACCTTAGAAGGAAAGAAAATCTTCACACTTGACATACACATAAGCCACCAACGACAAACATGTTATCTTGTAACAAATTCATGTCATTATATTCTATATTCTACAAGTTTGGGAGCACTTATCGTCCCGGCGGTATACCCCTACCAGCACCTCGTCCACCACCAGCTTCCGCACCAGCAGCATTCGCATCATCCTTTCTCGCACCGCCGCGAACAGGCCTGGTCTGCGCTGCCTCGTGCTTCCTCAGCTCCTCGGGCACCTTGGAGATGGAGCTCTTGCTCAGAATCTGCCTGATGTCGTACAACACATCGTTATCCTCGGGACCCAGGAACGTAATTGCCGTACCACTCTTGCCCGCACGACCGGTACGACCAATACGATGGGTATAGCTCTCAATATTCGTCGCCATGTTGAAGTTGACGACGAGCGATACATCGGGCACATCGATACCACGACCCGCCAGGTCCGTCGCGACAAGGACCTGCGTCTGGCCGTTGCGGACGGATGCCAGGGCAGCCTCACGCTGCTCCTGCGTCCTGGAGCCGTGCAGCGCGACGGTGGACCAGCCCATGTTCTTGATGTCGCGGGCGACAATGTCGCAGTTGCGCTTGATGTTGACAAAGACGATGATAGGCGGCGCAAACATGTTGCTGGCGAGGATTTTCTGCAGGCGCTTCTTGCGCGCGTCTTCGCTCGAGATGAACTCGACCTGCTGCTCGACGGTGTCGACGGCTTCGCCTGCGTTGCCAATGTTGACCATTGCCGGGCGTCGCAGGTACTTTTTAGCTATTCGCTCGACCAGCGGCGGCATGGTGGCTGTAAACATCATGGTTTGACGGTAGCGGTCCTTTTCGCTGACGTAGCGCTGCATCATTTGTGCGTCTTCGGCGTCGTCGGTGTCGGGCTTTTCATTTGACACTGGCAGTGCGTCGAGGATTTTATTGACGGAATCTTCGAAACCGAGATCAATCATGCGATCGGCTTCGTCCATGATGATGTAGCAGCACTGCTGGAGGACGAGCAGCCGTCTCTCGATGCAGTCGACGAGACGACCGGGAGTTGCTACGACAATTTCAGCACCGTTGCGGAGGGCAAACGCTTGCTCTTCTAGCGAGTGGCCACCGACGATGCTCACAGAGCGGAAACCAAGAGGGTCCGCAAACTTGCGCGCCTCCTTTTCAATCTGCTGCACCAGTTCACGGGTTGGGGCGATAATGAGCGCATATGGGCCGTCGTTCTTGTTGGCTTCGGTGAGGGGAGGGAGATCGGAGATGTATACGAGGAGAGGGAGAAGGAAGGCAGCCGTCTTTCCGGAACCGGTGACGGCGACACCAATAAGATCACGGGCTTGCAGAGCAATGGGAATAGCAGCACGCTGGATAGGTGTGGGCTCATCGTAGCCGACGCTGCTGATGATATCAAGCAGCCGGTGCGGCAGACCAGACTCGCCCCAGTTGCGCATAGGATTGGGTAGCGTGCCACCCTTTGTTGAAATGCCAAAGTCCTCCTTGAATATACGCCAATCTCGCTCGCGCATTTCTGAAAGTCCCTTTTCGTTCCAGCGGCGGCCAAGCCCGGTCCTCTCCGCTCTCTCCTTGGCCTTGTCGCGAGCTCTGTAGAAATCTTCCATGATGCCCTTTGCGCGCTCCTTGCCGTTTTCCTGATCTCGCTGCTCAATCATGCGAGCACGTTTTCGCGCACGCTCCTCGGATTCCTTGTCAAACTCGCCGCCGATGCTGGCAAATGACGAGCCACGCATGGCCGAGCCGCCAGAATGTGCAACATCTTCCACCCGCGATGTATCCTCGTCCGCGTCCCAGTCAAAGTTGAATTTCTTCTCAGTCGTGCGCTGGCGCTTCTTCTTGGCAGAAAAGTTGGAGTGCTGGTTGACTTCTGGGCCAAGATATCTTGACCGCAGCAGCTCAGCTTCTATTTCCTCTGCTGACCGCTTGTCATTTGTGGCTTTGCTGTTCTTTTTGTTCCCATATCGCCCGTCTTTTCCTTTATTGCCACCGCCGCCTCGGGCCTGGTTCGTCGAGCGCGGGCCGGTAGGGACGACAGAGTTGGTCTTGGTCGCTGTGCCGTTGACGCCGTTTGTCGAGACGCCATTTGATCTTGCCTCCCACTTCTTCTCGTCCTCTACCCTTCGCTGAGCGTCTCCAGCGGCCTTCTTCTTTTTATCTTCTTCCTCCTGCTTGGCCTTTTCGGCAGCAAGGCGCTCGCGTTCTGCCTTTGGTATGAATCGCGGTTTC
The DNA here is from genome assembly GCA_023628775.1 of Lecanicillium sp. S3808. Lineage (NCBI taxonomy): Eukaryota > Fungi > Ascomycota > Sordariomycetes > Hypocreales > Cordycipitaceae > Lecanicillium > Lecanicillium sp. S3808. The sequence continues at coordinate 71,329 of JAMAJY010000010.1, forward strand.
GATGCCGCAGCTTCGGCGGCCTTTTTCTTGCGCAGAATTTCCTCTATGTCGAGAGGCATCTTGCCAGCAGCTCCTATCAAGAGCTTGAAGAACCACAGAAACAAGAATCCCGGGCCAAAAAAAAAAAGATTGTTCTCGCAAAGAAACACGCGACTGTGTAAAAGGTTGCAACAGCTCAAGAACCGTAGGTAGGATAGGCTGCACTTTCATACAGCAGCGACATGGGTCTGGCAGCTGACCAATCAGCGACCACGTCTGGCATGGTGGGCCGCAAAACCGGCGACCACCCTAGCTCAGCCTTTTGGGGGACCAAACGACAGGCCATCCTCACGACCATTTTTATAGACTCGACTCAATCAATCCGCAGCCATCTCGTCGACCCAACGCCCGCGATCCAACTCGGCAAATTGCGCGGTGCAGGTCAGACGAAAAACCCAAATCGCCTCTTCGTCAGAAAAAAAGGCAGAAACGACACAGCGCAAAAAAGCCCACAATGGCGTCTTCTGCCTCGCAATTCGTGCAGCTGGCCAAGTCACTACCACAGCCTCTGCAGCGCTTCTTCGCCCGATGGCCACCCGCGTCAATCGTGCCCGCCGGCACAGCCCCGACAGTATACCAAACCGAGCGACCGAACCCGTTTCGCTTCTACAAGAATAAAGAGACTGGCAAGTGGCAGGACCCTGTGTACTCGGCGCGCCGGCAGGCCGACCTGGTCCAGCTTGCGCGCGAGCACGGCGTCGAGGAGCTGCTGCCCGAGACGACAAAGGGGACCGAGTTTAGACTGGCGCATCGCGTTGAGCACGGTCTTCGGGTAAAGGGTACTGGTGTTGGACAAAAGGTCAAGGGACGCATTCACGAGAGACACATGATTTCCAAGTATGTTTTCCGGCTTCTCCCCTTTTTCTCTACGAGGCGGAGGGAAAGGTTCTACTTTTTTTGCTAATCTCTTCCTTACAGGATGGAACAACGAAGAAAGGCCATGTTGGAGATGCCCAAGCTCATCAAGTCCTGGAAGACGGTAAGTCGACTTTTTATATTCCGTGTGTTGGTGGTCAGCCTGTGCTAATATGTCGTGCGAAATAGGTCGGCAAGAGAAATTGGACCAAGTTTCCCAAATAAATGTGATACCAGTGCGACGCGAGGCGGCGGATGGATGTATCAAGATATTAAAAGTGTATATAAAATCCTGTACTATTACAATCATAGCACTCAAAACTATTTCTCTTGTTAGCACAGTGAGCTCTATAAATCCATTGTCCACAGCGCCGGGGCTTGCTGTAGCCAACCTACACAACGACAACAGAGTTAATGTAAACGCCAATACGACAATTATAAACAGAACCAGCACATTATTATAAGGCAGCTAAACTAAATTTTAATACCAAAGATGAGTTGCGGCATCCGTCTGCAATACTCTCACTTCATCAACGCTTCATCACGTGACGTCAAATCAGTCTCGATAGTAAATTCCACAACCTCAACTTTCAACTTTGATATACGCCAATCCAGCTCAGCAATCTATTCTCAAGCGGTATACACAAGCCTCTCCTCGCCCAGAAACATCTCTTCTCATGGACGGCCCCTCAGCGGGCCCAACATACTACCAAGTCCTCGGCCTCTCACCAACCCTCCTCACAGACTCCAAAACCTCCTCCTCACTCATAAAAAAAGCCTACCACCGTGCCCTGCTTCAAAACCACCCAGACAAGAAAGCCAGCACCACTTCTAAAACTCAAAACACTTCTTCCTCATCAGTATATGACTCATCAACACAAATATACACAGTCGATCAAATCAGCCAAGCCTTCAACGTCCTCAGCTCGCCGCAAAGCAGGGCAGAGTACGATGCAGCGCTTAGAGTCTCACGAGCTGCTACAGATGGTGGTGGTGGCGACGATGCAGCAATGACTCGGTTCCAGACGGGAATAGAAAATGTGGATCTAGATGATTTGGGATTTGACGAGCAAGACGAAAAGTGGTATCGCTCATGTCGGTGTGGGAATGATAGAGGATATACCTTTCAAGAGGCCGATTTGGAGGAGGCCAGTGATGATGGCGTTTTAATGGTTGGGTGCCATGACTGCAGCCTCTGGCTACGGGTACATTTTGCGGTGGTTGACGATTGAATAATGATCTTGCTGACGAACAAATGAAAACTCAAGACTTTCCTAATAGATGGCGTACATCTCAAGCGCAGTTGTATAAATATTGTATTCAAAACTTTTTATTTGCCTCGAAGCACAAAACCAATCACCCGTCACCGACCGAAGCAGCTAGTAGACATGAGTTGAAAGCAATTTTAGTATATTTTTATTTGTCCAGACGGCCACGGATTAAAAAAAGAAGTCTAAAAGCAAAAGCCTCCATATTGCTCTTCTTTAGGCCCCTTGCGAGTCCGTTGGGGGGAAGAAAAAAGACAAAAAATAAAAATCAACAACCCCTTCGTTGTCTCTGCGCATTTACCTAAACAATGCCGAAGCTCTTGATATAAAAACGACGTCTTCCGTCACTCCATAGACACCATCCCATCCGAGAAACCAGAGTGATTAAGCCCAATTTAGTTGCCCGAAAAGAACACATTTACTCGGCAGCCTTGGTCTCCTCAGTAGTAGCAGCAGGGGCCTCGGCAGCGGCGGTCTCGTCCTTAGAAGCAGCCTGGTCAGCGGGGGCGGCCTCGGCCTCCGACGAGGTCCAGAGGGTCTACCAATAGTTAGCAATTGTAAGCTTCACAACTTGTCCGGAAAAGGCGCAGGGTATTTTCTTACGAGGTTGTCACGGAGAAGCTGCATGATGAGGGTAGAGTCCTTGTAGCTCTCCTCGCTGAGGGTGTCAAGCTCTGTATTCAGACGTGGTTAGTACATTATTCGCCACAGCTGAGACCCGTTTAATGGAAATCCTTACCGGCAATGGCATCATCGAAAGCCTGCTTGGCGAGATGGCAAGCCTGATCGGGGGCGTTGAGGATCTCGTAGTAGAAGACGGAGAAGTTCAGGGCGAGACCCAGACGGATGGGGTGAGTGGGAGGCAGCTCGTTCTGGGCAACATCGGTGGCAGCCTTGTAAGCCTCGAGGGACTTGTCGGCAGAGTCCTTGCGCTTGTCGCCAGTAGCAAACTCGGCGAGGTAACGGTGGTAGTCACCCTTCCTGTAGGAATTGTCAGCACTCGAAATTCAGGGGAAAATTATGGAAGCGCATAAATGCGCAGTGGCGCAGGGAGACGTACATCTTGTGGTAGAAGACCTTGGACTCGCCAGACTTGGCAGAGGGAATCAGGTGCTTGTCGAGAACCTCGAGGATGTCCTCGCAGATCTTGGCGAGCTCGTCCTCAATCTTCTGGCGGTACTCCTTGATAAGGCCAACCTGAGAGCTGTTGCCCTTAGATTCCTCCTTCTGCTCGATGGAGGTGACTATTCTCCAAGAGGCACGGCGAGCGCCGATGACGTTCTTGTAGGCGACGGAGAGCAGGTTGCGCTCCTCGACAGTCAAATCGCGGTCTTCGGAAGCGACAATCTTCATGTTCTCGACCATTTCTGATTCGGCGCAAAGCACATGTCAGCGAGACCTCGCATTTGGCGGCAGGGAGGGTGGCAGAGTCGTAGCACGACTATTTGGTAGTCACTAACCTTCGTAGCGCTCAGCCTGCTCGGCGAGCTTGGCGAGGTAGACAGCATCATCGTTAGCCATTTTAGAGAATTAGAAAATCTGCGAGATGGATGATGCGACGTTAGTACAAATATCTGGCTTTGGTAGCGACTGATGGAATGTGGAATGAGAAATTCAGGCAGAGTAGGAAAAGGGGCGAAGGTGACTGGAGCGTGCTGTTTGCGCCGTCACTGCGGGAGGAGAGCCGTGACGAAACTGTCGCCGATCGCACAACAATGAGCCAGCCTGCAGCCAAAAAAAAGTCTCTTGAGGACATATAATTGCATCAAGACAGCGGCCGTAACACAAGGGGCGCACGCGCGCAATCTGCGTCTTCGTCATCGTCGTCGCAGGGCAAAGGCAAGGGCGGCCGTCGTATAGGCCAATCTTCTTCCCCCGCTCCTGGTAGCGGCTCTGGTGGGGGTAAAGCGTCGGCGGCGGCGGCCAGCTCAGGGACGCGACAGTGGCCAGCGGGAAGGGAATTGAGCAATGGGACAAAGACACGGCGGCTCATAAAATCGTCGCAGAAGCCGAAATCGAGGCCGGGGTCCTGAGGGACTCGAGATGCATCGCAGCAGCCAAGCCTGTGGCTCTTGCGGGCTGCGGGCGGCGTTTCGCTTTATGACGACAGCTTGCTGATTGGGGGCAGAGGCAGAGGGAGGGAAGAGAGAGGGGCGGTGCAAGCAAGAGGTGCAGCGAAATGCACGCGCAGAATAGACGTACCAAGTGCAAGGGGCTTGCAGGCGAGAAAAGTAATAGATGTGGTGAGAGAATCGGCAGAGTGGTTTGGTTTCGACGGAAAGCTCGGTTGCGTCGGAAAGATAGAGGAGTGGTTGTTTTGGCGATGGGGGGGAGAAAGCCGGACAAGTAGAGAAAGGCGTGTGTGTTTTGGGTTAAGTTGGGTTGGATTTGCGAGTGCGGTTTGTTGGGAGAGGGAGGTGCCAGGTGCAGGTGGTGACCAGGCCAGCCAGCCAGTTACACGCAGCACCGCACCAGAGAAGGAGGGACTGCGCGGAGCAGGAGAGCCGCTCTGCTTGGGGGGGGAAGAAGGTGCCGGGGGTTGGAAGGGGTGGCTTCGGCCCAGTGCCCAATGCCCGGTGCCAGGCTGGCCCCCAGTGATTCGACAGTGGCCTCCCGCCCAATCGCAGCGCCCCCTTCCCGCCTGAAATGAGATGCCAATCCTCCCCCGGCAATGTATGCCACCGGTATCTAGCGAGTATCTATGTGGACAGCAAGAAAACGTCTCACTCTGCCAAATTTGCGCACACAGGTCCCATCTTCCGCCGCCATTTAATGCCGGCCACATGATGCATTGTACTTGCGGGGTACTTACATATACCTCGACAACCCTTTTTCACGGGGCAGGCAGGCAGGTAGGTATTGTAAACCCTGAACGACATCACGTCACAAGCCGCGCCTTGGAGCCCTTTTGCCCTTGTTGATCTCGGACATTGTAATTTACATTCTTGTCGAGCATCGAGATGTATCAAGGCAGAGCATCATTACTTTGCTACGAGAATTCGACTTGATATTGCCCATGACGGATTTCCATTACAGCAAGCATTCAGTATTGCACAATAACCAAGGTGCAGTGCATCTCATGTAGGTCATGGACATCCGCTTGCTTCCAAGGCACAGTCAATCAAAACGGAGCCCTACGTAATCCCATGCTCCATTCAGAGTAGAGCTATTGATATGAGGCAATACCTTTTCTATCTTGCGTATAATTAGACTATTCACCAGTCATTGACAAACGTCACAGCAGTGAAGCACAATCGTAGCGCAAATCAGCCCCATACCTAGTCACTGCAGGCATGTGCTTTCTCTGTACATACATAAACACTGATGCGTACAACAGCTGCGATTATCAGCCTCTGCAACACGTCCCCAAGTGTACTGAGAAACTGTTCATAGTATCAAGAAAGCCTATTTACGTCATTATTAAGATGCGAGATTGCACTGGCTCACACTGTTGTCACCTTGAAACAGTCTTCATACCGGCGAGACAAATGTCGAAATGGTGGAGAGGTCGTATCTAGGCACTGTGGCTTTTGGTCAGACATGGCCGGACCATGTGTTCCTTTACCCATTCTAGCCCATCTGCTGAGAATAGCACATCACATGCTTTTATGTAGGCACCTTTTTTAAGCTACTAGAAGAGCATTCTGACAAAAAAAGGGCTCGGACGTTGGAAGTCCTGTAGTGCCACAAATGACGCTCTCTCAGCCTTGCCAACCAGGCAAACAAGGAGCCTTCTGCCAGGTGCTCTCCAACTGTTAGCCCCACCCCGAGAGCGTGATACAAGTATACATTTGCCATCCACCACTTTCCCACATAAAGCCAAGTATCCCTCTAGCTCGCCAGCTCAAAACCGCGCAAGCTTCCCATTGCATCAGCTCACCTTTCCCCATCCCATCCGAACGGCACTGGCCAAGCCAGGCGGCGGGCCTACCTTGGAAGCTCACCCCAGCTCGTCAGCTCAGTACCGCACTGCACCACGTCACGACCACCACTCCCACTTCAGTCAATCCCTTCTCAATTGCCACCACACCAACTTCAAAAACACACATACATACATAACTTCCCGACAATTCCTCTCTCGCCCAGCATGCTTCGCACAACCTTGACCAAGACGGCTGCCATCCGCCCTCTCCGCACCGCTGCCTTTTCCACCACTGCCCGCGCCATGGCCGAGGGCGACACTGGTGCTCCTCCCAAGACGGGAGGCGAAGGGTTCGTTCTTCCACCCTCTTTTTCCCGTTTTTTCTTCAGCTTCGAGTTCCCAATCAATCCCAAGAGATTTAAAAAATAAAACGATAAATCTGGGGACAACTGTTGCGATCACAAAACTTAAAGTGCTTTGGGCTAACGCAATCTCATCTCCCTCTACAGCTCAGCCTTCCAGCGCCGCGAGCGCGCCTCCGAGGACTACGCCATCCGCCAGCGCGAACATGAGAAGCTCGTCGAGCTCAAGAAGAAGATTTCCGAGCAGCAGCAGCACCTTACCCGTCTTTCCGACCACATGTAAGTAATGCTCTGCTACATTTGAAACCGCACGGATGAGCAGTAGTAGACCTAACCAAATCGCTGCCATTTAGTGACGAGATCACCAAGAACCAGGGCGGCGAGCACAACTAAGCCTAATCAAAGACCAATTTCATTGGCTCCTTTGTTGGACGGAGCTTGGAACGCGCCACATGATCGACTCGCACGCATACTGCCTTCCAAATCTACAGAGTACAACAGAAAAAGACGGATATAAGCGCAAGGCTAGTTAGATCAGGTGGCGGCTTTGATGTGGTGTACAGTTTGTCCAGATTCTTCGTCTAAGCTAGTGTACAACTACATTACCCAATACGCATTCTCGAGAGTGAAAGTGCCGGCAATTTCTCTGCTCAGCTTTAGAAAGTAACAAAAAAGACTCTTGTTAAAATCTCTCCTATAAGCGCAACGGCACTGCACCGCCCAGAACCGCATCTGTCTTGAAATGATGGCCCAAAAAATTCCTAAAATAAACTCCGTATCTCGTGAACAAAGACAGAAAACTAAAAACGGCAGACATTCCGTTTTTTCCCTTTTGTTTTGGATTACCTGCGGCCCATGTACGAGCGGTAAAAGCTCTCTGCGGCGTCACTCTCCGAGCCACCGTAGTTATTGGCCATGTTGCTGTTGGACTTTTGTGCTGATGTAACTTTGGCTTGCAGAGCAGAGGCATTAGCGTCGATCCACTGCAATTGCGTAAGGTGACCGTTGAGGACGCGGACAATCTGGCTCAACTATTAAAGAGACATGCGTTAGTGTACTGTTGTGCAGGCCATCCGTATTGATCATGCAAGGACTTACCGGGTCTTCCGCCTTGGCTCCCTTGCTCAACGTTCCCGAAATATCATTAATCTCCTTGACCATCTTGGACAAGTCGCGAGACTTTTCGTCAAGTTGCTGCGTAAGCTTCTCCGCAAGTTTGTACGTTCTCTCGCGCTCCTGGTCTGGGCCTGCCAGTTGGTCGCCAGGGCCAAGTTGCTTGGAGAACATGTCTTGAACCTCGTTCTCATAGCGGCCCAGCCAGGCTTCCAACTCTTCCTGCTGACTCTCAACGGCAGCTAGCTGACGTTCAATTTCGTGGCTGGCACGCTCAGCCTCGTAGGTATCGAGATACAACTTTTGAATCTTCTCGCCATTGTCAACAAGATTTCTATCCCACGTAGATACAACAGTGGCTTGCTCCTTGAATTCCTTCTGGTACTTGGACAAGTCTGATGCCCATCTTGTGACAATATCCTCCATGGTCTTGTTCTTGAGCCTTGCGATTTGCGAGGGGGGTCCTGTTGTAGACGCACCCAGCGCGCTGCCCTGGGTTGCAGGCTTAGCAGCTTCTGATGGTTTTTCAGATGACTCTGCAGGTTTGGCGCCACCGAAGAGGCCACTGGCGGCCGTGCCACTTGCAGCAGGTGCCGCAGATGTTGTAGTTGCGCCCGGTGTAGCCTGTGATGTACTGGTGGCAGATTGACCGCCGAAAAGCCCTCCAGATGCTGGCTTCGCTGCTTCCGTGCTTGCGGGTGCTGCTTGACTAGCGTTCCCAAAAAGACCACCGGAGCTGCTCGTTGTAGCAGGCTTTTCTGTAGATTCTGTGGGAGCAGAAGTAGAAGCTGGCTTTGCGCCACCAAACAATCCGCCAGCAGGAGCAGAAGGAGCAGGAGCTGCCGTGGATTGTGTCGAAGAAGAGGTCGTGGCCGCGCTTCCGCTTCCAAAAAGCCCGCCAGACGCCGGCGCCGTAGTAGTAGGGGTAGAGGATGCAGCTGTGCTGGCAGGCTTAGCGCCAAAGAGAGAGGGACCGCCAGCGCTTGCAGTCGCCGGAGTAGATGACGCTGGCTGTGAGTTGCTGGAGGCATTGCCGCCTCCAAAAAGACCGGATGACGTCCCGCCAGTGCTAGCAGGAGGCTTCGCGCCAAAGAGACCGGACGAACCGCCAGTACCGCCAGCGGCAGACTGCTGTCCTCCAAACAGGCCGGAGGAAGCTGGCGCTGCCGTTGCTGAGAGAGCAGTTGACTCTGTTCCACTGGGCTTGGCCGCACCGCCGCCAAAGAGTCCGCCAGCAGACGCAGCAGGCTTTGCAGCCGCGTTTCCAAAGAGACCACCAGCTGGCTTGCCTGTATCGGCTGGAGGAGCACCGGCGGGCGTTGTGGATGGAAGGGACATTGTAGGCTTCGCAGGAGTCGCGTTTGAGTCAGTCGCCGACTTGTTTCCAAACATGGACGGTCCAGATGCACCAGATGAAGCACCGCCAAATAGACCAGAGTTTGCAGCCGGTGCGGCAGCTGCAGGAGCCGTTGTGGTTTGAGACTGAGCACCACTGCTCTGGCCGCCAAACAGGCCACTACCGCCAGCTGCAGAAGTGGTAGGAGTAGACGCGCCGCTACCAAAGAGACCGCCGGCAGGTTTGCTTGCAGTGTTACTATTGGCACCGCCAAAGAGGCCGCCCGAAGCGGGCGTGGTAGAGCTTGCACCCGCACCAGCGCCAGCGCCAGATCCTCCTCCAAACATGCCACCGGTCGAAGGAGTCGTGGACTCAGGCTGCTTCGCGCCGCCGCCGAATAGACCACTACCGCCAGTAGCAGGGGTTGTCGAGGCTCCTCCAAATAGTCCTCCACCCGAGGCTTGGGGGGTGCTTGTAGAGGCAGCACCTCCAAAAAGTCCACCAGCAGGCTTCTGTGCGCTGTTGTTGTTGTTGCCGTCGGTATTCGTCGCGCCGCCTACCGATCCGAAGGAGAATTTTGGAGTTCCCGCACTGGAACCACCAAAGAGCCCGCCGGAAGCAGGTGCTGTTGATGTGGCATTGTTGGTTGTGCCGCTCGATGAGTTTGGTGTTCCAAACGTGAAAGACATGGTTGTCGAAAGGTTCGTGTCGTCAGGCGTCGGGCCGCGAAGCTAGTCAGAATATCGGGGTCCGTCTTTCACAGGCTCTGCATGTCCTTTAGAACGCTACACGTCGATAAATTGAGTCGGACCGTGCGATGGACACCTGAAGGCCGCGTTGCGATGTTGCACGTAGATAGCTGGGCGGCAACAGCGAACAAAGTGGTTGGAGGTTAGGGAGCTTTTTTTTAGGAGGGCAGCTCCACGCTCACGAGGTTGGCGCGCGCCAGCAGCGCTGCTACTAATGCCCAAATAGGAATAAAGCCGGTGCCGCATTTGCTCCGCTTCGTAAAGTAGCACAGCAAATCATCTACCTAGTACACAAAACAAAGAAATTTAAAAAAGGAAAAATTAAGCAAGGACAAAGTTCAGTTCGATTGCGACACGAATCATAGGTGGCATTAATCAATTCATTAAGTTTCTTGAAACATACGAAGCCTGCACTGGGCGACAGTTAGCATCGTACAAGGTATCAAACTACGTATAAACACTCTTCGCAACCAATCAGGAAAGTAGTAGAAAAACAGACGGAAAACGGCCGCCTACAGCACAGCAGCCAATACACCAACAGTTGTGCCAAATGTCGCCCAGGCGAGGACACCGCCATCGACTCCCGCCCACAAAGCGCGAGCTCCAGAGTCTCCTGAGGGCGGGTTATCACCGGAACCGCCATCCGAGCCTCCATTGTTGTTATTGTTGTTGTTGCTACTTCCTCCAGAGCCGTCGTCACCGCCTCCACTGTTGCTGCCGCTGTTATCGCCGCCACTATCTTCATCGGAATTGCTGTCACTGCCACTATTATCGTTGTCTCCTTCGTCAGAGTTGTCGGGGTTGCTGGGTCTAGGCACATTTGCAGCCGTGTTGCTGGGTCCTGAAGGGCTAGTAGTGCTGGGAGGGGCGGTATAAGATGTGCTGCCAGCGAGAGACGAGAGCGAGGTTGCGCTTGCAGGAGTCGGCAGTGACAAGGTCTCGGAGACGGAGCTGAAGTACTCGCTTGCCGCCGCGGTACCAGTGGTGTAGATGCTCAGCGTAGTAGTCTCCGTGGTGCGAGTAGACGTGACAATGTAGGCATCGATTTGCACAGACAGTGTCCAGTAATACACGTAATAATACCTACGGTCACGGATAAGTAGACTGTACAAAGGTCCAAGATTTGTCCACACTTACCAGGTAACGGTCCAGTAATAATACTGAGTCATGGTGGAGGTGTATGTCCTCGTTGTTGTGCTGGTTGAGGCATACGAAGTTGTGCCACCGTCAACTACAGCGGTACACTTCGAGTTGGTGCAGCAACGTCTAGTACCGTATTTGCGGGAAATGTAGCAGTGGTTTCCTCGTTCGCAGTATGACTCGTTGCCGCAGCATTCGGCTCCCTCGGGCATGCAGTGAGAGTAGCCGCAGCACTCCTCGCCAACATCACAAGGTCCTTTCGGGCAACACTCTTGGCCCGGTGGTAAGCAGTATCCGAAGTTGCAGCATTTATTACTCGAAGGGCAGCAGCCTCCAAGACCTGTGGTATTTGTTAGTAGCCACAGAATGTGGAGGACTTAATTGAGGCTTTCACTTACGTCTACAGTATCCATAGCCGGGGTTGCAATACTGGCGTTTTTCTAGTGAAAAGAGAGCATCTCTCGGTGCCAGCAATGAACGCTCGTCAATAGAACCGAGCCCTTTGTCCTTAAATTTTGCTTCCACGTTGAGCTCATCAACAACGGTATCAACCAACTCGTAGGTAGCGGTCTGGCCCTCCAAGAGCTTATCGTAGCTGATGGGGATGTCTGCTGCTGCCACCCGGCAAGCAGCTAACAAGAACAATGAGGCAGAAGTAAACCACTTCATAGTAGCCAAGTAATAAGTGTTGAGGAATTAGTAAAGCTAAAGAGCAGGGCTGGAGAGCCATGACAGCTTGGTCGCGCGGCACGCGCAGTTTCTTATACCTCTCCACGACCCCAAACTGACTGTATGCTTCTGCGTCTCCAACACAGCGGGGTTTTCAGTTGTCTTGTCAGCTATCTCCGGAGACAAGGCCGCCCAGGCGAAGATGCCTGTCCGTTTTCACTTGGCATGCAAGAGCTGGCAAATCATGAACCAGGCTGGTTCAGCTGTGAAGACGCTAACAACGGCGGTGCGTGAGGCTGAATGGCATGGCGTTCTCGTGCTTGCCCAAGGCAGCCTTGCCGCTGCAAGCCCGCCTCATCCTGGGACGGCAGGCGTCTGTGCTGGTCCGCTTTGTCTGCATTCGTCTTGACTTGCACAATTTCATAAGTTTGTTGTCCTGTAGTTGTCGTGGCAGCGAAGCCGGAGCGTTGTTTGGGCTTGTTGCTCAAATCCCTGCAGCTCTGCTGGGGGTGGTCCGTCCTTGTATGTACGTACATGTCGGCAATTGCGGCACTTTACGGCGGCCTGGGAAAAATGCGTGGAAACTCTGAGATAGGGTTCTTTAACACGGGAAGCGCTGAATTTAAATTCTCACGCTATATCTTGTTAAATTACTTTCATTCAAGTAGTCGCACTAGCCTACTTGTACATACAGACAGCCGCTTACACAACTGACAACACCCCCAAGGACAGCGGTGGCACTAAACTCAATCGGTGCTGCTGCACTACCCAAAATAGACCACCATCATGATCTCCCACCTAGCTCCGCGCCACGTGATGATAACCCTTTCTATCAATAACCGTTACCGTCGCATTCGCTTCGCTTGCAATTCGCTAACGGCGAGCGCATTTGATCATACAGGCACTTTGTCTTTTGCAGTGCATCAGGCGACTCTTCAACGGCCGTGACGTTAGGACCACACTCTTCGCAGCTGTAGTGTCGTCATCCAAATTGGACCGCCTCCTCTCTCCCTTTGCAGGCTTCAGAACCGACGTCTTCGATACGGCAGCGGCTTTCCAACCAACTTCTCCGCCGCTACTCGCATAGCACTATTTTATATAAGGATACCAGATAATACAGTAGCCCAGCGGATGCTCCTTTCATAATGGCAGAAAGCGGGAGCTTGGACCCGCCACACGAGGTCAAGCCAGCCGACCCGGACGAGCAGCAGCAGCATCATCAGGGTATGCGAAACGCCAGACAAATGCAGCCAAAGTGACCAATTTTGCTAACAATGCTTCTAGATGACTACTCAGATTCCGATGACCAATTCACAGACGCTCAGTCCGCGCCCATGACGCCGCATTTGAGCTCCCCTCTACGGAAAATGGCAGCGGCCAAAGACGCGGAGGAAGCGCACGACGACGAATCGCAAGACGCAGAGCATGAGGCAGAGGTGGCAAAAGAGTCTAAAAACTCATTAGATAGCGCACCAGAAACGGTTGTTGCAGAATCGGCTACACACGGCGAGTCGCAAAAAGAGGAAGCCGAACTGAACACAGAAGCGGAGGAAGACGATGACGAGACCGGAGAGGACAACGCCGACAATGACAATGGCGATGACGATGACTTTGGCGATGACTTTGACGACTTTGCTGAAGGCGAAGAAGCCGACGAGGGTTTCGACGACTTTGACAATAGCTTCGCTCAAGCGACACCACAAGCACAACAACCTACCGGCACTTCTACTCCCACCACCTCTCAAAAACCTCCTCCCTTTGTAAGCTTGTCCCGCGCGCTAATCAACTCGCTCGTTTGTTACATGCTAACCTGCTTTCCATAGCCAATACCCGATTTCGACGGCCTAAGCCCCGATGAAGTCGTCTCAACAACCGAAGACCTCCTATCCGCCCTCTACCCTCCCGAAACAACCACAACGCCCACGCTCCCGCCGCTCCCCAAAGACGCATCCATCTTTATAAACCCACGCTCAGCATCCCTATGGTCACAGCTCGTCGCACCACCGCCCCTCTCACCACCAGACTGGATCCGCTCGCGAACGCGGCGCCTGTTCCTCGTCTCCCTCGGCGTCCCCGTCGACCTGGACGAGATTCTGCCCAAGTCGAAGCAAAAGAAGCTCGTCCTCCCCTCGCTACACCTCTCCGCCAACTCACCACGCACATCCTCCGACTCGCGGTCCGCGTCGGCATCGCGCCTAAAGCAAGGCGACGGCAACACGTCGTCCACATCCGTCGACACGCAGGGCAAGCCGTCTGCATCTGCGTCGTCCAAGAAACGCAAGGGCGCTCCGCCAGAGCCAGATATGGACCTCGTCGCTGCGCGGTACTTGTGCAACACGACGGATGAGGCGCTAGACGGCATGACGGACGAAGAGCTCAAGGAGCACGTTTCTAAGCTAGAGGCCATGCAGGGCACGGCGAATGACGTGCTAGAGTATTGGAAGAAGCGAACGGATGAAAAGATTGGTGATAGAGAGGCGTTTGAAGGTGTTATAGAGAATCTGGTCAAGCATGCTCGCAAAGTGAGGAAATGAGCAACCCAAACGATACAGGGGATGAGCAATTCACACGGGTTAAAAAAGAAAAGGGTTTACAACTTTCATCAAACGGTAGCAGGATATCAAATTACGTCTTGCAGGCCGTACGTTTTTTACATAGGCGATTTTTATAATTTTCAATACAGCATGGCTTCAAGCCTCCATTCATGATTCACTTTTTACGGGATACTAACACGTTCATGTCATGGAGATGCTAATTGTAGATTGTTTTTTGTCATTTTCAAAGGAGAAGAACTAAATCATCTACCTATCGATGCCCATGAACTCCCCAAGCCACGACTCTGAAGCCTCTAAAAAAAACAAAAGGAGTGGGAAACAACAAAAAACGAAGGCACCTTTGAATCACCACGCCTCTCTCCCATATGCACGCCTCAAAAGCAAACCAAACAAATGTGAGAAAAAAACTTGTTTGCCAATTTTATTCTTTTTCACATGTTTTGTTTTTAAAATAATTTCTTCATCGTCCTACAGAAAAAGGCCATATATATCCCCATGTCTCTTCTTCTGCTTTTACGTGCCCATCGTCGTTTTTTTGTCTATTCCCGCTCCACGTTGTGTTCATGCTAAAAACCTTGAAGCTGTAATGTGCTTCGACCATATGGGTAAGATGGATTCTTTTTGGTCCGTATTGTTTTTGTTTTTCTACGTCAAGAAGATATTGACGAGATGTAGATTTTGTGCAGATTGGCCAGGTTCTACGTCTCGGTTAGATGTTCTCTTGACACACTTTTTTAAGATTTTGTTTTTTCGTCGTTGCGTCATGTTTAGGCGGAGCTGGGCTCGAGCGTAACACCACTGAGTTACAGAGTTAGTAGCTGATATAATAGATATAGATGCATCATTGTTGTGAAGGGGAAAACTTACGCAGCAATGGTGGCCCAACCAATCAGACGCCAGTGCTTCTCGATACGACGGCTCAGAGCAACCTTTTCGCCAATGCTTGTGCAAGCGGGCTGGGTCAGGACAAGCTTAGCAGCATCGTTCTTGATAGCGGCGACCTTGGCACCGGTAGAGGTGGAACCAATGTTGACCATGATGACTTCGTTCTTGGCCAGCTTGGCGACCTTGGCTTGCTTGCCGTCGGCCGTCTTGACACCGAGCAAGCGGCGCAGGAGGTAGAAGTTGACTTCAATCTCGCTGTAGATCTCGGGGAGTCTGCCCTTGAGACCGAGGACGAAACCAACCAGACGATCGGCACGGCACAGCGTGGGGTCGATGCGGGTACCAACACCGATGAGACCACCGGGGACGGCGTACTTGAGGTCGTTGGTCTCGGAGTTGAGAGAGACGACGCGCGAGTAGATGGGCGTGCACTTGATGGCGCCGCTGTCGTCACGGGAGACGATACCGGGGCGGATTTCAACCTCGTCGCCGAGCTTGACGACACCGTGTAGGATACTACCACCAGCAACACCGCCCTTGAGGTCGTCAATCTCGGCACCGGGCTTGTTGACGTCGAATGAACGAATGACAATCATCTGAGGGTCCTGGCTAAAGTCACGAGGAGGAACAGGGATGGTGTTGACAATGGCCTCGTTGACGGCATCAATGTTGAACTTGAGCTGGGCGGAGATGGGGATGACGGGAGACTTTCCGGCAACGGTACCACGGATGAACTTGAGGATAGACTCGTAGTGTTGCTGAGCGGCCTCTTCGCGCATCAGATCGACCTTGTTTTGCAGGATGATGATCTTGTCAAGCTTCATGATTTCAATGGCAGCCAGATGCTCTGAGGTCTGGGGCTGGGGGCAAGGTTCGTTGCCAGCGATTAGAAGAAGGGCAGCGTCCATGACGGCGGCACCTGACAACATGGTGCTCATGAGAATATCGTGACCGGGGCAGTCGACGAAGCTGGGGTTAGAATTGGTTAGCATAGTTGCGTCATGTTGAAGGCGCATCATATCAGCGCCATGTTGATTCGGAACAACTTACGAAACGTGACGCAATAATCTGTAGGTACCGCCGCAGCCATCACGCTCACAGGCAGGGTCGACCTCCTTGTCGCTCTTGTAGCTCTTGTAGCATGTTGGACGAGGGCATTGGGGGTTGTCGCACTTGTAAATCTTTGCGTTGGCGTAACCCAGCTTGATGGTAATGTTGCGAATCAGCTCGTTCTTGAAACGGACAGTCTGGACACCGGAAATAGCCTTGACAACGGTTGACTTTCCGTGAGCGACGTGACCAATGGTACCAATGTTGATTGTAGCCTGGCGGGCGATAATCTCGGCCGTCAGAGGCGAAAGGGTGGCGACGTCGAGTTCTTTGGGATCTGTTTGCGGGGGCAGGTAAGGCTTGGCGGCGGCGGTCTCTTCAGGGACGCCGTGGTCGGACTTCTTGAGAGCAGACTTGAGAGGCTTCTCGTCGGTGGTTCCAGGGACGTTGTTGGGGGCGGTGATCGAGTCTCCCGAGTCCGAGTCGGACTCGATGTCGTATCTGTTGTCCCCGTTGGCAGACATGGTGGGAATGGCGGGGCAGGCGAGGGAAGGCGCACGAGATTTTGTGGCAGCGTCGCAGAGGCACGAGGTGGCGCGGTGATCGTGGACGCAGGGGAGGAAAAAAGTTGGTAGAGGGATCGATTACAATAAAAGCCCGGGCGGAATCGACGAGTCGCGCAATAGATGGGGCTTGTATATCGAGGGTCGTCGCGGCGCTGAAGAGCAAATTGGGTATTTGGCGTGGAAGTGTGTCAAAATTCCTCGTGTGCAGTCACCACAAGCGGATGACTCTTGCGCTAAGCCTGTTTGGGTTTGATAAGGCGATAGAGATGGCAGAATGCCCCTCTACGGCAGAAGCTCGGATCTGCCCCTCCATGGTGGTAGTAGAGGAGGGTGGTTGTTGTAAGCAGTGATGATGCATAATTATGAGTAGGGTAGGTGGTTTGAGCGGTTTTGGTAGGAGTCGGTGCCTTTTTTTTTTTTTTTCAAACGGCGCTTTTATAGTTTAGTCATATTTTTTCACTTTTTTTTTGTGATACATGTTGACCATTCATAACGACATTCTCCCTGTCATGGGTCTCCTGGAGCGCGATTGTTAAGCGGGCACAAGACTCCAAGTCAAGGCACAAGAAGGAACAATATAAGAAGAAGAAGAAAGGTTATTATGAAAACAAGTGATGAGAATTTAGGGCAAATTCTCAGAATGGCATACATGACGGTATGGACCATCCACCCGTGTATGTACACCAAAAGAAGTCTTGCTGCACGTTTGGACGTGTCACCGCGATACTGGCATGGGTACGATACGCCTACGATGAACTTCATCTACCTTGTAATCCCCTTGTAGTCTAGTTCTCTGGAGCAAAAATCAGATCAGATATATCAGACACCCGCGGCCGACACATGAAACAATAAGCGGCTCTGTCGGCGGCGATATCCGACAAGACACGGCAGGAACGGCGACTTCGCTCCGAACACACTTCAAAGAAGACGACGAAAAATACCCTACCGTGACAGACTTCAAGTACTAATTACCTACTCAACCTGCAGAAATATCACACGAAAAAAAAAGACAAAACCGCTCGCTGCAACGCTGCAGACCTTCACATACAGAATTTGCAACCAAGAATTTCAGCGAATCGCAGCGCCTCTTTTGCCGCCGACACCTGCAAGTGGCTGGCACGCCGTCACCGCTCTGAGCGCCCTGATTGGCAGGCCACTTTGGCGCACCCCTGCCACTCTCGGCGGCAACGCTCCATCCAACCCCAGCACCACCAACGGGAGGCGGCAGCCCTGCAAGCGGTAAATCGTTACTGTGCAGTGTCCCCCGCCCGGCATTGGCCAACCACACTCTCAGAATGGACATCTTTATCACACCACTGAGCCGCCCGTTTTCTGTTTTCTGCAGAGATGCAGGCTGTCACACGGCCCTCTCAACAGTGTGTCTACCGGTACTGTTCCTTTGCTGAAACGGGGTACCTTGGCCTTTCCGGCTCCCTCATCAGCAGGCGGTTGGTGTAAGCTGTGTGAGTTACGCCGCTGGGAACGTGGTGGTGCAATGTAACTCATTAGGTCTTGTCGTAGACACTCTCTTTTCCCCTCTTCTTCACTATTTAGTGTGAACAAATTTTTCAGAGAGTCTTTTGGTTTACATTGTTTCGCTGGCTCCGGAATCGCCACACAAAAAGAAACACCTAAAGATCACTTATTGATCTATATCCAAGTGTCCTCAGGGCGGCGATACTCCAAGCTCCCGGCCTCCTCACGGCATATATCCAGCCAAATCCAATATCCACAATCCGACTTCGTTTCAAATCAGATCTCTTGCACCAATCGAAGTCTCCAATACGGTCTCCTCACGCCATACTCGGTCTAGTCCCTGATCAAGTCGGCGCCAAACCCTCCGCCCATCCATCCCATCCCATCCTTCATGTAAGGAATATTCAAAAGTGTGCATTCTACTTCGTGCCACTATTTTACTCGCCCCCACCTGCACCTTTCCTTGGGCGCCTGCAGCCCATCGAATAAGCTGTTGGCATTCCCCTCTCCAGCCGCCGAGAAGTCGAGGTGGCTCACAACCGGCCACTGCCCGTCCTTGAAAGACACCCCCCTCCCGCTCTTCAGGTCCTCTTGTTCTCTTTTTTTCCCTCTCTTCCCTTTTTTCTTCTTCGATAGCTGGTCTCACTCTAAATCGTCGTGTGTGTTTTGGTTTATATCTCTTCATCTTCTCTTATTTTGTTCGTACTTGGGATTACAAGAGGAGAGAGAATACACTCTGTAACTGTGTCCGAGTACCGTCCTGCTCCCGCTCGCAACGGAAGCGCCTGCAACGACTGCAGCCTTGCAGAGCTGACGAAGCTGGTCTTCTTTTAATCGTTTCTATTCGTTTGATATTCAACAGTGTCCTTTTATAAAGGACCACTCTATACAAAGAAATCACAATGGTCAGCCAAGGTAAGCTCTGCTTCCATCACCTCCGAGCTTTTGATGCAAGCACTTACACAACCCACCAGACGAAAAGAAGCGGCCAACCGCCCTGAACCTGACCCCAGCCCGGTCAGATACTTCAGACTCGTCCTCATCCACAAACTCGCTCAAGCCCCCTCGAACACCCCGTTTCGCAGAGGACACCGCGGTTCACTCGCCGACCGAGAATCACTCGCCATTCACAGACCCCGAAAAGGACCAGATCCGAGTCCAGCACGCCAACGCGGCCCCCGGCGACGTCGGCTTCGGATACATTGGCAACAATGCCGACTCCTCCAGCATGGCGCCCAAGTCGCCGCTCAAGAGCGCCATGAAGGTCCCTGGCACGCCAGCTCGCAACTTTTCAAACCCGCTTAGCCCTACGTTTCGGGAAGAGGACATCCTGGAGAAGCGAGAGCTGAGCACTGATAAGGAACAAGCTCGGGATCTTGTAAGTGGTTCCCAAAAAGCATATATGCATGCGCAGCTGAGCCGTTTTTTGGTTCCTTTGTTCTAACAAGAATACACAGAAAATCAAAACTCGAGTCCGCATGGCCAAGTTTGCGCTTCGAGGAGTCAACTTTAGCTGCTCGCTCATCATCCTCGCCATGATTTCGTCGTCTTTTGCCATTTTCAACATCACAAAGGCACTGCCTAATCAGAGCAAGATGCCCGCCTGGGCCGACAACACAGACACCTGGCCACAGAAGCTGGTTCTTGCCATGGCCTGCGTATCTCTCTTGGCTTGCATCATTGTCTTTCTCGCATACTGCCGCGGCGGTCATCGTCGAGCAGAAAAAGTCGGCACGTACTACACCATGTTTGCCATTGGATGGGTAAGCCTCTCTTCTTCCTTTCTCTCACTTACAAGCCGGCCTCTCAACTAACACACTTCCGCCTCCGTCTCTATAGTTTATCCTCAGCATGCTCCTCTGGGTAATAACAGCCGCACTCTTCCAACACTCCAAAAACAACTCCAACAACAAAGACATGTGGGGATGGTCCTGCGTCGAAAACGCCCGCTTCAAAGTCTTCCACGACAAGGTCGACTACGCCCTCGTCTGCCGCCTGCAAAACTGGACCCTCATCTGCATGATTATCGAAATCGTCGTCGAGGTCATCTGCATCACCCTCTACAGCATCGTCTTTTACCGCTACTACACCAAGCGCCGCCTCACAAAGTCCATGGACATGCGCGACCGCGCCAGGTCGGACCTGTACCTCGCCCAGCTGCGCTCCATGTCTGCTCCCAACACGCCTGGCTTCGGGCCCAAGTCTCCCGGCTTCAACGGCGGGCCCAAGTCGCCGGCGCTGAGCCAGTATGCCATGTCGCCTCGCTTCCCGCCCGCCGCGGCGTACAGGAGCATGTCGGACATTAAGCAGTCGAGTCCATTCACGCCTGGCGGGCGTGTTGTCGAGCCGCAGTCGCAGTTTGAGTCTCGCCCTTCGCCTACTACTGCCTTTAAGCTGCAGGCTCCTCCGGCGAAAGCTCCCTCTGCGACGCCCAAGTCTGCCCAGGGCGCGTTTACACCGACTTCTGCCGTTGCTCAGTCTCCGGTAGACTTTACACAGGCGTCACACAGCCACCACCATCACCACCAGGTACAAGCACAGAATGTACCAGCAGGGAATGATGAGCCGACGTATGATGCGGTGCCTATTCCGGGTGCGTACGCTGATCAGGCTGTCAAGAGCCCGCCGGCAGAACAGACAAGTTTCGGGCCGTCGAGGTATCAGTGAAGCTGGTGGTGGTTGCAGTATAGAAAGAATTGTAGAAGAAATCTTGCCAATACGGAAGGAAATAAAAAACACAAACCAAAAAAAAAAGGGGGGGGGAAGAAAGAAAGAGTGTGTGGATGATTCGCAGTATACTGGAGACTATCGTTTTCGGTGCTTTGTTTAGGTCTGCAGTCAGGTTTATACCATCTTTGGAGTTGAGTTTGTTTCATTGTGTATTGACTCTGTATGCGAGCTACGATCAGGATGCTTGGAAATACAGAACGAGAGATGATGGAGGATGCCCTCTTTATATAGGTCCATACCAAGCCCATATGGTCTTTTTTTTTTAATTCACCATTGTATAAACCATCAGCTCCGTAGCACATCAAGTGGAAAAAGCCTCGCTACATGAAATCATAAGACAGATCACATATAGTTATTTATAGAGAGCCCATTCATGAAATGATTTTATAAAGGAAAAAAAGACAAAGGGAAGATAACTAATAGGAACCATCGCATTAACTTTTGGTAGCCCGCCCTGCACCTCTCAAAACTAATTAAGGTGGCCAAATGAGCTGGGAGCTTCCGGAGCCTTTTCTTCTCACTCTGCTTCCTCTTGAGCTCGACGTCTGCCCCTGTCCGTCAACTTTTGCTCCTCTTCTTCTCTCTCGAGACCGAAGTCGTCACGGTTCCGGAGCGCCATCTAGAATAACGGAGAATCTATCAAACAGCTACCAGAAACAACAAAAAAAAAAAAAAGATATCACCAGTTTTAAAAAAAAAACACTCCACACAAATGCTAAACTGTTTTTTGCAACTTCCGAATTCGTGCGTTGTGATTTTTGAAGCCTTTCTTTTCAGAATGCTGCCAAGGACGTCTCTTTGCAACATGCCGCGTGAAGAAAGGGTCGGATCAAAGGTGGTGGTTTTGGTGGATGGAATAAAGGTGTTTAGATGAGGTCAGCAACGTTCATGGGCATCTCCTCGATCTGGGTGCTGTAGAACTGCTCAATCTCGCGCATCATACGGACGTCCTCAGCGGTGACGAAGTTGATGGCGACACCCTTACGACCGAAACGACCACCACGGCCGATACGGTGGATGTAGTTCTCGCGGTTGGCGGGAAGGTCGTAGTTGATGACCAGGGAAACCTGCTGGACATCGATACCACGGGCCAGCAGGTCAGTGGCAATCAGGACACGGGAAGAGCCGGAACGGAACTCCTTCATGATCAGGTCACGCTGAGCCTGGTCCATGTCACCGTGCATGGCAGAGACGGTGAAGTCACGGGCGGTGAGCTTGTCGGTGAGCCAGTCGACCTTTCTGCGGGTGTTGCAGAAGATGACGGCCTGGGTAATGGTGACAGTCTCGTACAAGTCGGAGAGGGTGTCGAGCTTCCACTCCTCCTTCTCGACGGCAATGTAGAACTGCTTGATACCTTCCAGGGTAAGCTCGTCCTTCTTGACCAGGATACGGACGGGGTCGCGCATGAAGCGGGTGGTGACCTCGAGGACGTCCTGGGGCATGGTGGCGGACAGGAGAACAACCTGGGTGGACTGGGGAAGGAGCTGGAAGATGTCGTAGATCTGGTCGGTGAAACCGCGGGACAACATTTCGTCGGCCTCGTCGAGGACGAACATCTTCATGGCGTCGGTCTTGAGGAAGCGGCGCTGGATCATGTCGTGGACACGGCCGGGGGTACCGACGACGACCTGGGGGCCGTCCTGGAGGGCCTTCATGTCCTCACGGACGCTGGTACCACCAATGCAGGCGTGGCACTCGACGTTCATGAAGTCACCAATGGCGACGACGACCTTCTGGATCTGCTGGGCAAGCTCACGGGTAGGAGCCAAGATCAGGGCCTGGCACTGCTTGACAGCGGGGTCGATCTTCTGGAGAACGGAGATGGAGAAAGTAGCCGTCTTGCCAGTACCAGACTGGGCCTGGGCAATGACATCGTGGCCCTTGATGACGGGCATGATGGCACGCTGCTGGATAGCAGAGGGGCGTTCAAAACCGTAGGCGTAGACTAGAGAAGAGGAGAGTCAGCCTGGATCTGCGTTTGATATCTGCAGATGCAGGGTTGCGAATGCTTACCACCACGGAGGAGCTCAGAAGAGAGGCTCATGTCATCGAACGAGTCCACGGTCTCATCGTAGTTGGACTCGATCTGTCCTGCAAGAGGGGCAAACAAGAAAAATCGTCAGCAAAACTGCTCGTAGTGGTCGTGCCTGTCCCATCGTCATATCAAGCGCCGACATGTAGCTCAGGATGCGGAGGAGAGCGAGAGGAAAAAAAGATTGCTGTGGGGGCAAGCCAGTTCGCGGCTGGTTCCCCCCTTGTCACCAGCGATCCCAACGGAAAGCTCCCCCACGATGGATTTTTTTTCCCTCTCCCTGTCGACGCGCCGATATGTTCTGACGATGGAGAACCTAGCACAGATTGTTGACGAGCATCTACTCACCCTCGGGGACGTCCTCGAGTCCCTTGTCGGTAGCCATGATTGCGGTAGGTAAAGGCGGAAAAAATCTAGATCAAGCGCAGCTCGACCTAGAAGTAACAAAAAGTTCGCGGGGTTGTGGCGAGGGAAAAAAAATTCGCAGACTTCTCACAGAGGA
Organism: Lecanicillium sp. S3808; assembly: GCA_023628775.1. Lineage (NCBI taxonomy): Eukaryota > Fungi > Ascomycota > Sordariomycetes > Hypocreales > Cordycipitaceae > Lecanicillium > Lecanicillium sp. S3808. The sequence goes on from JAMAJY010000010.1 coordinate 94,518, forward strand.
AGGCTGCGTCGGCGGGTCGAAAAGAAAATTAGTCGTCTAGATCCTCAACTCTCGAAATCTACGAGAGTCTAAACAGAACCTAGGAAAAAGCGTATATATCTCGTTTTGGAGTTGATATGTGTGGGTTGAAAGGGGAGAAGAAGAGAGGAAAAACCGTTCGCCTGAGGGGCGGTTTGGTCTGCTTGTATTTTTTTTTTTTTTTCGCTCTGTTCCCGCCCACCCTGGTGCGCGGCCAATCATGGCGGACGTGGTGGCTGGCGGGGCTGTGATTAGGGTACCCTCTTGTTAGCGCATTCTGCCTCAGTGCGACAAGTACTCCTGGTCTGTCTATGCCACCCATGTCCACCCAAGCTCGCTGCTGGTAGCCTTGGTTGGTGACAAAGGGCCACGACGGGAGAACAGAATTTTTTTGGTCTCTCTCGCCTGCGCGGCGCTCGCCTCCGTGGTGGTGAGCAACGGGTATGACTGGCTTCTGGCATATGCTGCCAAACTTGGTTAGCGTATGCTGCTGCTTTTGTACACTCTTGCTGATACTCCCTCGTCAGCCTCTTTTCTCATGATTTATTGAAGAATGTCTCTTGATTTCGCTATAGATTAACATGACGGCGATATTAAGAATTAAGAAAAATGTTAACAAGTTGCCAGACTATTTTCTATAATACTCTTTATTTTACTCTATTTTTCGAATCTAACTAGGCAAAAATAATCCTTTGCCACCAATATTACAAACGGCACTCGTCTTGATGCACAGCAGTTTCGTTAGAGCGGCGCTGCCCCTCGCCTTCATACTCTCCAGCCACCTTACACGCTTGCGCAACTATGACTGTGAGCGAGCCGCGACTGACTCTTGTCTGACTCTCTACTACACCATTGTAATGATGGAAAACAAGTTGAATCATTTTTGCGATACTTTTGGAGTATTCGTTTCCACTCATACCTTTTGCTTCGTCACTTTGCTGCCTCTTGTGACTTTGGCAAGGCTGTCCTTGTCATGCTTTGTTCTGCCATACATTGCCTATTCAGCAAAGATCTGGCTTCATATTAATAGCAACATCTCGGTCTAAGCCTATTCAGCCTGGAAAAGAAGTCGTAAAAGTGATATGGCCCTGTACAGCGCATATCTTTCATGTGGAATTGCTCGGTAATCGGCGATATCAGGTCCCGGAGTAAATGTCCGCACCAAGCAGGCGGTGCAAATATCAGAGATTTTACTCTCCCAGCACTCTTAAATGCTAGGTTTTCACGGGCATAAAACAGCTCTTTTCCAACAGCAAGCATCACTTGTTGGCCAAATAAGAATATCCAGGTGCCTTGGCCCGTCTGCATGGAATTACCATCTTGATAATATTTGCGGGGAATCGAGTTGGGCCAAACGAGAAATCCCGATGGGATAGAGTGCATGCCATGCAAGCTTGCATATCCTCGGCGGGTCATGCATACGAGTATTTACGCATTCAGGTCTCTTTACGTACAGATATTATTTATGTATTCTGGAAAGTTTCTAAGGAGTGCTGACTTGGGTATGCTATTGGTTTGGTATCCAACCTCGTTGGTGCTGAGTGTAGCCCTAGCCCTTTGTTGGCCAACAGCCACAAAAGGGGATTGTAATCTTTAACAGCATATAAACAAACTGAAATAAAGAATTAAACAAGCGATTTATTTATATTGCAAATCAAGATGTTAAAGGCACAATTACGTCACAACCCCAGAGCTCCAGCACGGTCCAGCCGCACACGCGAGAGCGGATCATATGTATGCTCAGGTACTCATTGTCCTGGCAGGGCCGACGTCGGTCCTCCGGCACTCGAGTCAAACAGCATGTTTTCGCCCAGACCCCGACAGCCCACCAGGAAGGAGCAGGCAAAAAAACCTACATGGAAAAGGCATGCACGCACCGGGCCAGGAATTCATCTCTGTATAGCAGTATTCGATGCGCAATAAGATATTGTGTAACGTGTCATGCAGCAAGGCATCTAAGCCGACTGAATGGCATAACGACCACTTGGACTGGTGCGCTGCAGAACCTCTTCTGACCGCCATCTTTATCAGTAGACTCTGGCGATGGCGCAATGCTGGAGGCTTGCATTGGGGCGCTAATTTTTTTCGCTTTCCGGGCTGTTTAGAGTTGGGCAACTGGTACGTCAACGGGGGCCGCGGCATTTGAGCCCGAAAAATACCCAGCCAATCACGGGCCCAGAATAGGTAACCTCGATGCAGAGCCGCGGCCTGGAGCCCACAAGCCAGGTGCCCCGGCTCGCTAAAATTCAGTGGATGCAAGCACTAAAAGCCACCAGTCTTTAGGCCCTCCCTGTCCTGAAGGGACCCAATTTCCACGCCATTATCGCGTTTGCCCAGGTCCTTTCCCCCGTTTCCAAATCTGAAGGTAGCCCGCCGCCTCTGTTCCCTCCAGTGCTGGCAGCGCCCCCCTCCGTTCCAGATCCGATGAGTCAGGGTACGCCCAATCTGCTCTATTTTTTCTCTGGCAGCACCACTATCACCACGCTTTTGGCAGGGATTTTAAATACCCCACCCACTGCCTCTGCTTCCGTCAGTCGGGGCCTACACTGAATTCCCGAAGCCCTTTTTTTTCTCGACCACTCTGCTCTCGCTTGCCCTTTTTCTTAAATCAATTCGACTACTTCATCGAACCGCCGAATCAATTCGATACGCGACTTCTCCTCGATCCAAATAGCAACCATGTGCGGTGACGCTACACAAGTCAACGGCACGTCCGTCGAGTCGGTCCAAAGACCCCCCACCGTCCAGGCTCAATCGTCGCCCTACCAGACCGTCCAGGACTACCTCTCCAACATTAACAATTTCAAGATTATTGAGAGTACCCTGCGAGAGGGCGAGCAGTTTGCCAATGCCTTTTTTGATACCGGTAAGTACCCTCCCCTCTGTTGCCGTTCGGCAATGTATCCCATCCATCGACTGTTTACACGACAGCCGATGCCGATTCCGGCACGTGCTGACTGATTTTGCCGCAGAAACCAAGGTCAAGATGTACGAGAATTTCCGCCATCCGATCACGACGGCTGCGATTTGCTTTGCCGCGAACAATATGCTAATTGCCATATTAATACAGTGCCAAGGCTCTCTCCGACTTTGGATGCGAGTACATTGAGTTGACCTCGCCCGCTGCCTCCGAGCAGTCCCGCATTGACTGCGAGACCATCTCCAAGCTCGGCCTCAAGGTTAGTCGGCACCATTGCGTCTGCTCTAGGCGCCTTACTCTCCCTTGTCATTTTTTAAATGCAAGTCTAAATACTAATTTGGTTTCTGTTTTAGTCCAAGATTCTCACCCGTAAGTGGCTACGGCACTGACCTCTACAGCATCTTACCCTAACCCTCTACTAGATACCCGCTGCACTGTAAGTTCACTGGCAATCCCCATGCAAGCGACGCAAGAACCATGCTAACCCCTACGCAGATGTCTGATGCCAAGTTGGCTATTGAGACTGGTGTCGACGGTGTCGATGTCGTCATTGGCACCTCGCAACTGCTCCGTGAGCACTCCCACGGCAAGACCATGGCTCAGATCCAGGACTCTGCCATCGAAGTCATCAAGTACATCAAGAGGTACGTTGATCCGAGGCATCAGTTACAGCTCTTTTTCCAGCTTTTCGCCAGACATCCACCCTTCGAAAGCTGTAGTGAACCCATAGATCATAACTAACACAATCGCCTCTATAGCCAAGGTGTTCAGGTCCGATTCTCCTCGGAGGACTCTTTCCGTTCCGACTTGGTCGACTTGCTTTCTCTATACAAGGCGGTCGATGCCGTTGGTGTCGACCGTGTAGGTGTCGCCGATACTGTGTAAGTCATTTGTCGATTAGACTGTAGGGCGGCAACACTAACACGAAACAGCGGTTGTGCTACCCCCAGACAGGTCTATGACCTTGTCCGTACCCTCCGTGGTAAGTACATTTTCCTAAACTGTGGATGTGGAAGCCCTTGTTGACTTTGACCAGGTGTTGTCTCTTGTGATATCGAGTGCCATTTGTAAGTCATACTGGCGCGCCAGGCGGAGAAATTCCCATTTTGGAATTTTGCAGTTCCCTCACAAAGATAGAGGCTAACACACACCAAAGCCATAACGATACTGGTTGCGCCATTGCCAACGCTTATGCTGCCCTGTAAGATATACTTTCTTTGCCCCATGCTGGCTGTATTTGCTAACTTGCCGTCGCAGTGAGGCCGGTGCCACACACATCGATACTTCCGTCCTTGGAATCGGCGAGCGTAACGGCATTACCCCTCTTGGTGGTCTGATGGCCCGCATGATTGTGTCTGCTCCCGAATACGTCAAGTCCCGCTACAACCTCAAGACTCTCAAGTCCATTGAGGACCTTGTCGCCGAGAACGTCGAGATTAACGTGCCTTTCAACAACCCTATTACTGGTTTCTGCGCCTTTACTCACAAGGCTGGTATCCACGCCAAGGTGCGCTTTAATCGTTTCTGAAAATGCAGAATGCAGTGGCTAACTAGGTGCTTTCAAGGCTATTCTTAACAACCCGTCGACCTACGAAATCTTGACTCCCGAGGACTTTGGCCTGAACCGATACGTCTCGTTTATCAGCAGACTTACTGTAAGAGAGAGATGTGAGATGATAGGTAGCATATTTTACTGACGTACAACAGGGCTGGAACGCCATCAAGTCGCGTGTTGAGCAGCTCGGCCTTCAGATGAGCGACGACCAGGTCAAGACGCTGTAAGTGCACATGAAAACTCGACTGCCGCATTGAGAAATGGTTCGTGTACTAATTATGGGGAAAATAGCACTACCAAGATTAAGCAGATGGCCGACGTTCGTCCCCTCGCCATTGACGACACCGATTCGATTATTCGATCTTTCCATCTGGACCTCCAGCAGGCTTAGATGCCATGTTGTTTATGAACTTGCCTGATCAAAAGTGTTTTTTTTTTGATTTCCGGGGAATATTGAGGGAGGCGTATAGTTTCAAGAGCTGTTTCTTTGACGAGCTTACAAAATACGGCGACGATGTTTAGAGGGCGCATATATCCAGATTGCTCACTGACGAGCGAGCCCTGATGCGAGATAGCAGTTGAATTTCACCACGATTGAGCACTCACAAGGACCGACAAGTAAATGTACGCGACCCGTAGCATAGCAAATCCATGTCTATCTGACAAAGGTGCCTTCCATTGTATGTAAGATTAGGTGGTGGGCCGAGTTATATAACAGCAAACCCCGCGTCCAGCGTCCAGTCGTGGCGGTTGGCGCATTGTTGCATCAGCGACCCAATCTTATCTGTGACTCCAAGCACGGTTCGCTGTGTTCGCTGTGCTAGTGGTGGTGACGCTGCGCTATTACTGGCTACTGTCCCCCGCCGGCTCCCGCCACAAAGGGCAAGTCCACCTTTTTGTCGCGCTGGGCCCCCAACTGGCCAGCAGCTGCGCAAGCACCCTCCGCGAACTGACTGACCAGGCTAAGCCAAGGCAAGGACTTGGGTTGACGTTTGACTCTTTCGCCTTGTCGCGAATCCATCTGTTTCGCCAGGGAACGCTGCGCAAGCCAGAGCAAGCGAATATCATCTCTACAGCTCGTCGCTTTGCTGTTTTCACCACGAAGACGGTGTGCTTCTCGGCCCAGCAGGAAAGCGAAAGAAGCAGTTCCCCCGGAAGCTTAGTAGCTTGCGTGCGCCGTGAGGGGAGGGGGGTTTCAGTGCCCGCGAACGACATGTCCGACGGCAGGCTGTCATCGCAGTGAGCTTTCCTGTTTCGCACGTCCTTCTTTCGTCACGGTTTTGGTCGGCGATCCGACAGGACGCGCGCGTGGCTAGTTATTTCGCAGACTGTGGGATTATCCGAGCCCTTTTATTGTCGTTTTTTCTCTTCTTTTTACTTCATTTCGTCGTTGCTGTCTTGTTGTCTGTTTGTTTGTTTCCCCCGTTTCAGCGTTTGGTGAGTTTCAGCCCGTGGCATCGTCGCTCAAACCTTGGATGCGCCTACAAAGTTGGACGTGGCAACTAACCCAGGACGCAGTGACGGTTGCCATCTTTCCTTCCGTGACGGCCGTTTCTTTTGACCAACTCTTTTTTGCCCGGCGAATACGCTTGTCGAAACGCTCTCGAGCCTTGGACAACACTCTGCGCAGCCTTAACGAAACACGCCGCAAGACCGAGATTTCGCCACGAAAAGAAAACAAAGAGATATAGTCCCCTCGACGACGGCCCAAAATTCAATAAACACGATATAAATACTATACACTTGACGCAGTAGGCATGGTTTCTGACGAGCATTACGAACTGTGCCTGCCGATTCTTCAGGACGCAAGTCTCGAAGATGAAGACAAGACTGATAGGCTGGAGGAGCTTCTCAAGAAAGAAACAAACTTGGCCGGCTCTTCTCTCGAAAATGCCGTCCTTGATGCTCTCTGGAGATTTCGCGAGGGCGACGGCAGTTCGGCGTCGCCTCCGCCTATCCGCCAGTCTATCCTGAGACGCCCTTCACCGGCCTCATGGCGCACCTCTGGCACACCCGCTTCTGGCTCTCCGCGCTTGGGAGTCAGTCCCTTGGCTCCGCCAGGCTACGTGCCCGCCAACTTGAACAGGAATATATCATCCACGGTGTCGCCGTTTTCTTCGCCTCGCGCTTCCCCGCGCCTTGCTTTTGCAACTCCAGCTATACCGCATAGTCCCAGCCTAAACGCATATGAATTCGCAAGCGATCCTTCGCCTGCAACAGAGATCCTGGGAGACTATCAGACGGAGAATGTGGAGTGGCTTGTCAATGACGATGCTGCTAGTGTCTCCTCGACTGGCACTGCCAGCGGTCTGAACGCGGCGGCGCCAGAGTTCTCATCCATGTCCTCCCAGCAGCTAGACATGTCTCCTTATGACATGCTGCGGTCTGTCCTGGGGCAGACGAGAACCGACGACGAGATTGAGAATGCTCTCGCTTCCCATGGCTACGATCTTAGTGCGACGATTGCTGCCATTATGGAAAGCCAATCGCAAGATATGAACATGTCTCCCGAAGAGCCCAAGAGCGTCCTCATTGGCAAATCGATTGCTCCCGAAGCCCGTCCGTCCACTCCTACCTCTCAGCAAAAGTCGGGCATCATCTGCAAGTTCTACATGTCTACCGGCCAGTGTCTTCGTGCAGACTGCCGCTTCAGTCACGATCTCAGCAATCATCTCTGCAAGTAAGTCGCCTGAAGTCTTCCGGGTCTTTATTATGGCTAACTTTGAACAAGGTATTGGGTCATGGGTAATTGCCTTGCTGGAGAAACGTGCATCTTTTCTCACGATCCGACCAAACTCGTCAACAAGCTGTCTTTAGATGGAGCCAGCACGCCGCCGTCTCGAACTCAGAGTGCTCTGCACCTTCAAGATATGAACCTGTTCCCTTCATTGAGCTCCGGTACTTCCGATGGATATAACAGTGCTGGCATGACGCCGCCTCCTGGGTTCCGTTCTTATCATGGTATGGATAGCCCTCGGTCTAGATCAAGGCCCGGGAGCCGGCACCACGGCAAAGATATGGGCGTGGCAGCCCCTGCACTCGACGACAATGAAGCATTCCCAACTCTTGGTTCGGCTTCGCTCAAGCAGGGCAAGAAACACCATGGCAAACGAGGTGGGCATGGGCACGCTCATAAGGAAAATACTGTTCCCAGCTCACTGGCAGACGTTGTGAAAATGACGCCGTCTCCTGGCCCAGAAGGCTCCCCTCGCCCGGAGTCTCGTAAGCTCAATGGCGCCGCAGCGTCTTTCAGGAATGGCGAGAATATCGCAAAGGCACATGCAATTCCAAGTCCGAAGTACATTCCTTGGTTAGAAACTGGTGATCGCGCAAACAGGGCATATCTCAAGGCTCGTCAAGAAGCCATAAAGCATGGCGGGCTGAGGAATAAGTTTTTGCAAAGGTAGGTTCATTATTCATGGCGGCTTCTTTTCTTCAAAGATACTGACAGTTTCTTTTCAGTGCGGCCCAAGCCTGGAACCGCAACGATGCCAGGGCAGCCAAGGCGCTGAGCCTGCGTGGGCAGAGTGAAAACGACTTGATGCGAAAAGCTCACCGAGAGGCAGCCAATGAACTATACGAGGAACGCAACAGGAACATGACGGAATCATCCGAGATCTACGTGGACTTGCACGGCCTGCACCCGGAAGAGGCGGTCGAGTACCTGGAGAAGATATTAATGGACAATAGCCGCGAATCGCGGCCGATCTACGCCATTACAGGTACTGGCCACCACAGCAAAAATGGCAAAGACAAGGTCGGGCGAGCGATTCGAAACTTTTTAAACGAGTGGAGGTATGCATATCGCGAGTTTTCGGTTCCTGGGGACCGGAATAACATGGGAGGTATACTGGGAGTAGACGCTCGCAGCTGGGACAAATCACTCGGCAAGGAGCATGCAGAGGGAGATGAGGACAAGACGGGCGACTTTTTTAGCCAAGGCGTGGAAATTGGCGACGGCAGGGTTCGCTTGCTGGTTCGTGATGCTCCCAAGGGGCCTAGCGGTAAACGATGACCCGATAGACTAAATTCGTAAAATATTCAATAGCTTTTGCTATATCGGGGATGATGCGCGATGTGACTTGACGTGATACCACTGGCGATTGCTACCCTGTAGTAGATATGGCGATCGTATTGGCTGCTGCAGCCCTTGGGGTTTTGATGTTGTATTTTTGTTGTAGATTCTACGGCTTGAAACACGCGAGAGAGTCGATGGGACTGGCTTTTTCTTGCACATTCAGTGTTGTTTAGAGTGTTAGAAGTGATTTCTGAGCGGATAGACTATGGAATGAAACGTCAGTGTTCTGAGATGTTTGCACAGGCTATCATTGGAGCATTCAGATGTTACTAGTAAATAATAGAATTAAAATGACCAACAAAAGAAAGTAACGAATAATATACAAAAACCCTATAAACGCGCATCTCGTCAGGTTCTCAAAACTTGCACCAATATTCCCACGCGTCAACCTCGTTCTGCATTCGTCGCGGGGACTGCGCACGAGTGGCCAGCTCGGTCTAAGATTGGTGGAGCCTTGAGCCCGCAAGCTAGGCTGAGCGCGGGCATTGACCCCGTTGCAAGTGCAAGCTGGCCCACGTCATCTTTTCGCGGCTCGGAACCAGCCTTGTTGCCCCTGCATGTGTATTGGAACTTTTTGGCTTACGTGCTCGTGCCTGGTTTTTTCTTCGAGAGGGTCACTCTCTTCATCCCATCTAACACGAGTTTCCTGTTGATAAACGCCGACTTGGAATTGTCATTTGTTGAGCTTCCCTGGTTCCCGTTGAGAGTTGGCGATTTGCTGTGCAGATCCTGTCTCTTGGCGACCTTGATACCGTCGACGTCAGTGGCCCCGGACGTTCCGCGATAGCTGACGACTTTCCAATATACGGTGATTCTTGGCCACGAGATACGAAACACGCTGCATCGGCATGGCTAGATAGCAAGACGACTAAAACCTCTCTCCTCTCCGAATATATATCAACCCCGCATATATTCAAAACCACCACCACCACCACACCAGCCGCCGCAACAATGTCAAACGGCTACCAAACCACGAGGCAGTGGGATGCTTCATCACCACACTCTACGTCGTCTTCCTCGCCATCCCCTTCGTCCCAAACACCGCGCTGGTCCCGTGCCAGCATCTCATCCTCCTCGCACCGCCTCTCCGACGCAAACAGGCGCTCAAGACGGCGCACCGCCTCGAAATACGTCCAGCAGCTCTACAAGACGGGCAAGTCGTGGGCCGACACCGCCCTCGCGACCTTTCTGCGCCTGACCCTCCTCCAAAAGGCCGCCGTCGTGGCCGCCTGCATACTCGGCTGGGTCCTCGTCATCCTCACGATCCTCTACACAAAGGCGTTCTTCTCCTGGCTCGGCCCCGTGGCCAAGAAGTGGCGCCAGCTCCCCGGCGGCTGGCTCATCAACTTCTTCCTCATCTTTGTGACGGCTTTCCCGCCCGTCATTGGCTACTCGACCGCCAGCACCGTCGCGGGCTTCGTGTACGGGTTTCCGCTCGGCTGGCCGATTGCCTCGGCCGCGTGCACGCTCGGTAGCCTGGCTGCGTTTGTGGCCAGCAGGACTGTTCTGGGCGGCGTCGTGGAGCGATGGGTTGGCGGGGACCCGCGCTTCATGGCGCTGGGACAGGTGATGCGTCGGGAAGGGCTGTTGTATCTTACTGCTATTCGGTTCTGCCCGTTGCCGTTTAGCTTGAGTAATGGGTTTTTGGCGACGATTCCGAGTATTACGCCTACTGCGTTTGCCATTTCTACGTTTTTGTCAAGGTAAGAAGACAAAAGAAATAGCTCCCCTTTTTTTGGAGACTATGAAATTCGTTTACTGACTTGTACAATGTAATATAGCCCGAAACTTCTTGTACACATCTTCATCGGCTCTCGACTAGCCATCCTCATCGAAAAGGGCGACGAAATGAGCCTTGGCGACAAGGCAATCAACTGGACCAGCATGCTCGTCGGCGGCGGCGTCGGCATCGCCTTTGGCTACATCATCTACAAGCGCACCATGGCCCGCGCAGCCGCCATTGCGCACGAACAGGGTCTTGCGCAGGCGGAAGAGGGCGATGTGGGCAGTGCTCTGGGAGAAGGGTATGCAGATACCGAGACGACGCTGCTGGATCCGGAGGATGCGGCGGCTGTCATGGATGAGGATGACCTGTCCATGTGGGAGACGCAGGGGGTTGAGTCGTCTGATGAGGAGGAGGGCGGGTTTGGAGCTGATGAGCGAGGCGGAGGGAAGAAGGGTGATGGGAAGAGGCTTTGAGGCTTTGGTTTTGGGTATGTGATTACTTTGTGTGTGATGTTGTTGTAGAATTGGGTTTTGGAAAAAAGGGTTGCATGTAGAGGTTAGGGTATAAGCGTATATACAATAAGCATGATGATTTGAAAGAGATGTCTTGACGGACAGGCACAATTTGGGTGTGTAACTCGGCCAAATGGAGCTTACGACTACTAGGCAATTTTGACGGGGATGAGATTATTGAATTTTCAAGGCATGAGGAATGATCAAATAAATTATTGTGAATGTAAAAACCGACCCAACGCCAACGCTATAAAGATAGAAAAATGAATAAACTTAAAGTACCAATCCAAGTCGTAAATATCATAATACAAATCCGCTGCGATTTAAGCAAAAGCAATTACTGATTCCCCCGATGCTGATTCATGAATTGCATAGCCTGGTCCATCGGGTATCCGATAAAAACCGGCCCGGTAAAGACCATTTGTGGTGGCGACTCGCCCTGTCCCTTGCCCGTGCCGGGCATAATGAATGTTGGCTGAGGTTTCGGAGACGGTGGGCTTGCTACATGTTCCTTGTGAGGTGTAAAGTCTGGGGCTGCCTGCAGGCCCGGCATTCCGTTGGCTTCACCCTTTGGTGTTTCAGCATTCTGTGCAAAGGCTGCAAATTTCGTGTGATCGAATGGACACTTCTTTGCGCCTTTGACGGGGGTCTCCATGGGCGGATGCTGCGGCGACGGCATTCGCAATGGAGCCGCTGCTGGCGAGAGCACCTCTGGCCTTTCCTCGCCGTTCGTCTCGTATATTGGAACAGAGATGCCCCAGGGACGACTTGGTGATTCGCCGACCCTCACCTCCTTCATGGGTCGGTCAAAGTGGCTCTGCCGGTTTTCGTCTTCGTGTCCTGCGTCAGCACCCGTCGACACGCTGACTGCCTGTGCCCAGTTCTCAACGCGGGCGTTTGAACCCCGGCTAACATCCTCACCATCCTCCTGCAGATTGTCTTCAGGCAACATGGGCTGGTGCAGCTGCCCCAAATCCTCAATCATGTTGATCATGCTGCCATATTTGGAGTCTAGCTTCCGTATCTGTTGCTCGTTACGCTGATACCGGCGCAAGCACACCTCATGGCTCCGTGGCAGCTCATGCTTGTGCGTCTCGACATAGCGGGCGACTTCTTCAGGCGTGTGCTTGTCGAGATATCGAATCGGGCATTTGCTGGGAAGAGATGCACTATTTCCAGTCCGCGACGACGCCTCGTCATACATGGCAGCACATATGGGATCGCCTGGATCGTAGTGGGCACCGTTGGTCTGGACCGCGACCTGACTATCCGAGGCGCCATTCACCGCCTCGGCACCGTTTGAAAATGGACACTGCAGGTTACCCTTTTTACCCTGCACCGTAAAATCTTGCTCGAGAGCTGTCGACATGGAGGAAGCGTCTTCACCAGAAGAGCGAGACGAAGCGACTCTACTAGAGCCCGTCGTTTTGCTAGCTTCGCCGATGGACGCGGCCAGGCGGCTTGCAGCTCGTCTTCCGTCTCGGATAACGAGAGCTAGGTCGTGTTGTGTTTGGGGGGTGTTGCGTTGAGGTAGCGGGACGGGCGAAGTGCGGTCGACCGAGGACTGCGGAGGTATCTGGAGCTTAGCTAGAGTCTCTGCTATCTCCGGAGCGGCCGGAGCATATTTATCGGCGAGATATTGAAACTACAAGCGGCGTGTCAGTAGATGAACAGCGGCAGCATGTTTTTGAATGTAGAATAGAAAATGTGAAATGAGGCAGTCAGACATAAAGGTTGTCAGTCTCGGCAGAGGCTCATGGCCAATGCTCTTGATCTAGAGCTAAAGATATCTCATCACGTTGCCAGGGGAAGGAAAAGGGGGCGCGTCTCCAAACTCGAAGAAAACACGTGCTGTAAAGGGCAAGAGGGGAAGAAGACAATAAAACTGTGGTTTGACTGAGAAAATCGTACCTGTTCGTGGGCAAAGCGCAGCTTGTGTTCGAGGACCGTCTTTCGATCGGCCAAGCTCTGCACCTCGTCGGCGAGCGCGTTGAAAGAGTCGGCCAACGTCTGCGATAGCTGAAGGCAGGCCATGGCCCAGTATTCGCAGGGGCCTTGTAGAGACAGCAGCAGACGAGCAGTAGATGAAGAGGCGACGATGGGTTGTTGGGAGAAGGATGATGTTGGTGGTGATGAGCAGGTCACAAAAGTCCGAGGGCGGCGTCACCGAAGGCGGCCAAGGGCTGGCACTGTGCCTGGTCGCGGGCGGGTGCAGCGGCGCAGACAGGGCATCAGCCTTGATTCGTCAGCAAACCAGCCGACGGAGATCGGGATTAGCTCCGGGGATGCAAGTCTCAGGTAACTGAGAGGCCGAAAGACATTTTTAAAAGACAAAATGCCTTGAGAGATCTGCTTCAATCCCCTGTGCTCCGGGTTTCCGCGTAAAAAGGCAGAATAATTGTGAAAAGAAGAGGATTGTCGAGAAATTTCTGCTCTTTATGTTTGTCTGCTGGGCGGTGCGGTGTCGCGGCGTTTTCTGCCGGCACGAACTTTTTGGTGGGGAACGCGCAAGGGTCAGGGTAAGTTAAGTGTCTTATACGACTTGAAGATGTGATATATAATTACATGGTCTTTTTACAAAGGGATGAAGGCAAAAAAAAAAAAAAAAAAAAAAAAAAATTTCTCTTTACTCTTACGGATGTAATATAGACTTCGCTAGGCTTACACTATAAAATTCTGTACCTACACTCTGATCACGGCTCGTCACTCCGAGCAGCTAGTCAAACAGGCAGGTATTGAGAAAGGCTTGGATAGCCATGTGCTACGCTTGTAAGTCCAGCCTGAAAACCAACTTGATGCTACTTGTAAACAATGTCCAGCATCACAGTGCTCACCACATACCAATATTGTACCCCAACCAATATGTCTCTGCCTTGTTCAACATCCCCAATACCCTTCACCACCAATGGCTCCTTTAGGCAGGTGCTGCAAACGCCCTGCGCCGCTCGGGTCCACTCCCGAAGCCCACAATTGCAGGCTTGTCGCGGCCCAACGACGTCGCTTCTCACACAGCGCAAAGCAACGCAAACGTAATAAATTGCCGGGAACCTCTTCGGCGTCTTACCGATCCATGGTTCATTAAACAGCCTCTTACCCCAGAGAAACCGACGAGATCCTTTATACCCTTGACCTTGTCATTCTCACCCGTTCAGACCCTCCACAACGCGGACTTATAGAAGACCAGCGGCCGCCAATTGACCGTCTTTCGCGGGGCAGCTCACAACCTCACCATCAACACCACCTTTCCAATACATACATGCAGCTTGCCCAAGACAACGAGAACCAACAAGCTGCACCGTCCTACAACATCACCCTCACAACCTCACTCACCCCTCCCGCACCAACAATGTCCTCTCCAGCCAAGCTCACCATCCCGCCAGCCACGCTGCTAAGCAGCACGCCGCACACCGTACCCGGCAAGCTCATCGTCACCGAGCAATGGTTCCAGGTGCCTCTCGACTACCAAAACCTTTCCACCGGCTCAATCCGCCTCTTTGCCCGCTGCGCCTCCAGGCGCGAATCCCCCATCTTCCCTGCTGACGAGCCCGCCGCCCCCAAGCCATACATGGTCTACCTCCAAGGCGGACCAGGCTTCGGATGCCCCGAGCCGCAGGACTTTGCGCCCGTCAAGCTCCTCATCGACCGCGGCTACCAAGTCCTGATGCTCGACCACCGCGGCACAGGCCTCAGCACGCCCGTCTCAACCGGCATGCTCCAGCGCCTCCCCGGCGGCGACGAGGACGCCCAGTACAACTACCTCCGCCTCATGCGCCAGGACAACACCGTGCGCGACTGCGAGGCCGTCCGCAAGTGCCTCACCCAGGGCCTCCCAGAGCACAAGACGCAATGGTCCATCATCGGCCAGTCCTACGGCGGCTTCGTCGCCCTGTCGTACCTATCCATGCACCCCGAGGGCCTCCGCGAAGCCTTTCTCACCGGCGGCCTTGCTCCCGTCGGCCAGAGCCCCGAGAAGCTGTATTCAGTCACCTTTGGCCACGTCTCCAGGCGCAACGAGCAGTACCATGCCAAGTTCCCCGAAGACGAGGCCGCGCTGCGCCAGATTGCGACTTTCCTCGAGGCCCAGGGCGGCGTCAAGCTGCCCGGCGGCGGCACGCTGACCGTCCCGCGCCTCATGACAATGGGCATCTGCTTCGGTGCCCACGGCGGCTTCGACATGGTGCACGCCATTGTGCTCAAGCTCAAGGCCTCGCTGGACAACTTTGGCTTCCTCGACCGCGCCTCGCTCGCCTCTGCCGAGGGCGTGACGCCCTTTGACAGCGCCATCATCTACGCCATCCTGCACGAGGCAATCTACTGCGACGGCCCCGGCAAGGCCTCCAACTGGGCAGCGCAGCGCGTCGGCGAGGCAAGCGACGTCTTTTGGTGGCTTAAGCCCGGCGCATCCGTTGCGTCGACCAACAAGCCGCTCTACTTCTCGGGCGAAATGGTCTTTCCCTTGCACTTTGAGACGTATCCCGAGCTGGTGCCGCTGCGGAATGTTGCCGAGCGCCTTGCCCAGGCTACGGACTGGCCTGCGCTGTATGACATGGAGCAGCTGAAGAGGAACAAGGTGCCTGTGTATTGCGCTTCGTACGTTGATGACATGTGTGTCGACTATGGCTTTGGTAGCGCTACGGCGAGGTTGATTGGTGCCAAGACCTTTGAGACGAATGTCATGTATCATAATGCTGTTCGTGCCAAGGCGGATGAGGTCATAGCGCAGTTGTTTGCTCTTAGAGACGATGTTCTCGATTAGAAAAAAAAGTATATCAAAAGATAAACATATGAAAAAAATAATAATAATCATGTTGTCATTGAAACAGTGCTTCTTTATTGCGTTGAATCTAATGTATTATATAAACCCGTGTCTATATGCGTGTATATGGTTTTCATTATTCGTTAGTCATTCCAGCTCCATTTCCGCCTGCATTTGAACACCTACAAGCAAAGAAAGAGCAAATCGTTAGCGGCGTTTTTACAAACACATGTTGGTAAAACTTACTCCATAGTCTATTCGCAGAAGCGGAAATTATGTTTGCTTTGGATAGCAGCTTTTCTTCGTATTTGGCAAGATCAAGGCCTTTGCTTCGAAGTTTGCCAGGTTGCGCCTGTATACGCAAAGTTAGCCATGTATTGTCAGTGATGGGTAGAGAATAGCAGACCTGTTTCAACACGGGCACCAACTCTTTCGGCTCTGCATTGGCAATTGTCGCTACGGATCGGAATCCATTTTCCCAGAAAACGCGACTTGTTTGATTAGTATAATTATAAATGCGCAAAGCGGCTATGAAACTTACGCAGTGCGACTTTTGATAAATGGAATCTTGGCCAGTGACAGTAATTCTGACCTCGCCCCGGCCATTAGGCGATCTGAAAAATGATCAAGGGCTGCCGACATGAGCCTATCACAGCAGTCAGCTTCTAAATACCAGCAGTGAGAAGTATATGTAAAGGCTCACCCCCATCCCATATGCTCGCAAAACTTAATCATTCCTGCGGCAAACCCTTGGCAGGTTTGCGAGAGCGTTTGGACCACTCCGCGTGGCATGTCATACTTTCTCGCAACTACATGAATAGGAATTTCATTGCACAAGTCGCGCAGCTGCAAGGCAAGGTAAAAGCGCCGGTATACCCTGGCTAGCTCCCTTTCTTCATCTGTCCCCTCCCGGACAGGTACACCTTGCGCGCTATGACGGGATCAGCGGTGACACAAGCTAGCTGTGCTCGATTCACTTACTGTTTTTGAACTGCCGTGGGTTTTATTCCAAGGAACCTGAGGACGCGAAGCCCGCTGTCGTCGAGGCCCTCCATTTCATTTCGGAACACTTGCCAGTTGACGGCCACGCCAAAGTCCTGCACAGGGGTAAAAACATACAGAATGTGCATCTCGCCGTCCATAACAAAGGCTTTGAGAGCCTTGACGAGTTCCCGATGCACAAACACGCCATCGTCTGGGTCTATTGCGGATGCTACAATGGCCCTGCCCAGCTGTGTTGGTGCATAGTTGAGATACTCGTCACATTCTAGCAATCCCATGTTTTGCAGTTCTTTGAGGCTTTCTTTGATGTAAGCATCAACCGTATTAGAGTTTTCTGAGTGCCTGAGTAGCGATTTGGAAAAATAGTCGCGAATAGAGTCGTAGCTTGTGGCAAGTCGAACAGCCACGACCTCCAAGACAGCCCTGAGTACGCTTTGAGCAACATTTTTCACAGTAAATCACTCGTCGCGCGACATACCTTTGAGCCCGTCGATTCTCAGAGCTTAGGCAGCTTCCAATTTTAGGAAGCTCTGCTCTCAATAGCTCCACCACCTGCTCAAGATCGCTTTCACGACAGCACAGGTAGGTCTCACCCACGGGAGACTTTCCTTGTCTTCCCGCTCTACCACGCATCTGCCTCAGCATTGACGGGCCAACAAAGTCCCGGCCCATTCTGGCGTTGTGAAGTATTACACGACGTGCGGGCCTGCTACAAATTAGCAAACACTAGTTGACAATGTAGGTCTCACTTACAAGTTGATACCTGCAGCCAAGCTGCAAGTTGCCACGCATACCAGAAGCGTCCCAGCATCATAGGCAGTGGATATCACATCTCTCTCCTCACTTGTCAGGCCGGCCTGCAATAATTAGCCTCTATAATACAAACAGAGCCATATTCCCTTACATCTGTAGCCTGTTAGTAACGATGTTCTTGGGTTAAAAGTAGCTGCTGTTCATTGCTTACGGTGAAAGGCAACTCCAAAAAGCACCGTCTCCTCCAAGACATGGTCTAAACCAGTGGGCAAGCTTCGGAGCTCATCTAGCAACTCCAGTCGCCTTTCCATGATTGCTTCGCCAAGTTCATGCAATTGTGGCATAACGCGACTTATGCAACGAGCTACAGACTCACACATGCTACGGCTCCCAGCAAACACTAGCGCGCCATAGCCGGATGATGCGGTCTCATGGGCAAGTGTCACAACACAATTCAAAACTGGGTCTGAAAGTTCTTTGTGTACAGATGGCTGAATTTTGCGGACTGGTACAGCCGCTGTGGCGCTGGCAGTTGCTGGGTTAATGTCCCCTGCGTTCTCAGGAAGGGTGTTTGGATCATCTGCCCCGTAGACGCAGCCATTGCAGACGAGGTGTTCTTCTATTGGTACTGGCCGATATCGTGTTTCAAATGAGTGTGCATCCAGCCAACGGGCCATGAGATCCATATTCTACGGTAAGGATTAGGCTATAATTGGTATTACTGCTTCAGGGCATGTACTTACCGGAACAGTGGCGCTCATGGCAACTATTTGAACAGAGTGCTCGAGGCTGAGTAGCTTAGTGGCAATTAGTTCCAGCGTGTATCCGCGATGCTGGTCATCAACCATGTGCAGCTCGTCAAGAACGACAGATTTTAGCTTAGCAACAGTGCAGTCTTCGATAGCCGTGTTGACCAGCATGTTGGCCTGGCCAATTGTAAGTCATGGAGCATATCGTCCGTCTAGTCTTGTAACCTACTTTTTCCAAGGTGCATACTCCAATATCAAAGTCTTCCCATCCGGCCCGAACCTTTCCGCCGCCAAAGAAGCCGACAACTCGTATCGAATCCTGATCGGGCCGCCGTGGCTGACCAGGGTGCAAGTCTTGACCATCACGACGAGACGGATACAAGCCCTGCACGACTTGGCGGAGCCAGCGGACCTTTTCTTGGACTAGAGCAACATACGGGAGCACAAGGAGGGCTTTAACACCTGGTTCAGCAAGGATGCGTTTAAACATGAGCACTGGGAGGCAGCATCAGCGAGAGCCGTTACGATGTATACACTTTTTGCGGCAGAAGAATTGGCTCACAGTCGGCAATTAGAGACTTTCCACCACCTGTTGGAGCACAGTACACCAAATTTCGTTCCCCGGTGAGCAGACCGGGGCCTTTTAAGCAATTCTTCTGCCATGGATATATGTGGTTGATTCCGAGAGTAGCGAAATTAGCGACCAGTTGTTCTGGGAGAGCATACAGCGGGTGAGATAGGCTTAATTCAGGATCGCGGGTTGATGAGGGAGTGGCAGCAAACTTCTGCCTCTGTGAGTATTCCGAGTCTCCAAGGGCATGCTGGAGTTGGATTATTGAGCTAGGCGTCAGGCGGCTCGGCGTGTTAGGCAGAGCCGAGGCGCGCTGGAAGCGGACGTGGCCGTTGGGGGTTGCCTGCTGAGGATCCGAGTTGCTGTAGCTATCTGACCAGCTTCTCTTCTGGCCAGTCACTGCACCGGGTTCTTCAGATGCGGGATGCGGATGCTGGGCTACCTGAAAGCTCGTTTGATGCAACAGACCCTGCATGCGCTGCATGATTGTAAGTCACCGGTGAGCAAACTCACCCAGAAGAGGCAGACGTCGTTCATTGAAAGCAAAGCACAGCTGGTAGCCACAATTAAAAAGCTAAAGGAGCCAGATGGGCTGCATTATAAAGGCCGAAACGGAGAATGGTTGGATTTGCACGTCGGCAGCCGTCTGCATGGCACAGGTCGTGTCGTACGAGAAGCGCCAGTCACGTAGTACTGCGCGTCATCACGTGACAAAAGCCAAAGAGGCAGGCCAACTCGGGGTCGGGTTCCTGGCAGGAGCAGTGTTTCGTGGGTGGGTGGCAGCCGGAGCATCTGACATCTGGCATCCGCCACGCGCCAGCCCACATTTTGGCTGCCGCCAGCCGGGCCAGACAGTTGGTGCGTATTGCAACCCGAGGCGCAGCGAACCGTAGCATGTGCGGTGCTGTGGGCTGACGAATATCTGCAGAATGAAGCTCACATATGCAGCCTTTGAATTGTGCAGGGGACGTGTTTACTATTGCTGAAAGGACTTTCTTAGACTACTATATGCGTTCTAAGGTGAGAAGCAGCCCACAAAGAAGGGCATGTAGCGAGGTAGATGGGTACCTGTGCTGCACCCCGCCCTGTGCAGTCGTGCAAGCGAGGGTGCAAGTACCACAGACGCTAGTGACATGGAGCATGCATGGAGCACGAGCGCACCATGCAGGCGGCACAAGCGTGTCAAGAAGGGATGTGTGAAATGAGAATGGGCTGCCTCGGGCTCGGGGTTCCAGGACTAGCTAGGATTGCCCTTGATGATGAGCGACAAGTTCAAGAGCGGATTTGTGGCACAATGATGAAAGACTTGTTTGTTTTCGGACGGGTGGCAGCTCGTCCTCGTACCATCCAAGCTGCTTTGTGCTTTCGGCCCTTTGATGCTTGCTGTGCATACAAAAAAGGGAGCGACTGAGAGTCTGTTGGCGACATTTGATCGCTATATAGGCCTTTACGCTGGTTATCAGTGAAGTGTCTGCTTGTGACTATTAATATCCCGAAGAGCTAGTATTATTTCAAAATGCTGTTCCGTAGGAGTGATGTGAGGCATTTGCGCCACAACTGCGGCGGGCTGAAGGCGCCGGAATGTCATGCTGCCCGTTTGTTGAGCAGATTGGCACAGTATAGCTAGCATCTGATTGGTGGACGACTACAAATATTGCCGACATAAACTAAGAAAACAAAAAGGGATAGAGAAAAAATATGACTCTGTTTCTCGAGCTGAATATTATGCATATCGATATTGAAGAACTAGTCGGCATTTCCCGCAACATTAGGGGCAAAATATGGCATATTACAATGTGAGGGCGCTCCCCATATACACGTCGCAGCAGGGAGGCGACTGCGAACCTACGTGTATTCTGCGGTGGCGGCCACCCAAGTGACGGACGGACCCACGGCCACCTCGGGAGAGTCGCCCGGAGGGTGCCTTATGCCAACGACAGGCGAGAAGAGCAGCCGAGAGTGAGGACAGCATTTCACACTGTCCCGCTGGATAAAATACAGTAAACCTTGGGGTAATATCGCGATATCATTTCGGGCGTGCTTTGGAGCCCAAAGGCCACCCAAACAGCGTAGGCGACGGAGCGTGGTCTGTAACACCAGTCAAAGCCGTGATAAATTGGGCTGTCTCAGATCCCTCGACTTCATGCCCTCTCTTCACCCTGTAGCGCCAACAAATTACCAACAGACGTGACCACAAAGACGGGGAAAAAATTGACTTCGCTATTTCGATGTTGCTCTATCGTGTCCAAGTCTTAGTAATTGCGTCTAGCTGCCACGTATTTCGCCAGCCGCTGCTGTTGTCGCCTCAGCCATGCCAACAGGCAGACATCCAGTCGGCGAGTACATAAGAATGCGACAAACGGGGCGATTACCGAATCGCACCACCAGCCCTTCTTCTGGGGAGAAGTGCGCGGTAGTAACCTGGGTACCTACTACAGCGCCTGCTCAGCTAGTGCAGACGGTGTACCCAACCCATTACCGGGGGCCAAGACACGCAACATGCCACGCAGCTGGGTGCGTTTGGGGTCCCGCCGCCCCCCCCCCCCCCCTCTTGCGGTAGTGCGTGAGCGGTGCAGTACCTAAACTGTAGTCTGCTGCAACGACATAGGTACAACCGTATCAACGACAGATGATGGCATCGCTGCGGAGGGAATCGTCGCAGCAAAAATACAGCGTAGTCAAAATATGCAGAGCTGCTTCTAGTCTTTGTTTCACCATCCAGGAGGGCTCTTTCGCCCCGTTGGGACCACCTACGCCAGGTATGTGGTCGTCGATGCTTGTGGAATCCCGCTTAATTACCTTGTACCCTACATGCAGGCGGCGTCGTCGTCGGCGGCGGCGGCGCGTGTGTGTGTGTTTTTTTCTTAAAAGTGTGGGTGGGCGGGTCCCCTTGTGTTTTCTGTACCCCCCAGGACCCAAATAGAAAGAAAGCCTTGGTCCATCGCCTCTGCCATTTTGGCGCATTCTGCCTAGTACTCGGACGTACTGACTAGACTTGAACAGATGAAAAGCATGTTCCCAGCTCGACCAAACTCTAAAAGTGCAGTGGCTCTGAAGTGCAGTGCAAGCGATGCATACCTTGATCGACAAAAGCAACTGCCTGGTAAGCACAGTTGCAATGCTAGAAGTTGCGCTCTTGGACCGGAATACTAGCTCGCCCTCAATCCGAAATGCTACCTAGTAGGCGACGTTGTGCTGACTGTGTGTAACGAGGCTTTGGGCAGCCGCTTCATCGTCATCCATTCGTTAGCTAGTTAGTCTCCCAGAAGGAGCCTTTTGGGATCCCGGCGTAAGATTGCCAGTGACATATACCCTATGTAGCTCTATTTTTACACGGTACTTTCTCATCGGCTGGGCATCCTGTAGCCCCATGCCAACGACCCTGAAAACCCGGCACATGGCCATGCTCTGCGAATACAGATGCTACGCTACGGAGAAGCAGGTTCTAAGGTCACCAGCGATTGAATGCTCATAATATGTCGCCGCATCTCTCTACAGTTGGGGGGAACCAAGGCCCTTGATAAAAAGCACCTATCCAGCCTCTGTGGCCGAGGTGTGGCAGCGCAAGACACCGTCGCTGTGTTTCGTGGCGAATTCGCTTCTACCGCAACCTACGAGGCTGACCGACGCCCGCCCCAGCTGGGCAGAGCTGGGCTATCCAATATGGGACGGGACGGGGGAGGCAGCATCTCACTGCCACGGTAATTCAAAAAACGGCACAGGCAATCACTGCGCTATTTGTCGCCAGCAAAGCGACGCAACAAAGTCCAGTCGTTCAAACGCGGCACTTGTTGATTCGTCACCAGTTCGTTGCAGCGTGTTTCGTAATGTCCATCGTCGCGCAAACCCAGCTCCCCCAGTCACACGGACGTTTCCCTACCTTTATTGCGTGGTAACTGTGGTCACCCATATTCCACAACCTGCGTCGGATTTGTCGCTGTCGCTCGCCCAGTAAACATGAAATGCGCCGCTGCAAACCTCTTATGCCCATTACAGGTAGGTTGCTGCCGAGAAAGCCTCCTTTGTCACTGCCATCGCCCGCCATCACCCAAATATGGGCATAAGTCGTGCATAGCCTCTGCAAGGCTCTAGTCTGTGACAACAGCAACGCGGCCCAACGATGCATCGCTACGAAAATGCCAGCGTAAATAATACTGTAGCTCAGGGTATCACCGCTTGGGCAGGCGAGAGCATTGACCTGGAGGAAGAGAGTCTCAAGTCATTCGATGTTGAACTTTGCATGACGCACATAATATACTTTAGCCACGAAAAGTTGAAAGCTCGCTACAGCTATATGATTCATTCTCGGCGCGCACGATGATGCCCCCGCCTGTAAACCGCTCCTCCTTCGCCTCCAATCCCCTTGGGCTTCTTCCATCATATACCTACATTCAAGCGACGTCCTCGCAAACACGCACAGAGGGCGCTGATGAACGCCTCGCAGAGTTCCAAGGTTGGGTTACGATCCGTCTGGCTCATCAATGGTGTGAGACCAGCGGGACCGGGTGGGCCTTTGAGCGACACTGGCGCTCAAGGGTGTGCCAAGTCGATATAAAGTTTCTGGTATCGTGCTGCGTCAAGGTTTGGGCGCAATCCCCCGCTAGAAGGACCGGAGCTCTGCTAGCAGCTACCTCAATGGTACCTACAGCCGCTAGTCCCGCCACCCCCCCCATGCATGGGTACAAGGTACCAGCGTGGGTGTATCGACCAGGCCCAGGGCCGCCGCCGCCGCCTCGGGGAGCGTTTCTTCTTCTCTTGGGTCCGGCCGCCAGGGAAATCATAACCTCTCTTCCTCTCACTTCCCCAAACTCCCCTTTGTTGGCCATCGTGCCTCACTCTCTTGACCTCTTTTGACGACATTGCAGAACCGCCCTCTTCTTGGTCGTTGCTCTGCTCCAAGTCCGATTTGCGGCTGTTTGTATAGCCTGCGGGCCAACAATCCCCTTGTATATCTCTTTTACTCCCTCGCACGTCTCCTTGTCAACTCGGCACGCCTGGGCATGAACATTCACACGACCTCTGCCTCGTCTCACAACTGCCAACCTGGTAAACGCTTGCCGCCGTCATGGCGCAGCCGAATGTGAGTATTTTTCACCCTTTTAAAATGCTGCATCGCTTCCTCCTCTCATTCAAACACCTTTGTACTTTTTTTTTAAGACGCGCTGCGCTTACATATCCCATCCATCACACATACGCACACCCACGCACACATGCCTCTCACCTCTGAATGCAGAACTTGCTCGGCTGACTTTTTCCCTTCTCTCGCTGTTGCTCCTGATCCAGGACTTGCGAGGCTCAGAAACAGATTCCAAGTCTACTGCTGAAGCCATGGCGAACTCCGCCGGCTTAGACGCAGAAAAAGATTCTGCCGCCGACTTGGCTGCCGCTGGGTACGGCACTCGCTCCCGCAATAGATCGGGCACCTCTCGCCCCAACTATGCGGAAGACAAAGACATTGAAATGGATGTCTACGATTATTATGACAAAAAAGACGCAGACGGCGCCAAAAAATCGTCGCGTTTTAATGCCGCCTCCAGTGACTCTGCACCTCGTGGCTCTGCCGCCGCGGCGCGCAAGGCCGCCGCTGCCGACGACTCCAAGGCGGCACCCTCGCAAAATGGTGCCCGCGACCACAACTCCAACGGCACCACCAATGCGCAGCCATCCCAGACATCAGCCGTGCAAC
This sequence comes from Lecanicillium sp. S3808, assembly GCA_023628775.1. Lineage (NCBI taxonomy): Eukaryota > Fungi > Ascomycota > Sordariomycetes > Hypocreales > Cordycipitaceae > Lecanicillium > Lecanicillium sp. S3808. Next base: position 118,844 of record JAMAJY010000010.1, read on the forward strand.
CATCGCGAAAGCGAAAAGCTGCTGTCGCGGCCGCGCAGTTGGCGCCCTCCGCGGCATCAAATAAGCGCGCCGGCACAAGCACGCCCCAGAGCTCGGTGACAACATGGCCGGAAACTAACATGTTGACTTTTGAAAATTGCAAGGCGCGTCCGCAGAATGGGCGGATGGTGGCTGATGATGGGACGGTGCTGGAAGCAAATGGTAACGACGCTCAATTCCCCCAAATTAAACCCAAGGCTCCACCACACTCGAAGGCGTGTGCGATGCCAATTTCAGAGCCCATGCTAACCACTGAGTTACTCTACAGATCATGTGTACCTGGTATGCGAACCCCCAGGCGAGCCATACTACCTAGGTCGCATCATGGAATTTCTGCACAGCCAGAATGATACCTCACGCCCGGTAGACTCGCTGCGCATCAACTGGTACTACCGACCCAAGGACATCGGCCGCAAGTCGCCCGATACGCGACTGGTTTTTGCTACCATGCATTCCGACATCAGTCCGCTGGCCGCCCTGCGTGGGAAATGCCAGATCCGGCATCGCGCGGAAATTGACAGCCTCGATGAGTACCGCAAGACCCCGGACAGCTTCTGGTTTGAAAAGCTCTACGACCGCTACATCCAGAAAAACTACGACCTGATTCCCACAAAGCTCATTGTCAACGTGCCCGACAAGGTAAAAAAGGTCCTCGATGAGCGCTGGAAATATGTCTTGGTTGAGCAGGGGCGAGGAAAGGAACTCACTAGCGCCGTGAAGCTCTGCAAGCGGTGCAGCGGCTATTGCGCAAGGTATGTTTTATTTTTATTTTTATTTTCCCGCCTTTTGTTTTCTGCTTATTACTGCCCTCCTTTCTGCATCCTGCTTGGGTCTGCTTTCTTCCAATTCGTCCCAATCTTGCCTGATGCATGTGCGTACTTTTTTTTTTTTCACGCGCTCCTTCAGGTAATTTGGGCTGGCGGCATGGAGGGAGAGGTGTGCTGGGCTTTCTGTTGTGACGCACCGACGCCGACGTCCACACCCAAGCCCACAAGCCCGCAGGCACCAGGGGGCACCCCCCTCGTACCCTTTCTTCTGCAGTTCCTTCCATTTTTTTCTCCTGCCCTGTTGCCGCGTTTTCGTTGGTCGCGCCTGCTGCCGTCCCCACCTTCCGCCCTGGGCAGGCTGGCTCCTGCCAAACCAACCAAACGGTGCCGCCTATTCTATTCTGGCGCCTCCCCACTCTTTTATACCTGGGGGATGGCTAGTGACCTCATTTACACCAACCACATCGTCTCTGTTGCCAACGGCCAACAGCATTGAAAACAGCCATGAAACTCGCCAATATGCTAACAAACCTTTCTTCTCTAGCAATGACTCTGTCGACTGTGCAGTCTGTCACTTTACCTATCACATGAACTGTGTTCGCCCTCCACTACTGAAAAAACCGTCACGCGGCTTCGCCTGGTCCTGTGCTGCCTGCAGTCGTGCACAGGAGCGAAAGCTGGAAGCCCGCGATACCCCAAACGGCACCGATGGGGCCGATGCCGATGACGACGACCTGTTGGATGACGATGACGATGAGTTGCAGGACTTGACAAACCGCACAAGTCCTGCAGATGACGACGATGCCCACCACCAAGGCACTGCCGAGCAAATATATCATGCCAGCTTATGGCCATATCGCTACCTTGGAATACACTGCAAGCCGGAAGATGCCTTGGACTATGACGACCGCATATATCCCCGTGCTGGCACTCGCATTGGTCCGCGGCACCAAGCCTCCGTGCACCCCTGGCCTGGACGCCCCGTCGAATATGTCAAGCCCATAGAAAGTAGGCGCGGTAAGAAGGGCGTCGGCTTGTCAAAGGAGGCGCTAGCTGCCCAGGAGGCCGAGAAAGCCCAGCGAGGTAAGCGCCCTAAGTGGGTTCAAGATCAACCACCTGGTTACACGGCTCGAGGAGAGGATCACGATGCAGACGATCCGAACTGTACGGCGACCCCGCTGTGGATTCCCCCAGCAGACGGGAAGAAACTCGAACCAAGCGAGGTCGAGGAGTACATGGCCAATGCGAGAGACATGGCGCGGAGTTTGGACTTGCCCAAGCAGTGCACCAATCTGCAAGACGTTGCCATCAACCAGCTCTACCGTCAGGACTATGACGCCGCTGAAGCCCTTGACGCGCTGGCTAGGACGCCCATGGCTGACTTCAAGGAGCCTCGACCTACGCCCGCTGAGAACAAGAAATTTGACGAGGCAATCGCCAAGTACGGGAATGAGCTCGGTGCCGTAGCCAGGCACGTCAAGTCAATGACTCCTGGCCAAGTTGTCCGCTACTATTACACTTGGAAGAAGACGGACCGTGGCAAGCAAATCTGGGGCAACCACACCGGCCGCAAAGGCAAGCGACAAGGCAAGAGGGCTGAGACTGCTGCCTCAAAATTGGCGGATGACGTTGCTGATCCTGACGATGATTCTGCATTTGATACTGTCAAGGCTTCTGAGAAGAAGAGAAGCTTTATTTGCCAATTTTGCAATACAACAAGCTCAAGGCAGTGGCGAAGAGCCCCAAACTCTGCGCAAGGCTTGGTCGACGAAGATGGTGTCCCAAAGCCCGCCAACAAAGATAAGAATACCCAAGTGGTGGTTGCTCTATGTCGTCGATGCGCCGAACTTTGGCGCCGATATGGTATCCGCTGGGAGGATATTGACGAGGTCGCCAAAAAGGTTGCACAGTCTGGCAAGGCTTGGAAGCGCAAGCAGGACGAGGAGCTTTTGAAGGAGCTCCAAGCTGCGCAGGATCTTGGCCTTATGACCCCTGACCGTGAAGCAACGCCAATGAGCGGCTCTGCCGTCTCCAGCGGTGTCGAACCCCCAAGGAAGAAACTCAAAGGCGCGCTTGATAAAGAAGTGGATGTCGATGTTGCTACCAAGAAGAAGGAGAAGGATAAGACGGCCGAGTCGACGCCCATCCCAGAGATGCCCAAACCACGAACCCTGCCTTGTGCAATCTGTAATGAGATGGAGCCCTTGGGAGACGCACACGTCTCTTGCCGAGAATGCCGACTAACTGTTCACCGCAATTGCTACGGTGTCTTGGGTAATAGAGTGCAAGGAAAGTGGTTATGTGACATGTGCACCAATGACAAGAATCCTCGAGTGTCTGTTGTAAGTGTGACCCGGTCAAGGTGTGTATACTATGAGTTTTCTGACAACATTTCAGCACTACAAGTGTGTTTTGTGCCCCGTCGAGCACACGGAACACGAGTTTGTGGACCAGCCAAAACTCACTCACCACAAGAAAAAGATGTCTGACAAAGACCGTGAGCGTGAGAGGATTGAGGTGCAACAGGCACGCAAGGCTGCGGAATTCTATAAGAAGCGGCAGGAAGAGCTGAATAGGCCTGTGAACCCGCGTGAGCCCTTGAAGCGAACAGCCGACAACAATTGGGTTCACGTTACCTGCGCAGTCTGGACGCCAGAAGTCAAATTTGGCAACGCCCGAGCGATGGAACCCTGTGAGGGAATTCCATATATTCCGCGAGCCAAATATGATGAAGTGTGCCAGGCTTGCAATCAAACCGGCGGCGCTTGCGTGCCTTGTCACCAATGTCGTATCCCATGTAAGTTATAACACTCGTTAGCGAGCTGGACGTCTACTAACACGAGGGCAGTTCATATTGAATGTGCTCGGCAGCAGGGCCACCTCTTGGGGTTCGACGTTGCCCCGGTCAAGAGCTCTCGACGTGATCAGTTCAACATTGTTTCAATCAACGGGGAAAGCGGTACGATGTCAGCTATGCTCTGGTGCAAAGATCACGCTCCTACCAGATCTGTTGCCCACAAGATGCACGACATCGTCGACGAGACTGGCCTCAACGCGTTACAACTCTTCGTACAAAACTTTAAACAAGCGGACTTGACATTGACAGGTACGGTACGGAGGGCAAATCTCGTGACCAACTCGGCCAAGATTGGCAGTGTTGCTACACAGGCAACGGCACGTCGAGCTTCAACGGCGGTACCAAATGGGGCCGCCGTTACAAATGGGGACCAAGAAAAGGCGGCGTCTGACGCTCGAGAACCTGGCGACAAGGTCTGCATCAGCTGCGGCATCGACGTGACTCCGCGATGGTGGGCGAGCGACATAAGCCAGGAACGCCAGCTTACAAATGGACACTACGGTGCCATTGGCTTGGAGGCCCAAAAGTTTGTCGAGCAGCGAAAATTTCAATGCCACAAGTGTCACAAGCTTGCTCGAACTCCTCGCCCGCATTCAAACTTGCCGCCTGCATTTGGTTCAGAACCTGGCCATACCACTCCGCAGAGTCAGAGCCTACCTCCTGCTACGATGCCTTCTCTACGAAGCCCGCCACCACCCCCGCCACCTGTGATTGATTATCGTGATACACGCCAAAACAGTCATCCGTGGCCGCGCCCTCCTTCGAGTCATCATGGACCCGGCGTGTCTCTTGGCGGCCCGCCACCTCCGCCTCACCCTGTGCAGGCTCCGTCTCAGTCGCAGGTGTCGCGCCCGCCACCACCGCCATCTCATGGGCATCCAGGACCGCATGCCAGAGGGCCTTCGCCATATGGCGACTGGGGACATCATGAATCGCCGCCGCGCCATTTGAATGGCGGCCCGCCACCGTTACACAGCGAGCCACCTCCCATGTCCTCGCTGCCGCCTCCTTCTCGTTATAGGGCACCTTATATGCCCCATGTTGGGGTTTCTCCCGGCCCTCGGCGGTCACCACCACCGGTGATGTATGGATTGCCGCCGTCGCCTAGGCGTCATGGTGGACCGGCACCACCGTCGCCGTACATGGCTCCTTACCACGGCGTGGGAACTCATGGAGGACATCAACCAACGCACACTTCGCCTTACAGCTTACCCAGTGGTGGAGTGCCGCCGCCGCCGCCGCCGCCATCATCACGATCGGATGCATTTGCCCACGGGCTGCATCCACAAAGATCAGGGTATCCAACCCACGAAAGCCCGCCGATGGCTCGCAACGGACTACCGCCGCCACGAGATCCTCCACCACCGCCACGCGGAGCGGATGGGCGGCCGCCAAGCGGGGCCAGTGCGAGCCCGTCGCTAAGAAATCTTCTCTCATGATTGTGAGAGTACACTTCTTGATATAATTTTGTTGTTTTATTGCTTTGCTGCAGCGTCTGCGAGAGCTGCGTGTATACCATTTCGTGTTTTTGGCAGTTGCTCATAGCAGACAATATTGCCATGTATTCTTGCGCTTATCATTGTTTTCTGTTTTAAGAAGGTGCCTGATTTTGATTTACTTTGGGGGTTGGGGCATCAAAATACCCATATTGTTCGGAGTTTAGCTGATATTTCCTTGCCCGCGTTGGGTTGGATGAAGCAAGGCGCTCACAGGCTCGTTAGATGAGAAGACGAACAGACAGATGGAAAGTATTGGGCGTTGGAAAAACAGTGTAATTGGTATCTAGACATAGAAGGCCTTTGACAGGCTCTTGAAAGACGCTTTATCTTAACAATGACTGCGATACCCGTACTTTATGTGACTTGACTACACTCATGAATCCGAAATTGTTAAAGGTATTTTCTTTTGTCATGTTAGCTGGGAAGTGTAATGGGCGCAGCCGACTTGGCCGTTTCAGATATTCATATGCGTCTGACTCCGCTGCACCAGCTGGTGGGCGCAGTGGAACATTAGCTCAGCAGCCAACGAGGCTTAGCTCGGCTCCGCATTTGGGAGCTCCGTCAGACTTGCTGCTCCCCAATCATCCAACCCCATTTGCCCATGAAGCCATAGTTACCCCGAGCGCAATTGTTTGAACGAAGAGAAAAAGTCTTGAGCTGGGTTCCTTGCGAAGAGAAGAGCGACTTTTCATTTTATTCTGTTTATTTTTTCTTTGCGCGCATCACGTACTCTCGCAGCAAAGCGCTTGCTGTGGCTGTATTCTGTCGATACTACAGCTGACAGGCTGGCCTGAAAGCTTACGACGTTTTGGCGCAACGCAACAAACGACACGATACAAACAGCTTTTTCTCTGCCCCGCTCAGATCGACCAATCGGCCGCATGCGAAGAAATCAGTGTTGCTAGTATATTAATAACGAAAGAGTGAATCGACACAATGGCGCAGATCTTGTTGGACCTGTTCACCTCGGTGTGCAATTGCCTGAATTGCTTCCCCGGGTCGCCGACTCTCAAGGTTAATAACCGCAGCTTCAAGATTCTGCGCTTGCTCGGCGAGGTATGTCCTCCCTCCCCTTAATGGACTTGACCTCCAAAAAAAAAAAAGTCAATAAAACATGTTTTGCTAACGTGACTTGGCACACCACCGCGCAGGGCGGCTTCTCATACGTCTACCTGGTAGAAGACACAAACACCCACGAGCTCTTTGCCCTCAAAAAGATTCGCTGCCCGTTTGGCGCCGAATCCGTCCAGCAAGCCATGCACGAAGTCGACGCCTACCGCCTCTTCCAGCACATCCCCAACATCATCCCAGCCATAGACCACGCCGTAGCCACGGAGCGCGGCGCCGACGAAAACACAAAGACAGTCTACGTCTTGCTCCCCTACTACCGCCGCGGCAACATGCAAGACATGATCAACGCAAACTTGGTAAACCACACGCGCTTTCCAGAGAAGCAGCTCATGACGCTGTTTCTGGGCGTCTGCAAGGCCCTCCGCTCCATGCACGAGTACAAGGCCCCGCCTGCGGAGCGCATGGGGATGTCGGATGCTGGCCCAAGCAGTAGTGGTAATTCGCGACAGGCACAAGCTGCGAAGCGCACAGAGCAAGACGAAGAAGGGGAGCAAGAACGGCCGCTGATGGAAGGCGAGAGCCAACTCGCGCAGGGCGGCAAAGTAAAGTCCTACGCCCACCGCGACATCAAACCAGGTAAGTTACAAAAGTCACATCTACACCCTTCAAAACAACTAACACGCCACCAGGAAACATCATGATAGACGACTCAGGCACAACCCCAGTCCTAATGGACCTCGGCTCCGTCGCCCCCGCCCCAACCCCAATCCCCTCACAATCCATCGCCCTCCAAGTCCAAGACCAAGCAGCCGAGCACTCAACAATGCCCTACCGCGCCCCTGAGCTCTTCGACGTCCGCACCGGCACCGTAGTCGACACCAAGACAGACATCTGGTCGCTAGGCTGCACCCTCTTTGCCTGCCTCGTCGGCAAGTCGCCCTTTGAGATGCGCTCCGACGAAACGGGCGGCACCCTCTCGCTGTGCGTTCTTGGCGGCGACTGGCGCTGGCCGGCCGGCAGTGATGCGGATGCCCCCGGACCGAGTGGTCCTTCGGGCCCCAAGCGGGTGAATAGTATACAAGCTGCCAAGGCAAAGGCGGCTGCGGCGGCCGCTGGTGAGGCGAGTGCTGCTGCTGCAGTTGATGGGGGCGATCCTGCAGCCATTAGCGCTCCGATTCGCGATATCGTGCAGCGCTGTCTTAATGTAGAGCCTGCTGAGAGACCAGACATCAACGAGCTCATTGGTCTTGTCGAAAACGCCATTGAGCTGCTGCCTGATGGTCTCTAAGCCGACTTGAGAGCAAAGAGCGCATCGCTTTATTAGCACAATTTGCCTTTTTCATTTTGGGGCCGGTGTTATAGGGAGCCATTGGCCTAGTGTATTTACTCAGGATAGAGACTATAACAATCAAACGACACATACAATCATGGATAAACATTCTCCTCTTTCTGATTACACGTCACTGTAAAAAAAAAAAAAAAAAACCTGTTCCCCGCTAATCGGACCCGACGCAAGCGCACCCTACTTCATTGTCTCCCTACAGCTGAATCTTAAAGGTTGCAACCTCAAACGGACGTAGCTTAATGTTAAACTTGCCCTTGCCGCACTCAATTTCCTCCATCTCATCTTCCAGAATGTTGGTCTTAAAGACGCGCTTCACGTCAAACGACGTCTCAATGCAGCCACGGCTGTGGCCACCCAGCGATTCGTATACTCGCACAATAACGCTCTTTCCAGGCTTGACGCAAAGGCCGTCGCGGCGGCTAATGTCCTCATCATCGTGGCCTCTCTTGACCGTATCCAGAATCAACGAAGCAGAGTCGTCGGTATTAACAAGTCTAATCGGAGCTCCGCAAACATTCTCGACAGTAGCCTTGGGAGCAGAGAGGGCCTTGAGAGGGCTGTTGAACGCGTATGCAGCACGAACGGTGCTCGAAGACAAGGCGCCCTTGTGAGGGAAAATGGCCCAGCGAATAAAGTGGTTGCCCATGTCAGCATGCTCATCAGGAGCCTTGGGTGCGCGCAGCAGAGACAGACGCATCATCTTGCCAGCAGTCGCGAAGCCGTACTTGCTGTCATTGAGAACCGAGACTCCGTAGTTGTGCTCAGACAAGTCAGCAAACTTGTGGCAGCACACCTCAAACTTGGCCATATCCCAGCTAGTGTTGTAGTGGGTGGGACGCTTGGTAATGCTGTAGGCAGTCTCGTATGAGGCTTCGCTGTTGACGACCTCGACGGGGAACTCGACCTTGAGAAACTTGGAGTTTTCGTGCCAATCCACTTCAGCCGAGCACTCAACCCAGGACGGCTGGCCCTTGAGAGATGCAGAGAGGGTAATGTACGATTTGAGTGAGGATTCCTTGCTAATCTGGATATCCGTAACCAGCGTAACGCGGTGCGGTTTAGATTCATGGATGCGTGTCTTGCCATACTTGAGCTCTCGCTTGGTCTCGAGGTGGTAGACCTCAACATCCCAAGCTTCCCAGTAGAGGGGAATGTCGTCAAATATGACAAATTTGTTGGCCTGGCCACCCTTTTCAATAATCTCTCGATCGTTGAGGCGGTCAAACATGGAGGTGATGCAGCCATTCTCAACAACAAGGCGGAAATGCTCATTCTGGAGGACAAACTGGTCGTTGCCAGACTCTTGCACGGTGACGGCGGGCTCGCCCTCATTGCACTTAAAGGTTCGCAAAGCCATCAGCGGGCCATCGCCGCACGCAACACCGACCTCATTATCGGAAATTTCAACAAGCTCTTTGCGGTGCCAGGGCAGAGTATTGAGGGCCACAGACTCCTGAAGAGAGTTGCAGCGAGCATCAGAGGCATCAAAGGCGGCATAAAGCTCCTTCAAAAGCTTGTGGCCAGTCTTGAAGACTTCGGCATACATCTACCAGTTACGTTAGCAGGAGCGATACAGCAATAGCCAGGCTTTCCAAAGGCAAACTTACCTTGTCCGATTCGTCATAGCACATTTCAATAGAGCTGCCGGGAAGGCAGTCGTGGAACTGACAGGTCAGAACCAGCTCCCACATGTCATCAATATCCTTGGTGGGGTACTTGTAGCAGCTATTCTTGATGGAGGCAATGGTAGCCAGATGCTCAATATCGCGGAGCATGAATTCTGCTTTGCGGTTATAAAACTTGTTATTGGCTTGAGTGGTGTATGTCCCACGGTGAAGCTCAAAATACAGCTCGCCATACCATGTAGGGAAGTCGTCAGCCTTGGCAGAGAGGCGATCAAAGAAGTTATCAACAGACATGCCCATCTTGACCTTGGGGATACCACCAATGGTGTTGGCGATTCCAGCACAGCGGCGGAGTTTCTCAAGGTGCTGCCACGTAGGGCCACCGCCACCATCACCCTTTCCAAATACGAGGAGAGAAGAGCTATCGGTGCGCATCGTCTTGTGCTGGGAAATGCTGCGCCTGACGTCCCCAAAGTTGGCTTCTGCCGTATAAGTCTCAGAGGGTGGCATGTGGCAAATGACTTGGCTTCCGTCGGGGCTAACCCACATAAAAGTTGTGTGGGGGAAGTTGTTGATGTTGTTCCAACTGAGCTTTTGTGTCATGAAGCGGTCCATGCCAGCAAGACGGCAGAGCTGAGGCAATTGGCTAGAATAGCCAAAAGTATCAGGAAGCCAAAAGGTGCGAGAGCGAGAGCCAAACTCGGCTTCAAAGAATCTCTGGCCGTAGAAGAACTGACGAACAAGTGACTCGCCGCTGGGCATGTTGGTATCGTGTTCGACCCAGCTACCACCAATGGGATGGAACTGGCCCTCCTTGACTTTGCTCTTGACTCGCTCAAAGGCCTTGGGGTAAAGCTGCTTGAGCCACTTGTACTGCTGGGCTTGGGAACAGGCAAAGTGAGCTTCGGGGTAGCGGTCCATGAGGTCGCACTGGCTGGACCAAGATCGACAGACCTTTCTCTTTGTTTCAGCAAAAGGCCAGAGCCAGCAGCTGTCAATGTGACAGTGACCGATGCCAAAGACGACGGGATCCTTGCCCACTTCGTAGACACGGTGAGAGTCGACATCGGGACCAATGACTTCTTGAGCAATCTTGCGGCACTTGAGAATGGACTCTTGGTTGTCAACCTGGAAAGTATCGATAATCCTCATGGCGACAGCCAGAGCTTGATTCTGTTCGGCCGAGTTTTCGGGCAGCTCACGAGCGGCATCGCCCAGCTGCCAAATGTCAAAAAGCAGCATGCGAGCCTGGTAGTTGACGGCAACAATGTCGGCCTTGCTGATTCCAAAGTATCTGTTTGGGTCCGGGGGCGCAATACTAGTCTTGCCATCGGGGGCGTTTCCAAACATGCCGTTGCAGGCCATTTCAATGTAAATGACATGCTCCTTGCCATCACGGAAGGATTTCGGGATGACCCATTCGATACGTTCTCCTCCACCAGTCAAGCCCTGGAGAGGCATGCCTTCCTCTGTATAAACCATGGCCTCGCTGTTGGAGTCCCATTCGAGGGCAACATGCTCTTCGCCATCGAGCTCACACGGCACAGTCAAGACGACGTGGAACCAGTGGGTGGTCCAAGACGGGCCGAACGATGCACCAATCTGCGTCTTCTTGAACTCGTGGGAGGTAGCCTCCTGGAAAGAAGGCCTCTCTTGCCCGGGGGCACTCCAAACAGAAAGCTTGACATTGGGCTCGCCCGAGTAGCGAGCATTGTACATATTTCTGGTAGAGGTAAGTAATGCAGCCATGACTCGAGGACGACTCGAGAATACTCACGCTAGCAAATTGACCTTGTCATATTGACCAGACCTGTAAAAGGGCTCAATGCGGCCCTTGAGGATGCTCGTCTTGGGGACACCGACGGGCTTGTCGGCGAAGACGGGGTAAGCTCCCCTGCAGTTATGTGCGCCGCCGCCACCCATAGTATCAGCTTTGAGAGCGTGACCAGGAGCAGGAGGAGCAGATCGATTGGAGAGGCGTCTGAGTTTGGCTTGCAGCGGATGCGAGATGCCAGACGAGGGAGTAGTTGCTAGTGGAAGCTGCAGAGGTGAATGGCGAGGACAGTCGGGGGAAGAGACGGGTAATATATCGTAAGCCGAAGGGTCGTCGCCGTCTGCGAGGCTGCCAAGAGACGTAGCTGTAAGCAAAGCACCTGACAAACGACGGTCCTGTGACGATCAACGACGGAGCAGAGGCAGAGCGTGTGTCTCTCCAATCACACCTCCAAATACACGGTCTGGAGAGAGTTGAGGAGGAGGATAGTAGGGTTGCAGTGAGGAGAAGGAGAAAGAGGAAAACAGGTTGGAGGTTGCGAGACTGTCGGATCCGGGTAGAGTTTAATGGAGGGGTGGGTTGCAGTGTCAGACAGGATGCAGGTTGGTGTGGAGAGAGGGGAAGCTGGGGAAAGCTCACACCGCAGGTACTCGGCGGCCGGTGGTGGGCACTGGAGGCTATGGCTTGGGCGGGGAAAGGAACCCGTGGGCTGGTGGCTGGCGCTTCTCGGAGACAAAATGGGGGCTGTAAGAGGGGCAATGAGGTCTGCTGGACGCCGGCTGCAAAGGTACCAGGGGGTATTGGGTGGGGGACACGACGCTGAGTCGGGCAGGTCACAGCATCCGCAGAACTGTGAAGGGTCTAGCTTCTCAGCGATAAAAGACTCCATGAAAGGCGCTATAATGGTCGGCGGGGGCAGCCAGCGTTTCGACCATGGTAGAGCTTATTCGGGCTGGGACGAGGGTAAGACAGAAGAGGCCAGCAGAAAAATATGTGTCGGAACTCAGCTGGCTTGAGATGGAAGGTATGGTCAACATAAGAACCACGACTTACATACCTCATCTTGACATCCGTCTCGTCACACGAGAGAGCGTAGTGTAGCAGAAACTCGAGGTATAGGCGTGAGGGTTGCTGGTAGCAGACTGAGAAGCGGAGCGAGAAAGACGGAGGACAGACAAGAAGAGAATAGGTTGAGGAGATCAAACTATACTGCCGACGATTGTAGAATGCCGTACCAAAAGGAGATGAAGATGCTGTTGCTGGCTGCAATCGCAAACGACGGTTCGGCCAATGGTAAGATATCGAGGGTTCCAAAAGATCGGCCTGGCCTTGGGGACCAGCCAAAAGACGGAGAGGGAGGGAGTGGATGTGTAAGAGAATAAGGAGAACAAAAGAGAAAATAGTGTAAAATGCCCCTGTGACTACGGAACCAATACAAGGCTCGACATGTAGTTGTTGAGGGAAAGGAGCCAATTCACTCTCTCCTATCTGCATAGCCGACACCTCGACAGCTTGATCCTGCCGTTTGAAGGGAGCGTATACACAAGGTGCGACAACTCTAGGCTGTATTTTGCTAATCTGGACTGACCGAGTCTGATTCAATGCAAAAAGTTTAAACTGTCCTACCTACCTACCTCTATGGTCTCTATGCTTGCAGTAACGAGGTTACAAGTACATACCTAGTTTGCATGTCTACCACAGCAGCAGCATCATCCATCTACGGCCAACTTCTGGAGCAGGCTACTAGTGACAGCCAAAGAAGAGAAAGAAATCACTTTAATTAAAATTCAACTTTAATTTCCCAACTCCGTGTCTTCCAGTTACCATCCTGGCTCGTCAATATATGCATCTGTTTAACCTTGCCAGAGACTGCGCATCACGCGCCTCCAACTCATACGTTGGGGTTGCATCAGTGGCTCAAGTAGCAGCCACAACCAACCGACTCTAAACATAGCACCAGGCTCCTCGTGACTGAAAATACGCTTTTACTAGGTAGAATCTAATATCCTTGCTTGATAACTACCCATCCGTATAGAATAAATTCTATTATTGCTATACATAGAGTACCCCCGTGTCCTGTTAGTATCGGGTGGTCGGCCCTGCAACGCACCGACACCCGACTGCCTGCAGTGCTCCACGTCTCCAGGTACAGAAATGGTACGTACCATACCGCAGCTGACCACTCCCATTCGGGAGATCCCTCACGAACAAGCTTCGAACAGTTCACGACGCCACATCTGCATCGCGTCCAGCGCCCCTACCTTGATGTTCCGAAGACAGACCGCCAATGGCTTGCATACCATTTCACACCGCGGCGCGTCTGTGTCATCACTGGCGGTCAGATGCTCACGATGTGCCACCATCCATGCACAACATGCCTCTGGCCCCTACCTGATGCCACCCCCCTCATACGTCCAGGTCAGGGGTAAGAAGACAAAGACAACGGTCAAGTTATCCGACCTGCCCCAAGGTGTGATTCAGACCGAGCCACTTCCCGAGCAAGAAACCAAAAATGAACCGGCATACCCTACTGTGGTGCTGCAGGCCCGCAGGAACATGGACAAGTTTGACAACTGCGTGCTACTAACACGCGTCGGCGGATTCTATGAGCTCTACTTTGAACATGCCGACGAATTTGCCCCATTGCTCAACTTGAAGCTGGCCTCCAAAAAGACTAGTGCCGGGCCTATTCCAATGGTAGCCTCCCCATCACATTATTCAATGCCAATGGCACACGACTGCTAACAGCTCTTCCCCCGACCTCTAGGCTGGCTTCCCATTCTTTCAACTTGACAGATATCTCAAGATCCTTGTTCAAGATCTAAACAGATATGTTGCCATTGCGGAAGAATTTCCAAATTCTGCCGATGAAAAGGTAAAGTCGGGTGGTCTCATGCACGACCGGAGAGTAGCCCGTATCATTACCCCGGGCACACTCATTGACGAAAACTTCATCGACCCCTACGCCAACAACTACGTCATGGCGATACACATCTCGCCTGCTCCTTTGCATACAGAACAGGTCCACCCGGTTGCAGCCGATCAGGCTCCCCAGGCACCCGCAAGTGATTCGATACCTCTCGGCCTGGCCTGGTTAGATTTGTCTACTGGCCATTTCTTCACACAGTCTGCATCACTAGGTTCTCTTCCTGCTATTTTATCGCGCATTTGTCCGCGAGAAGTCGTCCTCGACGAGGATTTTGAGGCACAAAAAGACCATGATATATTTTCCATCCTCGCTGAAGACAGGCATCTCATTACATATGCTCCTCCAGGTGAAATGGCAAACATGGCGGATTGGACTCCAATGCTCGAGGATGAAGTTCCTGCCAGTACCCGCGAAAGCTTTACCAACGAAGAAATCCTAGCTGGTGGCTTGGTGCTAAACTACGTCAAAGACCGCCTTCAAGGCTTGAGCATGAAGCTTCAGCCTCCGCTTCGCCATGAGAACATGCAGATTATGACTATTGATAAAAACAGTCTGCGGGCGTTGGAAATCAAGGAGACAATTCGTGATGGATTCTTTCGCGGCAGCTTACTGCATGCTATCCGGAGAACAGTCACCAAAAGCGGTGCTCGCCTCCTCAACGAGTGGCTTGGGTCTCCTTCGACATCAATAGACATCATTACCGCCAGGCAAGACCTCGTGGCGGAGTTTATTGAATCAGGCGATTTGCGAGATACAATAATTGTATTATTAAGGAGAAGCCACGACTCCCAGCGTCTCGTGCAAAAGTTTGCTCTCGGCCGCGGCGATGCGGACGATTTGCTCAGCTTGGCCAACACCATCCGTGCTACTGAAGATATTTCCAACCTCCTCCGCCAAACTGCCCAATCTTCACAGTCCCAGCCCGACTGTCTGTCAAATCTTGCCCGCCGCATCGATCTAAAGGATCCTCTGAAACTAGCGGAACGCGTCAAAGACGCAATTGACGAGGAGGGAATCGAACACCAGCACGAGGTAGAGGACTCCGAAGCAAGCCAAATGATGGCGCTTGCCGAGGACGTTGTCGCCTCCGAGGGGTCGCAAGAAGATGCCTCATCCTTGCCGAAGGGAAAGAAGAAGAAACCGACCTCCATTAAAGAATATTACGGCGAAGACAATGAATCCTGGATCATGAAGCCTGCTGCAAGCCCGGCCCTCAAAAGGCTGCATACCGAGCTTGCACGACTGCTGGCTGAAAAAGAAACGCTCAACGAAGAACTCAAAGCTCGGCTTGAAGCACCCAGCCTCACATTGCGATGGACGCCTGGTCTTGGGCACATTGCCCACGTCAAAGGAAAGGACACTAGAAATGTGTCCGACATCAGGCCGTTGTCATCCAGTCGATCCACACGCTCCTTTCACCTTTCCGAGTGGACTTCCCTTGGACAACGTCTCGACCAAACAAGATTCCAGATCCGACGTGAAGAGCAGCGTGTATTTCAGTCGCTGCGAGAACACGTCGTGCGTAACCTTGTGAAGCTTCGACGCAATGCAGCCGTCCTCGACGAGCTAGACATTGCCACTGCATTCTCCAAGCTTGCGATTGAGCAAAACCTTGTTCGACCAACTCTGAACAATACAACTGCACACACAATCATTGGCGGCCGTCATCCCACTGTAGAGGGCGGCTTGATCGACCATGGACGAAGCTTTGTAGAAAACGACTGTCTGGTTGGTAACCCGTCATCGGGCTCTCTTTGGTTCATCACTGGACCCAACATGGCCGGCAAGAGTACATTTTTACGCCAAAACGCCTTAATCACAATCATGGCCCAAATTGGATGTTATGTGCCCGCTAGATATGCCGAGCTCGGCATTGTCGATGCCATTTTTAGCCGCGTTGGTTCAGCGGATAATCTATACCGAGACCAGAGCACATTCATGGTGGAAATGCTAGAGACGGCGCAGATCCTAAAGCAAGCAACCCCACGCTCATTTGTTATCATGGATGAGATTGGCCGCGGCACGACACCAGAAGATGGTACTGCCGTGTCGTTTGCCTGCCTTCACCATCTAGTGACCATCAACCAGTGCCGTACGCTGTTTGCGACACACTTTCATGCTGTGGCTGACTTGGCGGCTGCCGAGGGTTTGTGCAGTGAAAAGAACGCCGCGGTGCAAATGCTCTGCACGGATGTCGAAGAAGACGGCACAGGAGGCTTTGTCTACGTGCACAGGCTGAAAAGCGGTATCAATCGCAAGAGTCATGCCCTGAAAGTCGCCAAATTGGCCGGATTGCCGGAACAGGCTATTGAAATGGCCAAAAGGGTATTGGACAGCGGTCAAGCAGGCACCGAAACGTAAAAACAGCGATTCTACGTCAGAAGATGAGCAGACTACATGAAGTTTAGAAACATAAATTTCGAGTTGGAGAAAACATTTGTGTATAAAATCTGTAAATTCTTTCAAGAATGTTAGTCAAAATATTCTTGAATAGCAGGACAAGTGTATAATATAAAAAGACTGTAATAATAAAACGTCGGTCATAGGGTGGTGATGTGTGTGTCATCAAAAGAAATTCAGGGTTAAAAAGCTCTTGATACAGTTTTCATAATCATCCGAACGAGAGATGGGCCAAGCTTGCACAATTGCAAGGAAAAAGATGTAAAGGGTGAATAAGAAAGGAATAGAATAAACTGAAAAGCAACTAACCTTTTGGAATGACTTTCAGAAACTGCACACATCATTTCAAACATGCACATATGAAAAGGTCACTGAGAATTATACCGCCAAAAGAGGGCTGTTTTGTGTTAAAGGCCGAGACAACACTCTCAGTTGTTGTTGTTTTGATTGATTTTTTTTGGTCTTCATCTCGTGTCTCATGCAATCGTAGCCAGAGTCCCCTACAAAGGAGAACGCGCGGCTGACGACATTATGTACCCGAATAAAATACATCTCCTAGATGTGAACCCAACCAAAAGTCCTGAAAGTTAAAGTCATTCGTCGTTTTGAACGGATGGCAACGTTTAGTCACTGCAGAAAAAGTTAGCAACGCGCGTCTCACATATATTACCCGGAAAAGGCAAAGAAAAGGGAAGGGGGGAAAAACGTACAAGAGACCACCGAAGCCCTCCTCGTCCTCCTCCTCAGACTCCTCCTTCTTCTCCTCCTCGGCGGCAGCGGGGGCAGCACCACCGGCGGCGGCGGCAGGGGCAGCAGCGGCGTAGGCGTCAGGGTTGGCGATGCGGTCCTTGAGCTCCTCAATCTCGGGCCAGCTGTAGTCGGTCTCAATGGCAACGGACAAGATCTTCTTGTACGAGTTGACGACGGAGTGCATGACGGCGGGCATGCTGGGGAAGTTGACAGCCAGGGAGATGGAGGCAATGGTGGTGATGCACTTGGACAGAGTAGCGAGGAGCTGCTCGTCACCAATGTCGAGAACCTCGGCGCCGAAAGACTGGCCCTGGTCGTAGACCTGAGCGATACCCATACCGTAGGTGAAGGGAGAGATGTTGAGCATGTTGAGCAGGGTGGCCTCGGAGGCACCGACCTTGCTGCCCTTCTCAACGAGCTTCAGGTCGTTGGTGATTTCAATGGTACCACGGGCAATCTTGGTGGGGACGTTGAGGGCCTGGAAGAAAGAGGTCTTGCCAGGCTCCATACCAGTGTTGCCAGCGGGAACCCAGACGTCGCCGGGAGCGAGGGCACCAGCACGAGCAGGGGCGGCGACACGGTTGGACAGGATAATGTCACGGATGTCCTTGAGGTCGTCGTTGGTGAAGACGAAACCGACGTTGCCACGGACGAAGGGCAGGAGACGCTCGTACTCGGGGCTCTCGAGGATGAAGCCCTTGAGGGCACGGCGAACCTATAACGGTAAACTCGCGTTAGCAAAAGACCATAACCGCATTAGACACATTGTCGCGAATTGGCAAAATTTCCAGTTTCTCCCCCAGTTGCCAAAATAAAAAAAGTCTGGGGTATTTTCCCTCCACGTACCATGGTGTTCTTGCCCATCAGGACAACACCCTTGCCACGGAGGGCATGGCGAATCTCGTGCATCTGCTGAGACGAGACATTGTCGATTTCGACGATGAAGATGGACTTGTACTCCTCGAGCAAGCCCTTGAGCTTGTCGAAGTAGCCGGCCTTGTTAGCTGCCTTATTGCCCCCCATATCTTCTTATTTGAATGAAGGCAGGATGTTTCAGGGCAATAGATTTCGTTGGGGTATTGAATTCGGGGTTTGGCGGGTAAAGTCGTGAAGTGACTGGTGAAGGAGATCAAGTTTCGCGGCGGCGCCCCGTGTGGGATTTTTTCGGTAATTTTCTTGCGCTCGCCCACAACCACAAAGGCTCTGGCTGGTGGCCTGGCACCCACTTTAGCCGAGAGACTGATTTTGTGTGCGCAGCGCAAGGTTTTTGCGGGCACAGCCAGCTCCCATGCTGCCATTAGGGCTCGACTCCATTAATCTGTTTTAGGACTAGCGCGAGACTGTCTAGCAACGCTGCTTGCCAAATTGCCAGGGTCCACTTTTGCTAGAGGTACATTGAGCATGTACCTTTCTTCCAGTCCTGACGACCAAACCAAAGAGGCTAAACGTCGAAGCATTTTTTGGGTGAAGCTCTCTGCCGGCACTTATATGAGAATCAGCTACGAAAGGCCGAAACTCACAGCAATTGGAGGCATTCAAAACCAAAAGTAGCTGAATTCTCGTTTCTGCGGCTACGTCTGCAGCTGAAAATAAAAAAAAAGATGAAGATTCCATACAATCGTCTTCACGTCCACGGCAATATCCTCTTCGCCGCCCGTGGAGGCAAGATTCACACATTCGACCTCGTCGACGGCTCACTTGTTTCAACATGGAAGCACCCAGACGTGGACAAGGTCGACGAGGCCATCAAGGTGGCTATTGGCTCTTCGAATGAAGCTCAACCAGAAGCAGCACCGGCTGCACAGACAGATGAACCAGCTGTGACGGATGAGGCTGAACCACCAGCTAAGCGCCAAAAAGTCAGCGAGGGCGAGGAAAGCCAAGGGGCAGATAGCGCAACGCAGCCTAGCAAGGATCAAAAGAAGAAAGAAAAAGATGGCAAAGCCAGACAGGAGAAGAACCCCTCGAAAATGGGAGGTGTACCAGACCGGCCGATTGTCACTCACTTGGCCACCAGCGCTGACGGCAAGCATCTCATCGCCGTGACTGGCCATGACAAGGCAGTCTGGGTATTTGAGCACAATGGAGCGGGCCACTTCAACCAGCTTAGCAAGAGGTATGATTGGAAATGTCTACAAACACGCTGTCCTGACCATGAGACTAACCCTTTGAAACGCAGAGTCATGCCCAAACGTCCATCAGCAATCACAGTCTCGCCAGATTCCCAAATCATCTGCGCCGACAAGTTCGGCGACGTCTACGCCCTCCCTCTCATCCTAAGCAGCTCTCCAACCAGCAAACCCGCCCAACCCGCCAACGTGCCCAAGCCTCTCCAACGGCCCTCGGCCACCGTCCTCACCGTCCACTCCAAGGGCAACCGGTCAGCGCTCGCCAACCAGGAACGCCAGCTCGCAAACCAAGACAAGACGACGCAGGGCACGCCTCGCAACGAAGCGCCAGACTTTGAGCTGACGCTGCTACTGGGCCACGTCTCCATGCTGACGGCTTTGCTGGTGGCTGAGAATGAAGGGCGGAGGTATATCCTCACCAGCGATAGGGATGAGCATATTCGGGTATCGCGGTATATGCCGCAGGCTCATGTCATCGAGGGCTACTGTCTCGGTCACAAGCAATTCATCGGTGACATGGTTATCCCGCCGTCAAATGAGAAATTGCTAATCTCAGGCGGCGGAGACGAGGATCTGTATATCTGGGACTGGCTGAGCGGCAAGCTGCTATCCACAACGAGCGTGTTGTCTGCTGCCAAGTCCATGGCACCTGCGACAACGCACGTCGCTGTTTCGGGCCTCTCTACGCTCCAATACCCGATTGAAGGCCGCACAGAGACCTTTGTCCTCGCCATCTGCGAAAAGTGAGTTCCCAAAACAAGTTCACCCAGTACAGTACTCGGAGCTAACCAAATGAACCCACGCAATAGCATCAATGCCATCTTCACATGGACACTCTTCGAAGACAACTCACTCACAAGACCTGGCGTAATCCAACTCCCCGGAAAAGCCCTCGACCTCGCCGTCGCCCCTCCTGTAGACAGCACCAGCCCACCCGGCATCGTGGTAGCTCTACACACAGCATCCGACGACGTAAAGAGCCTGCACACGATGTGCCTCACCGTTGACGACGGGCGTCTCGCCGTGGAGTCCATGACGTCGGTACAGGACGATGCGCAAGAGGTTGAGCAGATTGAGGCTTCCGAGGCAGAGATTCGCAGTCTGTTTTACACGGTTGAGCAGCTGCGCAAGTACAAGGGCAGCGGGACAGCGGAGGACGACACGGGTGAGGTTGTCGCTGAGGAATGATACCCAACACTTGGATACATAGGAAACACACAGGTATTGAACATTAAAAAATTACGCCAGAATAACCGAGTTTCAAGTGTAAAAATGAATTTAGAAATAAGTAAAAAAACAATCATGGTCATGGTCTAAGTCTGCAACAAACTAAAACGCATTCCGGAAATCTCTATAATCATCTAAAAAGAAAACGCCAGCCAGTCGGATTATTTGCAATTAATCGACTTTCCCGCCGCAAACTGTGCTCGCATCTGAAATACGCGACTGGACCAATCGGTGACACAACCAACGTTTCTTTTACACGCCTCAACTCTCCACAGCCACCCGCTTCATCATGCCCTGGCACGTAAATCAAAAAATCGTGAAAAGACATTTTGTAGATGCAGATTTCTTTCCCTCCCCAACTCCTATGACTGGCGCAAGTCTATCATCCGCAACTCGGTCAAACTTGGCAGGGTATTGTTAGCCAGTAGTCTACCAGTGTGCGGCCCGTATCCTTGCCAACTCAGTCGCAATGCTTTCGGTTTGGGGCCATCAACAGCTACACTGCGCCTTCGTCCCCTTCCCAGAACAAACAAAAAAAGCACTTTTTGTGATATCGCTCTCAATCATGTAGTATTTGGCGTATATGCATTTTACTGGGAAGCGCACTGGACACGCTCACCGCCAGCGGGGCCGTCTTCATCGTCTTCGTCGATGCCGGGGCTGCTGCCAAAGACTCTGCTCTGAGCCGAGTTTTCGAGGTCGTTGAGGTCGGCGGGCTCGGTCATGGCCTCGGAGGGCGGTACATTCTGTACTGACGGCGAAGGGAGGACCTTGCGCAGAGCCTCGAAGGCCTGGTCGTCTTGTGTCCAGTTCTTCTCGGGGAAGTTGACGGAGAACTGGATAAACATGTTACCGTTGTTGTGGTGTCGGAACGAGGGCATGCCCTGTCCGTGGATGATCTTGACAGTATCTGTCAAAGGTCTGTTAGCCACTGTTGCTTGGGATGTCGAATGTCAAAATCAAGAATGCGTACCTTGGGCGATGGCCTCGCCGGGAAGAATGTCAATGCTCAACCAGCGGTCATCCAGATGCTCAATGTAGATGGTACCACCAGCGAGAGCAGTAACGAGGTCAATCTCGCACTTGTAGAGCAGATCGTCCTCTCTACGGGTGAAACGAGCATGGGGCTTCTGCTCAATCTCAAAGACAACGTCACCAGCCTCGACGCCAGGAGCTTGGTCACCCTCGCCGCGGAACTCAACCTTGGTGCCGCTGCGAACGCCCTTGTCGACGTGAACGTGAAGGACCTTGCGGTCGACGATTGTCTTCTTACCACTGCACTGCTTGCAACGGTCCTTCTCGCGGATGATTTCACCCTCACCGTTACAGTCAGGGCAGACGGTCTGGAAGCGCTGGATCATGGGGCCCATTTGGCGCATCATGGTCTTCATACCGTGGCCATCACAGCCTGTGCAGCGCTTGACGGCGCCATCCTTACCACCAAGTCCGTCGCACTTGGGGCAAATGATGGAGCGCTGGAGAGCCAGCTTGGAGATCTTGCCACGGTAGATGTCCTCGAGGGAGACCTTGTGGGTGTGGTGAATGGTGCGGGCCTTGGGAGGGCCGCGGTTGTTCATACCACCGCCGAACATGCCACCCATGCCACCGAAACCACCGCCACCGAAGAACTGGGCAAACAGATCCTCAGCAGCCATGCCACCACCACCGGCACCGCCGCCCTCGAGGCCGGACTCGCCATACTGGTCGTAGATTGATCGCTTCTGAGAGTCAGAGAGGATTTCGTAGGCGTGGGAGATTTCCTTGAATTTATCCTCAGCGTCGGGGTTGTGCGCATTCTTGTCTGGTGATGATGTTAGTCTTTTCGTCTGGTGTGACTTGTTTCTACGTCAAAGCTCACCAGGGTGGTACTTCAGGGCACTAGTCTTGTACGCCTTCTTGAGTTCAGCGTCTGTGGCTGTGGGCGAAACCTATGGGTATTTGTTAGAGCCGAATTACACTTGCATCGTGTCGGTTATCGGTAACGTACCCCGAGGTCGTCGTAGAACTTGGTTTCTTTAACCATCGTGAATTACGAGGCGAAGATCGGCGTTGGTCAGGGAAGAGTGGTAGTGAGGAGTCGGATTGAACGCAGCGTCTCTACTGCGGCTCAGAAGTGATGATCAACTGCTACAAATATCTGGAGTTAGTCGAAGTCGCAACAATGCAAACTTTTCAGTGGTGGTGAGGTAGGTAGGTGTTGGAAGCTTCTAGGAATCCCGGCAACGGCAAGATCGGACACGGCAACTCCGCCAACAGGAAGCGAAGAGCGGAGATTTGGGTGACGTATCTCGATTTTGCGGTTTCTCCCTTCGAATGCTCGGGGACGAGAATGAAGAGTCCTAAAAAAGAGCGGCAAAACAGGAAGAAACGAAGGACAACGTTTTTGTGTCTGCCTCGGCGAGAAGCGGAGTGTGAGATCTGACGCAAACACGTACCTGAACTAGTCGGCCGGCGCGATAAAAAAAAAGTTGGCGACCAGTCGGTTTGCCAAAGTATCTTTTCTGGCGGCGGGTCTCGAGAGAAAGGCAGGAACGAGAAAAGCCAACAAATGTAACACTCAGAAAAAAGAGATACGTCTCAAAGAAAGGCGTAGTCTGGAGGGACCTAGTCTGCTAGGAGAGAAATGAGAGCAAAAGAGATTATGAAAAGATAGAAGAGGAATAAAGCACCGGGCGGTTTTCCCTGGATCGGCGGCGGATGCCTGTGCATAGACGGATGGCTGACTAGCACCGGTTACAGTGGACTCAGTGGACATCAGTCGCCCGCTGCAAGGGTCGTCAAAGCCTTTTTCCTGCGCCTCATGGAATTGTATCGAAGAACTTCGACCTTGTGGCGGTGCGTCAGAGCCTGTCCGCCGACCTATCGGGTGGCTCCTGTGTTGCCCTGCGCCGTCACCGCTGTGGGTCCCCTCAAGGCCGCCACTCCACTCGTCCGCCACGGCTGTGTGCTGGGCGACAGAGGGACTGATTGGTGGCGGCTGCGTCACGGCGCGAGCTTGAACAAACACGTAATTACTATACCCATATCGTCGTATTGAAAAGGAAAATATACGAGGTACACATACATATATCTCTATTTCGTACGACTCAAGGCAATTTACAAATAGTACATCACGGCATAACCCCTACAGACATATAATAGACATGTTGTATTAACAAAATATCATCCAAGATGCCGCCCCCTTTTGTAGGCCGGCTCTGGATCGCTCGTCATAAACAAAGAATCGGGGTATATCTCTCAACAACAACAACACCAACAAGAAGAAGGGGTTTATACACGAGCCAAATCTGTGCACCTTGGCCGCATAGCAGCTGGAATAGGCGAGTCTCATAACGCCTCCATGCAACCTGAATCGTCCATCCGCACCACATACAAGTATCCATACTCATTTCCATCGTGACATTACACAAGCGCCTTAAAAGGCGTCTTCAAACGGACAGTCAACGCTATCATGACCGTCTCGTTCGCAAACAGCACACCACTTTTCCGGGTCCATGATTCCACTCTCCTTGCCTGCAACGGGCCCGGATTCCATAGGATTCGGCATAGTATTGACCGGTGCAGCTGGCTCGACGGTTGCCTTGCTTCTAGCCGGTGAGAGCGGCGCAGGCCGAGCGTCGTCACCTCCTGGTGCAAGTCGTTCCGATCTTGGTTCTTCGCCCGCTCTAGCCGCGTCTGTGGACACGCTCTTAGCTCCGTCTGGGCCAAACATGTTTGTACAAGTGAGAATATCATGGCCGCTCGTCTCGCAAATCTCACACCAAAGAGCACTATTCTCAGTAGCCGTCGAGTAGGCGTCGCTCTCAGGCATTGTATCTAGTGTATTGCCACGTTTATGTCCCACTTCAGGCGACCGCGTGTCATTGCGAATGGCGACGACTGTATCTCTTGAATCTCGTAGCGACGATCGTTTGTTGGTAAACGAGCCCCTGTGAGGTCCGTTGCTACTGTTGCTGTTGCCTCGTCGCAGCTGTTCGAGTTCCTGCTCCAGCTCTTCTTCTCGGCTGTTCTTCTTGTCCAACAAAGCTTGCATATCAGCAAGCTGCATTTCCAGATTCTCTCGGCCTGCACTGTTTTCGGCAGACTCGCCTGCCGCAGAAAATGAACCCCGTTGTCTAGGTGTGCGTTCATCGCTGCCTGGAACGGAATCCCGGCTTAGAGAGTGAATGATGGCCTTGAGTCCTCTAATTTCATCCTCCTTTTGCTCGAGTTCCTTTGCCAGGCTAGTGTCACCGTTGGCATCGTTGCCGTTGGAGGATCCGAGCTTTTCACGTTCACGGCGAAGCTCAGTTTTTGTTCTTTCAACATCGCCACGCAGGAATTCGGCTTCGCCACGTGCCTCTGCCTCTCCACGCCTGGCATCTTCTAGGCCCTCCTCTAGCTCTTGTACCAATTCCTCTAGCTGCTTCAGCTGACTGGCAACAGAATCAACGTCGAGGTTTCGCGACTCCAGTTCACGAACATCACCCATCAGCTCTTCAATGCGTTTTTCGTACACGCGCTCCGTCTCTGTGCTAGCAAGCTCCAGAGTATCAATGGTGCTTCTGAAATCGGCACGGTGAGCATCAAATTCAGTTGTGAGCATAGAAATCTTTTCATTCTTCTCGCGAAGAAGGCTTCGAAGCTGGACAACATCCTTGCCGTCCATACTGTCACGTCCCATCCTCTGTCCTTCAGATTGGTCTATCAGCCCCTGAAGTTCTGCGAGGCTGCTTTCCATTTCAGCAAGTGCAGATGCCTGGTCTTTCAATTGCCTGTCTCGCTCTTCCAGTTGTGATTTTAAACGCTCAACGTCTTCGTCGTTGGCGTTGTCGGGGCGCTGTGCCGGCTGTCGGAGGTTAAAGGCGGAAGCAGAGGTAGTCAAATTGGGCCTTCCTGATTTAGGGCCAACGGGCGTAGAATCATCGTCAAAGTCCATCGGACCGCCCAAGGCAGAGTTGCTGCGCTGCCCAATGTTGAGGCTCTGGTCAAGCCGAGGACCCTTCTTCTTGGGGTCTCCAGCGGTACCGCGAACGCTCTGCGCAAACTTATTCGTCGGGCTTCCATACCGGGCTGGTCCCTTTGTAGGAGAATTCATTGAAGGCCTAGGAGTCATTTGCGTTCGGCGAACCGGCGAATCAGGCCTAGGAAGCGAGGTCCTTGGTCGCTTTCCCTGGGGGCTTGGTGCTCTTGCGCCAGGTCCGACAGACGCACTGAACTTGGGCAGCGCTGGCGTTGGTGGCGTGTGGCCAGCGGCATTTTGGCCAGGAATCTTTAAGCTAGAGGCAGCTCCCGGAGTCGGAGTCGTGGGGACATTTGTTGGTGAATCCCGGCGAAAAGCCTTGGTTATGGGCACGAATATGCCTGCGCCAGGCTGGTTGGTCCGGAAATATGATACTCTATACGCGAATATGGGATATTAGCAAACTGGGTTGGCGGCACAAGTGCTAGCACAAGGAGAACTTCTTACCCGTCAACATCGCCGTTATTCTTGCCACGGGCGGCAAATTCACGAGACAGCTCAATGCCAGCAAAGACGCCCTTCTTGCCTTGCACAGAGCCGACAAAGCGCACCGTGCCATTCATGCCGCCCGGGACTTCGACGGCATCGCCAACAGTGACATCATCGCCGGGCCTACCGGGCGTCGCAGGAGGCATGTTGTTGGAAGAATCGCTGAGGACAGACTCTAAAGCGTAGCTCTCGCTGACATCGGGTATACTGGCGAGGGTGCTCGGGGTGAGTGCTGCAAGCGAGGTCTTGCGCGAGAGCACTGAAGCCGATGCGAGCTTGGAATGAGCAGCAAAGGCGGCGTTAAGATCCGGTGTCGATGCCGAGGCGGACGGTCTGCGTAGAGAGCGGGAAAAGGACGGGCGGGATCGCAGCGATGTCGATGTCGACGTGGTCGTTGTGGTCATCTTGGGACCTGGCGTTGTGGCCCTGTTGGGGCCCGAAAAAATAAGGGTAAAGGAGCACCGGGAGCCTGGAAAGGTGTGGCCCGTGTTTACCGCCCCTCGCTGCGGTAGCGGTGGTAATTTAGTCGTGCGGGTGCCCCTCTTGGCCCCTATAAATCGGAGATATTTGGGTTAGCGAGCGGTAATTACACCCCTTTGACCACGGAACAGAAGGGGGGAGGGTGGAGGGGGGTCCCCAAGACGGGGAGGGGCAGCGGGAGAGCGACGAACGGAGTAATAAAGAGACGGAGCACAGAAAACGCCAGGATGCGCGGTGCCGTGGGTGTAAGTTGGAGTGCTGGCTAGTTGAACAGTTCGGGAGGTTGATCGGGGCGTTGGAGAGAGAATGAAGAGTAAAAGACAAGTCAATCCCCAAGCTGCTGAAAGAGAAAAAGAGATCCCAGACGACAAACTGATGCTGGAGAGAAGAAGAAGAAAGGAAAGAAGTAGAGAATAGTGAATGTGAATGTGAGAAAAACAAAAAAGAAGCGCGACAATGACGGAAAAAGAAAAACAACAGGCACAGTCGTAATCGTCAGCAGAATACTCTACCCAAGTTCTAGCCACCAAGTAAAAAGTAGATCAATACTAGCAAAGTACCAATGTCTTGCAGGGAAATGGACAGAATCTCTGCTATATACAAAGGTACCTAATTTGTAACGTAACAACCTTGAACTACCGCATCGTCCAGTCCTTCTTTCGCAAAGCTGCGTGTACCAGCTGTCACCGCCTGGTTTAGGGTTTTGTTTGCTGCGGGCGTTGTTTGGTTGCCGGAGCACTACGTCGCACAGCCTACAGCCCTGCAGCTTGCCCTGCATAAGGTGCCAGCTGCGGCTGCAGGAAAAACAACAACAAAGTCTATTTATTAGAAAGAAACTCGTATTATAGCAAGAATGCTACCGCAATTCAGCAATGATGGAATAAAAAATTATATTTCAGCTAAGCTTCTCTGTATTTTGAGCCTCTGTCAACTGTCCAGCATTTGAAGCATCAACGCCTAAATTGTACTGTTTCAGGCGGAAAATAAGTGTCAGACGGTTTCGCGCTTCTTCCCGCCGCGCCCTCCAGGCGGGATCACCGGTGTACCTTCGCTCGGCCCACTCATGTTCCAGACCAAGCTGGTATAATAAAATCAGGTTCATTTTAATCGTATTCACCGTTTTTCAAGGTGGTGTCTTTGTTCAGTCGCGGAGTGTTTACGTCCCGCTGTCAGCCCACCCATATTACACTATGGTCCACCTTAGTCGACTCGCTTTGGCATATTCTTTCATCATTAAGGGTATCATAGCATATCAATATAGTAATACAATGCTAATTAGACAAGGGCTTTCCATCCCAGCATCCCTCCTCAAGCCTGCGCCTCCGTCTCCTCGGCTCCATAGGCATTTGCGCCATGCTAATGTTCTTGTTGGCACGACTATCGAAACCGGCGTATCAATGCGTCTGTGCCCTCCAAATTTGTCAACCGCTCTCAGCCAGTAGTATCCTCCTCTTATCACAAGCTCAAACTCGGACCAAACAATCCCCAAACTACTAAGTCGGGGAGCCATGATCTCGTTCAATAATATCCTCCCGCGCTAATGGTCGTGTTCCGTCATTCAACACCATTGCTTCCCGATGTTGGCGACGTAGCCGGCGTTCCTCTACAGAGTGTTCCCTGCCTCTGCGGTGCTGTCGCTCTATAACCAAAGGATCCCCAATCACATCTCCAACCTCCATCAACAGATCTGGCAACTCGCGCATTCGCCGCCGCGAGCTATTCTTATCAACCAGGCCGGCCTTTTCAAATGCCTGCAAGCCCCTCCTGCATCGGCCAATGCAATTCACTATATCAACAAGCCTGTTGCTCTTCACCTCCACATAAGTCTTGAAATTTTTGCGTCGTTCTTCGGCGCCATCTCCCCAGTCTTGTTTAACAAGCCACTTCTCAACAAACTGTGCCCTGATGAGCATGTCGGCACCATATTTGCGCGTCAGTTGTTGCAGAAACTTGAGGCATAGTCGCTCCGCCGCATCGCGCAATTCATACTCATCCCAGTGAATGTTTGTCATGTTGAGACGGTCTGTGTCGTCCAGACTCAACTCGAGTGATCTAACAAGGGCTGAATACGCTTTGGGGTCATTTAGCTTCGACAGGCCATCCAATCCTGCTTCAGTCAGCACAAGAAATTGAGTCTGGGATTGAACAACGTACCCATAGAGCGGCTGGTTAGTAGTGACAATGCTGTAAGACACTTTAGGCGTTCATCATAATCAGGGCGAGTGATGCCATATAAAAGATACGTCGTCGTATCAGGGTCGTTGATGGCTCTGTCGCACAAGATCTTGGTCCCAATATCCCGGATGGAGAAGTTAGGGTGCTCCAGCAGCTTGCTCAGTGTGTCGAGCTGCAGTGCATCTTCTGTATCTTGCGTAATATATTGTGTTTTGGGCTCCGCTGGTGGGATTTCATTGTCGTCCCGTACCATAGTCAATGCCGCAATCATCGTGCTGACGACACTAAACGTGGCAAGCCCGATGCTCACGAGAATGACTCTCTCATCCCGGGCAAACGACCACAACCCGCTTCTCCAGCTCATGATTTTGATATCTGATGTATCTTCATAACATTATAGTAAGATTTGGGGCCGCGATATGGCGGCATACGTCGTCAGATGTTGACGGTAAATGGCGAAGGATGAAGAGTGAGGTCAAGCAACCTGCAACCTGCAAAATGTGGGCCGTCAGTCAAGGCGTGGCGGCGGAGCACAGCAATGCAAGGCCCCGTAGCTGCGCCGCACTAGTGGCAGCGCTGGGCCAAAATTCTTATCGATACCGCAGTCTAAAAAATTTCTGGATGCTGTCACAGCAATAGACGGACTATACCAGAGAACTTGGACAACCAGTTCTGTAACAACCCAACAAAGCGCCAAACATGGCGGGATCTCAGCTGAAGCGCCTCAAGGCGTCGCTGAGAGAACAAGGAATTGTTGGGCCACAGCAGTCCAAGAAGCAAAAACGCCGTGCAGCGCAAGACGAACGAAGCCGCAACGATAAACGCCTGCAACGAGGAGTGGTTCTGTCTGGCATTCGCGAGCAGTTCAACCCCTTTGACCTGAAGCATGCCGCCAGAGGACCGAAATTCGAAGTTACAAGCAATGTACCACAAAGCGCAAGCGCGGCAAAGGGCATCCAGGGTCGTCCTGGTGAGGCCAAAGCCGCGAGCGAGGAGCGAGTAAGTTTGGACTGTCGCCTTGTCAGGCTAGTATTCTGTCTAACCATTTTCTGCAGCGCAAACAAACCCTTCTAGTAGAAATGCAGCGACGAAATAAAGTAGGAGGCATTCTCGACAGACGGTTCGGTGAAAACGACCCCACGATGGCTCCCGAAGACAAGATGCTCGAGCGTTTTGCCCGCGAGAAACAGCGCGCCCACAAGAAAAGTTCCATGTTTGATTTGGAAGAGGATGAACCCATGGAAGGGCTTACTCACGGTGGCAAGTCGCTCACGTTTGATGACGACGAGGAGGCAGTCGACGACTTTGAAGAGGATGACCTCGACGGCTACGACAGCGATGGCTCAACTCGCGAGAGACAAAGGCTGGACCGTCTGCGGTCTTTGGCTGAAGCAGAAGGCGGAGACGCTCATGACGCTCAAGAAGAAGGACAGCCCGAGCGCAAAAAGACAAAAAAGGAAGTTATGGAAGAAATCATCGCCAAGTCCAAGCTTCACAAATATGAGCGTCAGGCTGCCAAAGAAGACGACACCGAGATGCGAAGCCAGATTGACAAGGAGCTTCCTGATATCCAGCTCCTGCTGTCATCTGGCAAAAACCTGGCCAAGCGACAAGATGGTCACGGTGATCAAGCATCGGCAATTGCTGGTGTAGACCGTGCCGACTTTGATAGGAATTTTGACATGCATGTAAAGAAGCTTGCGCAGGATAGACGTGCTCAGCCGTCAGATCGCACAAAGACGGATGAGGAAAAACTTGAGGAAGAATCCAAGAGACTGCGTGAACTGGAAGAGAAGCGCCAGAAGCGCATGAGGGGCGAGGAAGTCTCTGATAGCGACGAGGACAGCGAC
Source organism: Lecanicillium sp. S3808 (assembly GCA_023628775.1). Classification (NCBI taxonomy): domain Eukaryota; kingdom Fungi; phylum Ascomycota; class Sordariomycetes; order Hypocreales; family Cordycipitaceae; genus Lecanicillium; species Lecanicillium sp. S3808. The sequence continues at coordinate 149,252 of JAMAJY010000010.1, forward strand.
CAAGATGCCAAGGCTGATGAAGCTGCCGACGAGGCCAAAGACGACGAGGACGAAGATTTTGGCCTGGGCGGTGGTATTCGTGCCAAGCCAACCGCTACAGATATGGGACTCGACGATGAAGATGACTTCGTCATTGACGACGACCTTGTCGCCAGCGGCTCAGATGTCGAACCACTCGACAGCGACGATGCCTCTGCCGCCTCAGACGATGAGGATGCCGCTTCAGCCGAAGAGGAAGAGGACGATGAAGAGGAAGATGACGAGTTCACAAAGGGCCTGCTGAATGAAGAAGAATCCAAGAACCCCATCTTCCAAGCAGCATCGGCCAGCAAGTCTTCAGATATTGAAAAGGGTGACGAGCATGGACTTCCCTTTACTTTTCCCTGCCCGCAATCATATGAAGAGCTTCTCTCGATAACGTCTAAATATCCTCACGAAAGCACGCCAAAGATTGTGCAGCGAATTCGTGCACTATACCACCCAAAGCTCGACAGTCAAAACAAGGAGAGGCTTGGAAATTTTGCCATGGCCCTCGTGGACTATGTGGCTGCACCTTGGGACGCTACATCGTCACCTCCGTTTGGAGTGCTTGAAAGTGTTGTCCGCCACATTCACTCCTTGGCAAAGATGTTTCCTATAGAAATCAGCAAGCAATTCCGCATGCACTTGGAGGAAGTTAACGAGAAGCGTGCCCTCCAGCTGCTACCCTCTGATATGGTGCTGTTGACTGCCATTAGCACAATATTCCCAACCTCGGACCACTTCCACCAAGTCGTCACGCCTGCAATGTTGACCATTGGTCGTTTTCTTGGACAAAAAGTTCCGCAGGGGCTCGCAGACTACGCATCCGGCACATATCTCTCAATACTCTCCCTCCAATACCAGCAGCTCTCAAAGCGATACGTCCCCGAAGTCATTAACTTTTCCATCAACACAATATACTCTTTAGCTCCAGCAGCAATCACTACGCATACCGGATATGCACCCATCCACGAAGCCGCCGCCGGCTGTCGGATAGAAAATGCCAAGTCCGCGCAGCTACGCAAGCTTGCTTTCTCAGATTGCGTCTCGTCAGACCTGTCGTCCAAGCAGGCCGCCGACTTGCAAGCTTCCATCCTCAACACAACCCTTCAGGTCCTGGACGCGGCCGCCGACATCTGGACAGGCAAGCCCGCATTTTCAGAGACATTTGCCCAGACCCTTGCCGTCTCGAAACATTTGAATAGCAAGTCCTGCCGCGGCCGCCTCCCCCCGGCGCTCCACGAGCGAAGCGACAAGCTCGCAGCCAAGCTGGAGCGCATGATGCGCCTGGCACAGCTCTCGCGCCGCCCGCTAGAACTCCACCACCACCGCCCGCTTGCCATCAAGACGTTTATCCCCAAGTTCGAGGAGACGTACGACCCGTCCAAGCACTACGACCACGACCGCGAGAGGGCGGAGCTGGCGAAGCTCAAGAAGGAGCACAAGAAGGAGCGCAAGGGTGCGATGCGCGAGTTGCGCAAGGACGCCAACTTTATGGCGAGGGAGAATCTGCGCGTCAAAAAGGCCAAGGACGAGGCGTACGAGAAGAAGTTCAAGCGCCTTGTGGCGGAGATTCAGAGCGAGGAAGGAAAGGAGTCGAATGCGTACGAGAGGGAGCGAGACGCCAGGAAGCGGGCGAGGAACAGGTAGACATTTGTATATATGGAGCATTAATACATGTTCAGCATTCACGCATAAGATTGAAGTCGAGTTGGTTTATAGATGTATTTTTGCATGTTGAATTTAATTTAGCTGCGTACGTCAAGGGTCATCCTCAGTGCTACGCTCGCTCTGGTCTGCCTCGCTCACTGGCACGCCCAACACAATAGCCGTGGCAATGAGCATCAGTCCGCCTGCAACGACGAACGGCAAGCCAACCCAGTTCTTGCTCCAATTCAATCCTATTCTAAACGCAGCAGCCATGGATGGGCCGGCAACCATGATTCCTATGCATCTAATGACACCCATGACGGAGAACAAGGTGGCCACCGAGTCTTGTGGTATCATGAGAGCCAAAAGACTGTGTATGGTGGCAGTGTAGACATCACTGAGGGCAAACAGGGCTAGAAACGGGATCAGCATGATGTAATTTGAAGCCACTGCAATGCCAAAGGCGCCCGCCATTGTGCAGAGTAGGCTGCTCAATGCAATGCGGGAGTCGCGCACAACAGCAGACATCTTGGTGGCTGATAAGGCTTGGCTTATGAGAGGCATGATGACGGCGAGGAGGGCAAGACGGGTAAAAGTCTTGATGGAAAGGAAGAGGTTTGCCTAAAAAGGAGAATTTGTAAGAAGTGGTGGTTCTTTGTTTAATTGCTTTTTGTAGGAGATGCTCACTTCTGACCAAGACCACGAGAAACGCTTCCTCATATACTGCATCAGCATAATGGTGGCATATGACCCAAGTTCGGTAAATATAAGGCTAGTGACGAGCATTCCAACTTTTTTATTATCCAAAAAGATGCAGCGTAAAGAGTCACCGGTGTGTTTCAAGAGGCGCATAATAGCCTCGCCGAGGCTTTCTTTACTCTTGCGGCTAGAGGATGCAGTCTGCCCATCAACATTGTTACTTGCTTTAGACAAGTCTTTGGGTAAGGTCTCTTGACACAAAAGTGCGAGGACAAACCCCACCACGTAAAACGAGTAGCCGCAAATAGCTGCAACCCAAACGCCGTGGGCCATGGTAGTATACGCGACAGGTGCACCGATTAGCTCACCGGTTATCTTGGCAGCATAGAGGTAGAAGAATAAAGTTGCCCTTTAGATTATTGTTAGCCGTTGAAAGGATCAATTAGGAAGAATTTCCATACCTGTTTGCACTGGGCGTAACGTCGTTGAACATGGTGTAGGTGCTCGCCAGAAGAACTTGGGGGCCACCGCCGATAAAGTTGCAGAGAGCTGCTGCCCATATCAAGTAAACATTGAATGTTTGAGGAAAGCGATCTAATTATGTCAGTCGCACTCGTGAGGGAAATCTTTGATTGCTGCAATGTAGCCTACAGATGAGAAGATCGCAAGTAAAGACGCATATCATTCCAAAGAGACTCAGAGCCAGCACAAACTTGCGGCCAAAGCGGTCGGCAACAGAAGCATACGGAATAGCTGTGACGACTCCGGGTATCATTCCAAAGGTTAGCTCGACGGCCTGCAACATGGACAGGTCAGACTGGACGGCAGCACTCTTGCACCTAGGGTCATTTGCGGGATCAGGCATATTGCCGTGTCGGGCCTTGCACAGAATTCCCTCTCCAAGCTCGCTCATGGCAACGTCAATGACAATTCCAGCCATAGCATAAAACAAATGAAGTAGAAGGTTTGGGGCCACAACTGTTATAAGCGTGCGACGAACTGGGTTGCCTGGAGTAGAAGTAGTCGATGGTGTGCTACTGTCACGGCTTCCCGAACCGAGAAGCGGCCGACGCTCTCGATATGCGCCGTTTTCTGCCATAGCGAGCGTATTCAAACGCTGATGTTCTCAATTGCACGGTTGCCAACCAATAAACAGAATAGTCCAGTAGCCACACACTGTCATGGCGCGGCATATCAATCTTTATTTGGACCGTAAGAGACCAAGAAAAAAGCCCGTTGATACGTAGGTGATGGTAGCATCAATATGGCACCGTGGACGTCACGTGTGCCACTCTCATCACGCTCGCTGGCTCCAGGCCAAAGCTAGAATTTTCCCTTTAATATTATGTTGCACCAATTTTGAGTTATTCTTACTTGTGATCGTTCCGTCGTTTCTTCTCTTCCTCAGCTTGTGCCACCATGGGTCGATTTTAAGTAATCGGGCTATTTAAGGCGTCCGCAAGTATGGCTTGCGGGCTGTCCACCTTAAACTTCATCTTGAATCTCCCACCATGCTATTTGTTTCCATACATGTGTTCACCTTTTGTAGAAAATAAATAACGATTGAATCTAGTAGTATAGCGAGGGTTGACTATAAATTAGCTAATAGGCATCTTTAATCCCGTCAAATAAATCGACATCGTCGATTCTCCCAAACCGAATGACGTAAAATACAAAGCACAGCGAGACCGACCATAAATAGAAACTATTATAACCCATTCTTCTATAGTTTCCCGTCATAGAATTACCATTTTCAATTTCCCTAAACCCAATGAATTAATGTAAAGCGTAGCGAGCCCAAACATAATCGACGCCGTCGTTTCGCGTCATCTCCAATGATAATCATAAACCCGATAAAAAGGATGGACTTCATCTCCCCATTTCTATCGTAGTCGGCGGCTTTGTCTGGCATCCTCGTCGACGCCAGATTCGAACGTAGAGTCAGGACAAACGCGAAAGTTTGCCCTTCCAGACGTCAAAAGAGTGAGTGGGCCTTGTCCGCTCTCTTTATTATCCTTGAAGCTCCTGATTCGGCGCAGAATGGTGAGAATCTCAGTTTCTTGTTCTCGTATACTACACTCAGGCTGCTGTGAAGTTGTATGCAGATCCTGCAGTGAGACTTTGGCATACCGTATACTATTAGGATATAGCCGAAAGGTTTCCGCCGTTCCAGGGAAGCCAATTGGCACCGCAACGACGAAAGATATTAAAAGACGGGTGCCCCAGGTATTCTGTATCCAGCTTAGGCTCTCGACATCTGTCGTAAGCCCATCAATGCCTACAGAGAGAAGCTCAACAACTGTCCCATCTGGAGCAGCGTTAAGCACACTGATCATCTCGCCGACAACAGCTTTCCCATCTCTTAGTGGCCATTTACTGGCCACCCTTGCCCGTGGGATTGATATAATGGTAGCTGGGCCTTCTAACTTAGCCCATGCTTTTGCAGCGGTAGCACCACGATCAAACATGCCCTGCGCACCGTAAGTTGGTGGTGCAGAGCTTGCTCGGGTAAACGACAGTATGATCCTCTTATTGTCGTCCTGGCAGACTAGACCGGCTTGAATAGTCTTGCTATTGAGCTCAAAAAAGGTGGAAAATGGTCGGTTTGTGACACGGCCGTTTGAGCCACTAGCTCCTCTTTTCTCCTTCTCATAGATACCGTCCAGATATTTGTATTCTCTCTTCCATTTGCCATGTGATGTCCAGACATCCGGTCGCTGTTTAAAGAGCTGCCGGCCTGAGGTTCTCTTGTACATTGCTAGGAGAGTTTTTTCCTTTTCTGATAAAATTATGGCGTTGCTGCTCTCGCCACTATCTTTTTCGTCGGCGTCGTTCTCGTCTTGACCACAGTCATCAGAATCGGACATGTCGATTTCGTCGCTCTTTCTCTTTCTACCCACGCAGAGGTGCTCTTTATCGTCTGCTATGTTGGTCTTATTAATCACTGTAATTGTAGAGCAAGGAGAATCGGCGCGGTCGGTTAATAGACTATGAGCCTTGGGAAAGCTTTCAAACATACCGTCTCGTTGAAGATACTGCATTAAATCACGGCTTAAGGGCCCTTCAAGCATAATGGAGAGCTGCACACCTCCGCCCTTTTCATTAAACTTTAGCGACACTGCGACATCCGGAAGCTTTAACAAAGCTGTTAGCGATGCCTGGACCTCTTCTACCGCCACCATGATGCGCCGGCCGTCTCTGCTGCTTCAGCCTGTTCAACCCAGTTGAAATGGGATTCGGATGCAGTGTCTGGATTCAAACGGATGTAATTTTACGATGGATATGGCTTGGCAGCTGGCAGCTGGCAGCTGACGGTAGGTTAGTAGTACACGTCCACATGGCACTGAATGGAACCCAACGCTCGAAATGATCCTAGACAATTGATCACCGTATTATAATTCGGACGGGCTGTTTTATACGACAGCTATTATTAGCAAGCCGAATATGTCCCGGTAAGGGGCGTGTCCTTGTGAATCGGAACAGTCGTTTATGCTACGCGATGGTAAAGTGGGTGTGTAAGGAAACACAGAATGTAAGACGTAACGAACATTCTACTTCGTGGAATTGTATTGGTACCAGTATTATCTATTTATTACCCAATCGCCGCACGTGATCATCTCGCGGTCTACAGTACTCATCGGCAGCGAAGTTAGAACCTTCCACTTGAAGTTAGGTAGCCGGTTTTGCTAGGCTCAGAACAACCATTTACCTGGAATTGGTGATTGCCCCTTAATTGGGCATTTAATAGTTGTAAAGGAGATACCCCTAGCTTCGTATCAACGCTTGACAGGAGAAAAATTAGGCAGTAACAGTGAAAGGCGAAGAGGCACATATATTCGACTTAAGTGCAAATAACATCTGTCGTGCTAAGGTTGATCTATACTAGTGGTATTCCTCAAGCCCATTTTCGATTAGGTTATATAATAAAATTGGCGTCGGGTTTTCAACGCAAAGCAATTTGGCGCAGTGGAAGCGCGGTATGTGTTCGTCTTCGACCCACTTAATACAATCCGCTAACATATCCTAGCCGGGCTCATAACCCGGAGGGTACGTCACTCCTAGTCCATCAACTGGGAAATTCCCCACTAACATACATCAGTCGCACGATCGAAACGTGCAATTGCTAAATTTTTTTTGGCCATTTTTTTCTTCTGCTCCCCAGTTTACAAACTTAACACAGCAAGTTAGACTATTGATATACCGGCGCATATCCGTGTAGCAATGCCTAGGCTGTTGGCCATTAGCGGACCCGTAAGGAATTTCTCAAGCGTCAGCTACTATATATTACTACGTGCCGTTAGACTACTTGCTTTGTCGTTTCGCTCAGCGTGACTGTCGTATGGGCGCTGCCGTGATATGACGCGCTTTTCCTAGACTGTAATAGAAAAATGTTTCCTGACGTTCGAATTTAAAAATAAGCATCGCTTGTTCTATATGCTCATAGGGCATGTCGCTTTAGGGGAGTTATATAAAGACCATGGCTGGATATCTAGCGTGGAAATGAGCTACGTATCTATGGTCAGGCGCTACGACCGCCGGACATGGCCAATATATTCATACCGGAAATGTGAGAAGGGAGTCGGTCGAGAAAGCCACACTGTGTTAGGCCTTTGTTTAGTTTTCTATCTTCTGTTGCCATACCGTGCGTGCGCCCGATGTAAGTTCTGTTCCTGTCAGTTCAAAGCCCGTGCCAATTATTGATCAAGTCCTTGCGACATGTGTCTAAGGGGCGAATGTGTTGCAGGTGAAAAATGTCTCTGATTCGTTCTCTCTCTTTTTTTTAACTAAGCACATAGTAAAATCATTGTCTTGATAAAATCGCAAAATAGTAATCGACACGGCCGATCCTACGCCGCCGGGTATATGGTGCTGAACTTGAACCTTTACAAGACATATTGAAGCCAGTATCCTGCCACCTCATCTTTAGGCATCTTCCGCCTTCACCGAAACATCGTCATCTCCTTCCATATTACCTTCATCTGCACCGTCTGTTGCAGGTACTTGTTGCATCGGCGGTATGACCGACTCTGGGAGCACTTCCGATACATTCATACTGTATACCCGTCGAAGATTGATGTTCTCTGGCCCTTGGCCTGGCAGCCGGATAAGAGGCTTCATCACATCGTTGTTGACGCCCTCTTTTCTCTCCTTAACCTTCATCATAAAGTCATCAATCTCGCTAGGCGCACCTAAAATCATCAATGCCATAACTTCTGCCTCTTGCCCTTGGCGCCACACCCGAGCAATCGCCTGATCCTCGATATTCTTGTTCCACCACGGCTCAGTTTGAATGACTACGTTAGCAGCCGTAATATTGAGGCCGTAGCTTCCAGTTGTTGACGTCAACAACAAGGGCACACTGGGATCAGCCTCGATGAATGCTTGTTGGACCCCTACCCGGCGCGCCTGCGGTACCGTGCCGTCATATCTCAAAGCATCGACATGATATCGCCTTCGAAGAACCTCCGCAATGATATCAAGAAACTTCAGATACGCGGAAAAAACGACAATCTTTTCAGTGGGGTTGCATCGCCGAACAATCTCATACAACTGTAGGAATTTTTGGAGTCTTGGCGCACCGTCCTCGAGATCAGGAACTTCCCTGACCCTTTCAAGCCATTCATGTCTCGCTTCACTGACAGTGCTTTGCTCCTCGCGTTCGGCAAATTGTGTCAACGGGTCTTCCATCGTGGTTAAAGCAGGATCACTGTCTGGGTCTTCAGCCGACTGTTGTTGTGAGTCGTGGCCCTGGTCTCTGCGCCCAAGCATCGGATGCACACTCCACAGCTGAGCATGCACAAGAAGGCCGAGCGAATCGGCAGTCCCAGTCCGATCTGTATAAATCTGCTGTACCGCTGCATTGCGCGACTTGCCAATGGCGCCCCGGTACTTCTCCATGAGATCCGCAATTTGATATCGGGAGACGGCATCAAGCTCAAAAGTCGCAGTCTGCCGTATGCATCTTTCAAGTTGAATGATAGAAGAAGGTCGGATGATCGTAAAGGCCTGCAAAAACTTTTGCAACAGGAGTACACGGGATAAATCGGGATGGTCGACTTGGAATGATCGATCGAATGACGAAAATGTAAACATAAACTCTTTGTGCGTGGTAAAGGGATGACCACTTAAAAAGTCAATATATCCCGATAAATTGTGCCACTTGTTGTGGGCCAATGTACCAGACAGTACGATGACGCTGTCATAGTATAGTTTCTTGAGGGCCTGGTGCCGAATGCTCGCCCTCTTGTTTACCAGCTGAGCCTCGTCCAGAACGAGCCTCTTGATAGGGAGACCAAGTTCTTTCCAAAACGAAGAATGCAGCACAGCATTTGGCCGTCTTGGCATCGGCACTTTGCCTGTCGTGTCATTCAAAAACTTGTCCAGCCTGTCGGGCAGCGCGTCGCGTTCGCGGGCTGCGGCAGCAACTTGTTCATAGCCGACGACGACTACATCCATGCCCAATGCTAAGAGCTCATGGGCAGTCATCGACGAGGCGTTTTCAAGGAGATAAGCCGTCAGACCGTGTCCCTATCAACATCGTATTAGCATGTTTCTCTCCACCCCTCCTCAGTCCGGGTCATGTAAGAATCGATGTACTTGATTCGTCGTGAAGGGAAGAGACAGACTCTCACTTACTGGCTCAAAGGAACCTTCTATCTGTGCTACCCACTGGTGGCATAGCGTCTTTGGGGCCACGACCATGGAAAACCCGGGCTCGTCCTTTACCAACCACATCGCCAGAATTGCCGACAACGTCTTCCCAACTCCCATGCCATCACCGAGAAACATGCCTTTATACGGGCTTTTGCATAAGAAGTCGGCCTGGTTCGCAGCCACTAATTGATAATCGTGCGGCGTTACAGTCATGTAAGAGGGCATCTCGATCGGTCCGAGCGCGTAGAGGTCAGTCTTTCATGGAGTTTGTCCCGTTAGTAAATTCCTGAAAGGAGCACCCCTAGTGTTCTCTACGGGCTTAACTCACAATCTGCTGCTCATGGGCATCTCCAAAAAGACGATCCATGTGGACAAGCCTGCCCGTTGAGGGATCTTCGATGAGCGACGCGTTGTCGCTGCCAGTGTCCTCAGAGTCCCTTGAGTGCATCTCGTCGCTTTCTTCTGAGGCATCAGGCATATCGCCATCATCGATTTGGGCGGCAATTGCTTGTGGTTCGACTCTTTCTGCTGCCACATATTGTTCGTAATATGCCGCTTCCTCCTCCCTGCTTCCCACAACACCAATGCCTGGTTTGATGTAATCTCCAATTCTTTCAAATGCTTGTCGAGTGGCATTGAAGGGCGTACATTCAAATGTCATATTCCTGAGGCTTTCTCTGACTTGTTTCCATAGCGGCGGAGTCCCATCTGCAGAGGCGCCCCGTGCCCTTTTGGATCTCGATTCTGGTGCCATTGCTGTTGCTACCTACTGATGGCGTCCTTTTAAAAACTGATTCAGGACTTTAAAATGGGAACGCGAATAAAATTATTTTGCTGAAGGTTGCGTGTGCTGTTCTGGATGAAGAATGCGGAGGAAGTCTCGGGCGACGATGACAAACGACGGCACAATGAGGACAAAGTGAATTGCCCTCGCCGCGTTTCCGCACACCAGCCTAGCTTTTGCGGTTTACATCATAATACAGGTTGTCATGGCGCCTGCTAAAAAGGGCCAAAAACGACAGGTAGTCCCCAACATCAGGCTTCCTTAATAAACGGCAGAAGCTGACATTAGCCTCGGAATTGAGCAGCGTCGTATGGACGTAGGCGATGAGGAATACTTGCCGCCCCCGGCGGCTATAGACGAAGATACGGAGAGCGATGAAAATGCGAATATGGAGGTCGATCATGACGATCTTGATCTTCAACCCGGAGAAATTGAAGTCATTGGAAAGGACGGCAAACGACAGGTTGTGTTTCAACCAGACCTGGCCGAAGACGAAAGTTTCGATGAAGCGGTCACCGACGAGCAGAAACTGGAAGCCATTCGTAACGATGAAACATTCAAGCTTCTTACAACCCAAAGGCTTTTTCGTTTTGGTGGCATTATGGAATACTACGTAAGCGCCACGAATCGGGTGTACCAATTCTAAATCATAAACTAATATTTACCAGGCAGAAGCTAGCAAGCAACAGTCGCAGCCCGAAGTAGACTGTTCTGACACCGCACGGATCGACAAGAAAACCAAGACTGAGATGATTCCATGCAAACATGGAACTTTTATGCTAGTACAGTCTGGCCGAAGACGAAAGTTGGTTGAGTTAAAACCAGAAGAGCTTGCAAAGCCCCCAAGCAGCCCATGTACATGTACAATATGCAGTAACAGACGCAGAAACTCCTTCGAGATTGATTTTACTCAGAGTCGGCCTTCGAGTAACCAACAAACATGGGCTGCAAAATACGGCTCTGGACACATGCTCCAAAGCGACCAAAATACTTAAGTATCTGTCTCCTTTACACTAGACACTAGGTATACCTCACTATATGGTACTGTTGGCAGTTGTTTCTCAGGTGGTAGGCATTTAGTGCCGCAGGGTTTGTTAGCCGGTGACTGGAAAAGGCTTCTCATTGCTGTAACGTAGCTACCAAGAAAATACAGACACTTTTTCTGACATCATGTTTAATGCTTTTTGTCGAGCTTAAAGTCTTAACGTCGTCATGATTTAGTATGAAAGAATTTATAGCGATGTACTTAATCGACGACTACGATTTTTAATGGTTGAAATGCACAGAGTTACGACGCACGACCTTAGCATCTACGTAGTGAGGCCCATATCATGGGTCTGCCAAATATACAAAGTATACAACGGCATTCTTCGTTCCTGTGCCAGTTCTTTAAATGAAATCCTGAAGTATTTATTATTAATAAACTTGCTCCTATGATTAGGACGTGGGCTCAGAGCCAAGATTCAAGATGAAATTTTCAAGGTGGCTTCCTAATTACGTTGATAATCTGGTTAGCCATCGCCACTCGGGCACTTTATCATCGCGACTTGCAGATGAGAGAGTCAACCAGTCTTACTTTGTGCTTCAATTTCTTCACGAGAGGGCGGCTCATGTTTTACTTCAACCGAGTTGTCGTCGTCAGCGGGGTTTGGAACGGCGTTCGTGGCATCGACTTGGTCGAGTGTCGTAAAAGCTCGAAGCTGTGCCTTGAAGTCGGCGCCCTTCGCCAGTACGGGGTTCAAAAGTCCGTATTGAACTAGATCGTACATTTTCCGCATCTTGGTACGCTGAGCTTGGACTAGACTCGCCTCATGGCCTTGGTGCAGTGTATTGATCGATGCAGTCGGCCGCCGCCTTTGCCGCCATGCTCGAACTTCCATGATAAGATCCCCTTTGATCTGCTCCTTTTGTCTTTTTTGATCAGATGCATTCCTGCGTGACTTAGCCCGCTTGTCGATTTCTTTGCTGAGTCTCTTGATCTCTGCGATTTGGCTGCGCAGTGTCTCCAGCTCATCTTCCTCCAGACCGTCCCAAGAGGTGAATTTGCACGTAGGGACGGTATCAGACATAATGGATCTGGTTCATCTACAGTTGTAAAAGCAACCTCGGATTGTACGGGTCAAGAGATGTAGTTGAAAGAGCAATTTGCTCTCTTCTTTCGTGGCTGTTTTCATTGACTACGCCGTTTGCAGAAGTTGGGTGGACTGCTTGGTGGACTGCTTGCCGTTTGTGTTTATTTACCTACCTTTAATTTTCTCTCCCCTTTGTCCCTCTACACAACACCCCTGTTGCCCCTGATTTTTGTCGTTCTGAAACATGCAAGCCTCGCTTCAAAGCTGCTTTTTACAAGGAAAGAGCATCACCAATACCTCTTCAGTCAAAGGAAGTGACTTCAAAGGTAGTCTTTCGAGAAAAATTTAGCCGTCTATTATTTGTGAGCTAATTCTTCTAAAGATTAACCCGTTAAAATGAGTCGACGCGGACGAAATTCACAAGGAGAAGGGGGCACCGACGCCGTCGGCCCTCAGATCGAAGAGTTTGCTGTCAACACCAGCGGATGGGCTATGAAAGTTCCAGATGGAGAGTGGAATGACAAAAGCACAATCTTGAACGCATATGAACCAAGTAGCACCCCTTGGATTAAAGCTTTAGAGACAGCCCGCGCGAAAGGAGAGCCTGTTTTCCGCTCATCTCTAGACTTCACCTCACGAGAAGCCTCTGAAGAAGGCGAGGCCGGTGTCCAACAATTCATCGTCGTCGGCTTCACCTGGCCAGGTATTACCCAAAACATCTCTACGAAACATCCCAACTTAAAGAAGCAGCAACCAGTCGGACAGAAACCACTTCCGGACAATGGAATCAACAAACCCGATTCGTGCCCGACGGAAGTCCCGGTCCTAGTGGCGGCGCAAATCATCACTGCCGATTTCATGAATGAGCAAGACGGCCAAGACGAGCCTCTTAAGCTCTACGCTTTGATCCGCCCTTTCAATGGCCTGTGTCATCCACATATCATTAATAGCAAATTCTGCTTCTACTTGGCAAAGTACCGAGACAATACCACAGATCTCAAGTCCCGAGGTCCAAGCTGGAACAGAAAGATTGCGCAAGAATGTATTCGAAGCTCTGACGTAGTTCAGTCCGTCAAGCAACAAAAGTACAAAAGAGCCAGGAATACGTCGAAGCTCGTCCTGGAGCACAAGAGATCATTGGAGAACGAGATTGCCATGCTGAGCGAAGGATTTGCAACCTCGGATGATATTTGGTACCTTGAAGAGCTGGGCCGTGTCCTTCGCGATGCAGATAACGACTTAGAAGACTCTCCGCCAATGGAGCATGGCTACTTGAGAAAACTCCTAGACCCCTATGAGCAAGAGTGGAATGCAGAAGACTCTAAGAGCCTTCTGGAGGAGCTGCGCGACACGTGGCCAGACATGTTTATGGATGATTATCGCGGAGTAACAATTGATCATCTCGGCACTATCAAGAATTACATAAACAAATCAGATGCGTACATTGAATATCACGTCTTGCCTTATTTCCTCGCTGGGGCTTGCTTCGACCTCCAAGCATACAACGAGAACAGGGAGACGCAAGCAGATACTGGGACGAGCTCCACAGTATTGAACTTAATTGTCGCAAAGTCTTTGGAGCGGACAATTGTTATGTTAGGGCCACGAGAATCGGCGCCACCGATTCCTCCGCATGTTTCGGTCGACGGAAACGCCGCAATACATCTGCTTTTCAATGTTAGACATGCTTTGAGGAGGTTACAGTCAACTGCCGGTCGCTTCGATAAAGCAGTCAAGGACAGCGCTGGCGACGTCCCGTCTCACGGTACCTTTCAGGATATTTGGGAGAAGTACAGTAACTCCCTTGATACTGACTCAGCTAAGAAATCCTGGATGGAGGCTGCGAGACTGTCGTCAGCTTTGCAAGCTCACAAAGGCCGACAGGTTACAGCACACCTAGGGGACGTGGTTAGACTTCTGGATAAGTTGAAGCTTGATGTCTTTTTAGGATCGGAAGAAGACGAAGCGACGGGGTTGTAAAAGCTCTGAGTATTAACTTTGGCACTCGACGGTAACAATGGTCATACGGCTGTACATGAGCTTTTCAATACTGTGCACTGTGCACATAGCATCCTGTGTGTAGCTTAGGAAAAGGCGTTTTTATGTAGCTAAAGTAGCAAACTCAATGAATATTTAAAACTGAACCAATCTGCGCTAATTTTCCCTGCATCATTCTTTAATCTCGAGCAAAACCATAATGTCCCACCGTGAAGCTGCTTAATGGGCGAAGGCAAGGTAGACGCTTTGCCGTTCTGTCGACCGCGTCGATTTAAGTATTCTTCACGTTTGGGCTGTTGCTTTTGTCAAATCAAATGCTTTTTGTCAAATCAAACGCATTGGCTAAGGCAATAGCACGGGCTACGCTACTGTTGTTGACTTCCGGGGAAGGTTGTTGGCCGGCATCATTAGCAGCGGATGGCGCTAAAGCCTGCTGTCGATCTCTGTTGTATTTTTCGAAGTTGGCGGTCAGGATGTCGATGGATTCGCACTTCGTTTCATTCGAGGCTAAAATCGAAGCTTTCAATTCGAACCCAGTATCTTGAATGAGAGTTTCTAGGCGCTCGTATCTATCGCTGGAAGTCTCGTTCTTCAGGAGAAACAAAGGAACTTGTAATCTCGACCAAAATTGTGAAAGTATATCTTCGGCCAATATGTTGGTCCTGTCCTCTTGTAAAGCCTTTGTCAGTTTTCTCATCTCCTTAGTGATTGTCTCTGCCTGGGATAATTGGCTATCACTAAGTGATTCCGTCATAGTCCCGACGTGCTTTAAAGTCACGCTTAAAGAGCTACTTGTTCCTGCAGCTGCTGCAGACGGATCAGGAGCTGGTGTTCCACCAGGGCCACCAAAGCTTTGACTGCTATCAGAACATTGCAGATTTTGCCCGGTAGCTGGTTGCAGTTTTCGCGCTTTCTTTTCACGTTCTGTTGGCGAGTCTGAGGCTTCCGCTGCCCTCTTCAAATGCAGGTTGGCAGGAGCTTCAGGCGAGGGAGCAGCACTTTCGCTCGGGTACCTCGGCTCGCTGGCCGATTCACCTAGAGGCGAGGTTGCTGCTGATGTCATGAATGAAAACAACGCTCCAGCGCGGGAGATAAGGCCATTCGTAGTCCATCTCGCTGTTGCTGCCGCAGACGGTTGAGGGACTGATTCATCGACGGTGGCGATTTGCGGTGTTTGTGCTTCAGGAAACGTGGCCGTAGCGGTGGGATCGATGGGATCGATAGGATCGGAAACAGTTTGCTCACGTTGGTTGCTTGGAACTTTTGGTTCTGCAGTGTTCAGATTCCCATAGATTTGAAGATCAAACCGGGCGGACTTGGGAGGAGGCGTAGCTTTTGGGTCTTGTTCTTGTTGACCTGCTGTTTGAGGGGCGTTGCTGTGTCCCCTATCTCCCAGGTTGATGAGATGTTTCCTGGATAGCTCTTCTAGTTTTTCGACCTCATCAAGCGAATTGGAACCATCCCCAGCGTCGCCAAGTTTAACTTTCGGCCTTCCAGTGGCATTACTACCCGCCGCTCCAAAGAACCTTGGCCGCGCACCCCGTGTCTGTTTCGGAGGCTTCCAGAGGAGTTTCGTCATGATTTTCTTCTTCTCATCTTCATCGTATTTGCCGTCCTCTTCATCTTCTCCCTCTTCGTCTTCTCTCTCTTCATCTTTTCTCTCTTCATCTTTTCTCTCTTCATCTTCTCCCTCTTCCTCCTCTTCGTATTCCTCATCTCCCTTGTCTTTGTCTTCGTCTTCATCGTCACTGTCGATTCTCTTCGCTTTCTGGTCTAAAGCTTTTGACAGTGCATTGAAGTTTCTTCGTCTTTTCAACGGCGTCTCAGATTCCGATTCGTCCTCGTGGTATTGTTGAAGCTTTCCTCTCGCAGGCAACTTTGAAGGCAAAACATGCAAAAGTTAGCCAGGTGTCCTCATGCCCCTTACAGATCCATAGTAAAGCTCTTTCTTGCACTTTCTTTTCGAAACGCTTTGAGAGCAACAAGAAATTAACTCACCTTACTGGCGGTTTTGCCCTTTTTGCGCGCCATTTTTCTAGTTTCTGTAGAATAAGGTTTGCGCAAATTTCAGAAATGAGATGAGTATGGAAAATGTGAGAAGAACCCGAAAGTCAGCAGACTACAGGCTGGGGGCCGTTGCTGTGGGAAGGGTCTGCAGTGAATCTCGTTTACACAGTGTGTCAAACATGGTTCTTTACTATGAAGAAGTTGATATTGGGATAGTTCAAATTGGTATTAAAAGTCTCCGATCCCATCGCCAGACCAGAGGATTGCAGTGCACAAAGCTGTGACATCACTTAGTAAACAAGCCTAAGACGCATCGCCCCGGACACACACATCGATCACCGCCGAGAAATAACAATTTTGATGCTCTAAGAGAGTACTACCTAATGCATCAATCAACTTGCGCTATGACGGCACGGCCAGTACAGTCTCATCGTGGTTTCGTTGCCACAGAGTCTGTCAAGAACAAGACTGCCGGCAACACCAGGGGCGAGCAGCTTGTCTCTGTATTATCAAGCTGAAGAAACGACTGTGGGCCTAAATCACCGCACAAGTGAGCAGCTACAGGGGCGATTTATACCACTTGTTTCTTTTATTTCTCTCACTACCTTGCAACAGGCAGTTCAGAGTCACCGCATGTGATCAGATCACTAGAAGCGAAACGTCTTTGCAAATTCAGCAATTGCGAGGTGAGACAATAGACCACTAGTACTGTGAGCGCATTGAACGCCAAATAGAGTAAGCTCCCTATTGTTTGAATATAAGCCAGTTTGTTTTACAAATATTCTGTCAGTGATTTTTATAAAAATTTTCGCCAAGGGCAAAGGCAGAAACTCGAGGCAAATGATTTAACTACCAATTGAAGCTCGTGTAACAACTTTGCAAGGGTATGTCTTGCTCCGACCCAGGGCTATTTGCCGTTACAGTGGTACTCGTAGTGATCACAGCTTTCAAGCGGCCCACCGCCGGCGGCACAGCACCCGCAACGTAAGCAAGCCAAGCCTCGTCGCCCTCCCAAGCCTCAACACTAACCTTTCATCACTACCGCAGCCCTTGCAGTCCATCCTCAGCTACAGTTTTATACGTTTCTTTAATATTGGCCCAATGGAAAGGGGCCAATGACCGCATGGCCGGCCAGACAAGGCGTTACCAGCGCCTGTGCGATCAAGATGCAGGCTCTGAGGTGGCGTCTGGTCAAGACTCCCACTTGACGGAGACCAAAGCCATTATCGAGAAGGAGCTGCGGCGCGCCAGACGAATATCAGCTGTGAATATAGTCCTATTTATTGTGCTTTTATGCAGCCTTGGTCTGTCTTTGTTCGTCAAGAGATCGCCGTCTCAGAGCGACTGCGCACCAGTTGTCTCGCCACACTGTGAGTCTGAACCCGCCATTGTCACCTCAAACCGCAAAGTCCTTGCTCCATATTGGCATATCTTGGAGATATACCTTGATAAGTTAAAGACTAAGATTTAAGTAGCTCCTATGCTGGAGAATTTAGAGTTTTGGGAAGCCGAGCTTCAATATCCAACGAATGAACGTTCAAAATATATGGGACCACCGACGCTTGAACGCGAGCAAGCCTGGAAAGACTTGTGGCATCGTGAGCTCTCCTGCCCCTAATAAGAGAAAAGACACTCTAGCGCCATGCTGACCTGACTCTGCATGCAGATCCAGTCATAGGACTAAACCAGAAAGACCTGGCCCAATTGAACAAGACAGAGTACAATAGATATGTTCAAGTCAAAGGGAGTACCCCAAGCAGTCCCATCTATGGAGGCATTCTTGAGATTTTCCATCAGTTACATTGTTTAGTATGTTGGCCTTTAAAGGAAAAACACATTAGGTCGCTCGGCTAACCTGTTTTCTACGCTGTTCTTGTGCTGCCAACAGAGCAGAATACGCAGAGCCACATGGCCCCTCGACAGATTTAACAAGTCTTGGGGGGATTTGTACCCCGAAGATGACGAAATTGCGAACAGGTTGCATACAGACCATTGCATCGAGGCCTTGCGATTGAGCCTGATGTGCTACTCGGACGTCACTCCAGTCCTCACAAAATACGACGACAAGAGCCCACTAGGCATTGTGACCGACTTCTCTGTTCCTCACAAGTGTCGCAACTTTGGAAAGATATCTTCGCTAGTTGATGCCGAAGGTGAATCAGAATCGCCACAGTAGCCTCACGAAGAGCCCGAGAACGACGGACCTGCGGACATTCGCGTTACACGGCAGCTGATTTGGCCTGGAGTCGACCCAACATGATGTTTGCAGAGGTTCGGAGGCTAATGTCAATTGATTGCTTCTCACAACACCAATGTTTGAGTGGAAGAGAATTTTAGAAAATAGGCGGCTTGAAAGTTGAAAGGTAGGTTTGATGCTATACAATGTACAATAATATAGGAAGGAGTCCCATTGCGCCGGCAAAGTAATGCTAGTCTCTGTATATGCGTCCATTTTACCCAGCAAAATCGCAATCATCTATTGGTAAATTACGTTCCTATCCAGACTATATACAGCATATGCATCCTTGAGCGTCTCGACACGATGAGAAATGATCATTATCGTGCACCCGCGGAAATGGCGTTTCATCAATGACTGGATCTTTTGGTCAGTCGCCAAATCCACGCTACTCGTGGCCTCGTCAACCAGAATTAGCTTCGTGCCCTTTATGATGTTGTCGATGATAGCCCTCGCAACGCTAAATATCTGCTTCTGGCCCTCTGATAGCCCAAGGGCTTCAAAGGAACCGTCCAGCCCACCACGGTGCGCAACTTCCTCAAAGAGGCCGCTGCCAACTTGTTTCAGAATATCAAGAACGGTAGTGTCGTGGACAGAAGCTTCCTTAGCTTTCATAATGTCTTGGGGGACCAGATTGTTGCGGACTGATCCGGGGTATTCTATGAAGTCTTGAGGAATGGTGGTTATACGCGAGCGGAGGACGTCATGAGGAATGTCGGATATTTCGAAGCCATCTATCACAATGGAGCCGCTGTAGTTTAGAAACTTCAAAAGTGCCAAAAACATGGTAGATTTTCCGCTTTTTAATGGTTAGTATTGTGATGATGAATGATATCGACGGAAGGAAATGCTTACCTGCCAGTTCTGCCCACAATGCCAACTCTTTTACCACCTTTGATCTTCATTGAAAAGTTTTGAATCACCTTCGTTGAGCTGTTTTTTTTTTTTTTTTTGCCGAGTTAGTGAGTATTTCTTCTCCGATAACAAGGTTTGCTTACCCATATCCAACTGTGAGATGCCGGAACTCCACTTCACCGTTATCCGGCCAGCGTTCGGGCAAGTGAGGAGGGCATTCTGTCTCATCCCGCTCAACGGGAGTGCTGCTCATGAATGTCCTCAAACGCGCGATGGCGCCGAAGGCGGTTTCTAAATTTGCCCAGTTCACGACGACGCATATCAACTGCGGGCTGAATGTAGTCAGATTGAGCAAAGAAAGACCAAGACCACTCTGGGAACTTCCAACGAAGCTCAGGGCGAACGAAACCAGCATAGTTGCCATAACCAGTGCAATCATGTCCATTGCGACAGCTAGCCACCTTTGAAGGCAGAGCATAGAGTAAAATGGCTTTTGTGAGATGTCTAAGAGCTTGTAAAGCTTGTCGCGCGCACTCTTTTGCCAGCCGAAACAGCGAATGTGTTCGATACCAGTAGCTGACTCTGTAAATTCCGTATAAAGGGGCGACTTTGCTTCTAAATCAAGATGTCTCATCTGCCTTGATGTCCTGAGATAGTATAGTTGCAGGAAATACAGAGAACCGAAGATGAACGGCACAGCAATGGCGAGGTATCGAGAACCAGATGTAATGATGCCGATGTCTATGACCATTAATAGGAAATCTATTGATGCATCAGTATGGCGCGCACCTATACCAGGGATTACCACTCACCGTAAACCATTATCCATAGAGCTTCAGGGAGTCCTTGACTGACCAAAGTCATGTCCTGGCTGAAGCTATTCTGGGGATTAGCAAAGGCCAAAGCATTACGCAGCTGCGAAACACTGTAACATACCGATTGAGAAGATAACCGATATCAGTAGACGTCAAGAATGGTAGTGTGGCGCTGCATACTACGTTAGAGGAGTGCCCACGACGATAGACGTGGAGAGAAATACCTCATTGCCGTGTCGACAAGCATTTTATGAAGGCCCTCTGACGACTGAGGGGCCAATAAGAGCCAGAAAACACTGTTGACCCGTGTTAGATTGTAACATTGGATTATTCATGATCAAATAATTACCTCAACATAGCCATGGGACAAAATCCACTAACAACTCCTAGTGTAGCGTAGCCGATGAAATAATGGTTATTGTCCGGATCAACCTCTAACCAGATTCGCATGTAGATGTCTTTGAGCCAGTTAGCAAGTGGGAATAGCACGCTGGTCAGGAATAGCTACCAGATGCTCTTTCCGCAAGAGAATAAAGCGCTGTTGTGAACAGCCACAGTATCAGCAGACTCGTGACGACTGGCTTGAAATATAAAGTGTAAAGAGAAAAGTCTCCCCTTTGACGAATCGTCAAATCTTCCTCTTCCACATCAGCTTCTTTAACTGCTGGTGTTTCAGGGACAGCCTCTTCCGGGGTTTGTACAGAATGAGTGTCAGGGAGCTTTAGCATAGCGTCCGTCGTTAAGGCACTACCCAGACCGGCATCTTCCGGCCTTTGCGCCGAGCTTACATGGCCACCTTCGTCAAGGGTGAGAATCTGATCGGCTGCCCTAGCAAAAATTTCTGCCGTGTTTTCATGTCAGTTAGGGTGAAGATGGATCACAATCGCCAAAGGACTCATACCCGAATGCGTCGCTAAAACCACCGTGCGCTTCATCCTCCTTATGAGGCCGTCTGGAGAAAAGAGATTCGCAAATATGGTAACAGCGGTTCTCTGATCAACGGCACTAAAAACGTCGTCGAGAAGCACAAGGGGAGCCCGCGAATAGATGGCCCTTGCCAAGGCCTAATAATATGTTAGGATTCAGCACATCTTCACCAGGCAAATACGTACAATTCTTTGTCTTTGACCGCCACTCAGGTTAACACCGCCACTTCCAGCAAGAGTTTCATCAGCATTGCTGAGATTTTGAATGTCGTCCTCCAGGCAGCAGGCACGCACGACTGTCCTGTACCACTCAGTATCGTTGGTGCTTTCGGCAACGATGTTTTCTCTAACGCTTCTGTTGCGAATCCACGACGTTTGATCACAGTATGCAATCCAATCATGCTCCAAATGCACTGTACCTCGTACAATGTGGTTTTCACCAAGAATGGCATGCATAATGGTGGACTTTCCGGAAGCAGTTGGGCCGAAGATGACAGTGAGCTTGGATCGCAAGATACGAAAGCTCGCATTGTTTACAACCGTGTCCCTGTCTGCTTCATGGGCAATAGACGCACCCAAAAATTCGACAGGAAATGCGTCTGGCGATTGGGGTTCAGTGACTGGGGGGCCGTCTCCATTCTTCTCAGTCAGATTGTTTGGCGCAACATTTCTTGGATGGCCCCTGTGGAGGATTTTGCGCTTATCCTGCTTTTCTCTCAAGATCAAGAAAGCCTCCAAGCGCTGAAAGCATCCAAAAGCGGCCCCAATTCGATGAAAGCTTGCCATTAGTTTGCCGACAGGGAAAGCAACCAAGCCAACAATAGACAGGGTAGTAAAAACGTCTACAGGGTTCATTCGCTGATCAAAAGTAGTCCAAAACAAAGCGCCAGCAATGACAACAATAGGAGTGAGACAATACGACAACAATGCTTGTTTTGCGAGTCAGTACGTTCTCATGAAGACAATATTATATGTGAAACGTACCAGACGCAACCAGTGCCGAGCTAAGCAAGCGATATTTTTTGGAGCCTTCGACTTCCTTTTCTCGCAAGCTCTGGAGATAGTTTGCCATATCAACAGCGTAGCCGACCATCTTGATTGATTTGATCTGGGCAATTAATTTCGATGTGGCCGTCACTCTCGACTCTATGTCTTCGTTCCAGGAAACGCGCGCCTGAGGTACCTGCTTGACCAGTCGATAGGTTGCAAGAGCGAGAACTGTTATATTCACGTTAGCAAAACCAAAGAGTTGCGTAAGGAAGTGACGATGAAATCATACCCAATGGTGGCATGACAACCAGGAAAGCTGCGGATTTGACAAGTAGCGATAGAAGAGTCAGACCCACAATGGCCTCGATAGAACAGGCTAATATGTCCACGAAGTAACGGGCACCATCCGTAACGCCATCAACATCGGTGCTCATCACAGTCACGCCAGAAAACTGTTTTACCTTGCCACATTCAAGCACCATTGTTTTCTCAAACACTGCAGTTACAAGCATGCCTCTAAGAAAAGTAGTAAGGCGGTTTGTGCTGTGTTCATGCCACGCCTTTGAGACCTGCCATGTGTTATTATCGCAAGGACTGTCTACCAAGGGAGACACTCACAAGCAGGGAGATGTAAAGTAGAATTGTAGCACCAATGAGGGCATTTCCCTCAGCATCCGACTTATCCTCGCGGCCGAGATAGCTGACTACACGTTGAAGAAGGTAAGGCTGCGTAAAAGCAAATGCAATGTGGCAGAACCGAGGAAGCACGATTTTAGAACATGAAAGGCGAAGGCTGAGAAACGACGCTTGCATCAGACAGTGGCGTTTGTTTTTATCGGCTTGAAGAATGGTCAGCAAGATCGCACAGCTCCTCCGCAAAGAGTAGAAAGGAACCAGAAAACCAGCTTGATAGGTAGCTTACCATATTTCCAGTGATTCTGGAATGCCACAGACAGTTCCTCACTTGCAAACTCGGGGTCTAGATTATCCAGATCATCGACGCTAATAATTCGCCGGAAGCCGATGAATATAGTGGAATTAAGCCACACGAAAAGTGAGCGATTCCAAAATCCCGAAAACGCTTCCTTCCCAAGTGACATTTGCAAGACAGGGTCCATGACGTGGGCTCTTTTGGATTTCTCGCCGAAAACCAAAAGGGCAGCCTTTGCAGCAACACTGCCGCAAAGAAGGCCAGCTATCGAATTGAGACTGTGTCTAAAGAAGTAAGATCTTACTTTGACAATGTCAAGAATAATGGCAATGGTGACGTAGAGGCTGACAATGGCCGAGGGCCGAAGTGCTCGCCGGTGCTCAGCGTTGAGCAAGACACTGATAGCCATAGCGGTGAGCAGCGATAGAACAGCGGCAACGATAGAGAAGGGAGTACGAAGCTTAGACTGGCACCATAACACGAGGCTGCTGATCTCAATAATGATGAGGACCCCGGACGTCGCCTACGAAGGTCAGCTTGTAAATAGACTTATCTGTGGGCGGTCGAGGACATACCAATTTAGCCCAGTAGAAGATGCATCGCTTGACAAGTACGGGCTGGCGACCATAGATGTGAATGTGGAAGGGCGCAGCAATAATCAGTAAAATGGTGGGGATCATAGTGAGGACGATGTGTTCAAAGAGAAGAGTCAGGTCATGCTTGTCTCCGAGCTGAGGTCCAATTGACCCGTCCCCATCACCAACAGATGTTGGCACCGCTGATGAGGCGACCATGGCTCGCCGTTCAGCTGATAGACGGCACTGGGGGAAGGTGACGGCCGCCAAGCCGGCCAACGGTGTGCCTTATGGGGACAAAAGTGACGATCCAGGGGTGAAACTGGTTGGTATTAGCAAAACCGCGGCGCTATATTGAAACAAAATATATCAGAAATCGTGCCCCCGGCCAAGGCAGTAAGCATAGGCTTGGGCAACCCTTGGAAGACCGGCGATGTTCGATGTGTACAGGTGCAGATGGTGAAGAGCAGAACGAGGACCAGATCGCCAAGATGACAACTTGTTGGCGCGAGTCCGCCTTTGAGTCTTTAACCGCGGGCATAACACCCGGCGAGCGGGACTAGCATGTACTCGGATGTACAGTGCAATACTACTCCGTGCGGGCGACGCCTCCACAGGGCAGTTCCAGCGGTGGCTGCTTTGCCCACCATAGCCCGTGGGCGGAGAAAAGATTATTGAATCCCCCGTGGGCTGACCCGCCGAGCGTGCAACATCGGACATGGCGCGATGCTGAACTTGGAAGGCCGAAGCTCTTCGCAAAGGGCTACGAAGTACGAGGTATGTACTTTTGGCGGGCGTCCAGGGACACGCTCCACCACAGCACCGCCAATCCCACCAGCTATCCACTAAAAGCTGACCAGCCACAGAGATTGTCTCGCGGCGCGGGCAACGCAAGATCCCTGCCTCGGACGAATCTGCTGCTCCTGCTCGTAAAGATTGGGGGCGGAGCCGAGCCGGCTGAGGCTGAGGGGTGACCACTAGGCGATTACCCCTTGTAGTTTTTGGCACTGGGTCTCCTGATGCATCGGAGCCCTAGTCGCCACACCAATAGTATCCAGTAGAGTACATAGGACTACTCGTACCGTTAGTACTTAGTAGGTAGGTTACATGGAATGGAGACATTTATTACCGAGTTGGAACTTTTGTTTTGTGATTACCCACGCAATCCGAGGCCGGCCTTGTTGCGTTGCCCCAATCCGGGCGCTCGTCATTTCCCAACGGCCGAGTACGAATAGTTTCCCAGCTCGGCGTGCGTAGCGCCCAAGATCTGCAACAATTACCGCGCAGTAATGGTTCAGGACATAAATCGGTGTCTCGACATTACTTCTGCAGTATGTACGCACATAGTAGTAGGAAGCCGGTAGGCAGCGTACAGCTGTGCAATGTGTAGGCGTCGGAAGCTTCAGCGGGGACAGCTTTTGCCAGTGTATATGCTCCTGGCCGCCCCTGAACCACAGTAAGCCATGAAACGGGTCATAGACCGAACAAATAATTACCTATCTTAGGAAGGGAGTTGCGCAATTGGTTGGCAGACGCCATTTTCAAGTTGGAGAAGAGAGATACAAGTCTTTTGACAATCTAACTCGATGCCGTAGTGGCTGCTGTGGTATGCGACTAGGTAATGATAACCCCGTCTACGTACATATATATAAGTTCCCCCCAACCCCCATTTTGGTGTTTTCGCGTCGTTGCCATTGAGAGTTGACGTATGATGGAGGCAGATCTCTGCCTCTCGGCCGCCATCATACTAACTAGGCAGAGTGAAACCGTAATCGCGGCGTTTTGGCGTCACCAGGTGGCAAGGAGGCTATCCTTGTCACCGTTAACCCGAGCTATTAGCTTTGAGCGACACCCAACACTGCATCGCGATCTGGCGCAGTGTCCATCATGTACGCGTTTGAATTGACGCCTATGCCTCGATTCAGCTCAATCCTGTCCCACAATCGGTTTGATCTCTGGTCCGCCGTCGCTACTAGGGACAATAACAGTTAGAGTTCATAGCCCTCACACTTGATTTTTGCGCCCCTTACTCGCACATAACAAGTGGGCGGGTGCAGTGGCACACCGAGAGAATTAGGTTTTGGGACGGCGGGTAGACTTACCAGGTAGTGCAGTAGCAGCTAAGAGGTGTAGAGTGGTGGCAACGAGGCCCAGGACGAAAACTCGCATTGCGCAGGGCGCGCTGCAGCATCACCCGCGCGAACAAAATGCACAAAGCTGGCCTATACAGCGTTCGTAAGTATCAGGAGAAAAGGATTTTAAACAAGATGAACAATGGAAACTGCCGGTGTTATCGCTGGAAATGAACCAGGCTCCTGTTTGGGCCCTCTATTTAAAAATAAAAATAAATAAAAAATAAAAAATAAAAAATAAAAAATCCTCTGACGGTCCCCGATTCTTGTGCGGAGCAAACTGTGTACCGCCGTACACACCGACCATAGGCGGCAACTGGAGCATTGAACACCACAGGTAGGCACTAATATTAGGTTGATAATTCTTGTTTGGCGGCGAACTCCTCCCAGAAGCCTTCTCCCGGACTTTGTCGAAAGTTCCTGGACCCGGCAGCTGACTCCCGTACTACCTGTATATGGAGTAGAACGTGAACAGTGCGGCAGTGGAGAATACCAGACCCCTGTCGCCACGTTCATCTGCCACACACGTATTCCTAGAACGTTGGAACTAGGCTTTCTGCTTTGCCCATTACTAGCAGTCCTTTGATGCTACCATTGGTCTTTTGAGACAGTGTGCAGTCTTGGCGGGTGAGTTGTTGCGGTTCCTGGTTAAGAAGGGTATCGTTAGCAGCTTGAGCCGCATGGTAATAGTCATGGTTTGCCTCTTGTTCGCTTAGGCACTCGCTGGGAATAATAGCTTCCGTCCCAACACTCTTATCACAAGCCTCAATCCAGCTAATGGCGGCCGGCTTCTTGTCCATACAGTAGTTGCCATAGACGGAAAAAATAGTCATGTCCTCAAAACCTCACTCAGTGGACATGACGCTCAGCATGTGCTCGATACCCTTGGGAATCTTGGCGGCAATTGCTTGGCTCTCAAACAGTTCTCTCTCTTTCCAAGACATCGACGCTTGCCAATTCTAACTCATGCGCTTAGCAATCTCGATGGTGAGTATTTGGCTTTAGACTTCTTCTCTCGTTTCTGCCATCACACCTCATAGCCGAGCGTCACTAAACGCTCTCTTTTCGAAGTGAGTAGAGCTCTTCCATGACCATATCTGTTCCTTTGCGGATGTATCTACTTGCTTGGTACGCTGGTTGCCGAGTCTATGCGCGCCCTTAGGATGCTGGATGACTCCGGCAATAGTTGGCAGCGCATCGTCTTGTCCGCTCCCAAGTTGGCAAAGACGCTTAGTGCTGCTCAAGGCTGTCCTCACGGGTTTCTACCAAGCCTGGGGAGGTGAATTAGAGCCGATTTGATAAGATAAGCTATTGATATAAAGAGAAAAATCTTGTAAATGGATTTGACTATCGAGCTGAGCAGGGAAAATGTTCAAGTTCATAACATTCCGAAGCTATCAGTAGGTCCGTCGCTCCTATACACGATTTAAAGAGATGGCAAGAAGATTGAACCAAGGGCCCATTAAGATTAAATGGTAAAAT
Source organism: Lecanicillium sp. S3808 (assembly GCA_023628775.1). Taxonomy (NCBI): domain Eukaryota; kingdom Fungi; phylum Ascomycota; class Sordariomycetes; order Hypocreales; family Cordycipitaceae; genus Lecanicillium; species Lecanicillium sp. S3808. The sequence goes on from JAMAJY010000010.1 coordinate 176,079, forward strand.
TATGATTAAAAGAGATAGTTTGGTATATTTTGGGCCCTGATATACCAGATGCATACAAGCCGGTGATGCCAAAACAACGTATCCTACATTGCACCACCGTTTTTCTTCTCGGTGCCCCTCCAGTCATGGACTCGTCTTCTTTTCTCGGATTCCCTGCAAAAAGAAAAGACCTTCAACGACAAAATACTTCATGCTGCTTTCATTCGCTTCTTCTCCATCTCAGACTCATCATCTGGAGTATAAATGTCCTCCTCTTCGTTTCGGAGGCGGTATATGGCATCGATGTGCTGCATCCTCGCGGAGCCACAACAAACGTCGCACGATCGAAACGTGCAATTGCTACTTCTGAATCTATTTTTTTGGATTTGCTAGAGAATTTTCCCGTCCGGGCGTCTTGCCCGCAACAGGGTTGTTTCCTTTGTCTCTCACCTTTTTTGAGTCCGTCTAGGGCTTTTTTTTTTTTTTTTTTTTTTTTTTGATATTCGATGTCTACTTTGCTTGTTTTACACACCTAGAGCCGCAGAAAGACTGTAAGGGCCTGGTGGAATGCTGGTGGCGTCGTTACATCCACTAATCACGGCGGTGGTGGTGACATCCCGCTCACATATTACACCAAAGCTAGGATGCCGGCACGGGCCAATGTTTGCAATGAAATGTATTTTGTATTAGTCTCCCTTCATTACCGCCCTTCTCCTCTTGATTTGACCCCTCCGTTGTCAAGTAATTTTTAGAATCATGGTGTTGTGAGGCGTCCGCGATAAGCGCAAGCAAGGGCCGGCGCCGCCGGCCGCCCGCGCTGTGGGGTACCAAACAGAATGCAAAGGCAGGTGCCCTTGCCAGCTGTCAAGCCAATTTTCGAACTGACAAGGCACTTTTCCGGCGTCTATCTTCCGCAAAGCGCAGAAAGAAGCAGTAGGGCTGAAAAATATTCCCCGAGGTATTTCCAGACGCCTTGCACCGGCCATGAGCTCCGCCAACGACGGCGCCAGCGTGGGCAGTCCGCCAGAGGAAGATGAGGACGACTACATGAATATGACCTTTGAAGAGCCCGCGCCCGCCAAAGAAACCTCCTTGCAGCGAACACAGCGTCTCAAAAAGGAGTCTCGTGCGCGAGGAGTCATCAAGTCCAAGGCGCAGATGGCAGAGGAGGAGGCAGCGGCGCGCGAAAAGGCTTTATCAACGTCGATGCTGGAAGACCCCAAGGCAAAGAAGAGCAAAGGTCTTGCCATGATGGCCAAGATGGGCTTTACGGGAGGGGGCCTGGGAAAGAAGACAGACGATGGGCAAGGCCAGGGCCGCACAGAACCTATCGAGCTCAACCTCAAGGACGACAGAGGCGGCATCGGTATGGATACTGAAAAGAAGCGACGTCTTAGAGAGGCTGCGGAGGAGCAGGGCATTGAACCAGACGCAAAGGCGCCGAAGCTTGATCCAGATGAATATAGAGAGCGGGTGAGAAAAGAACGTGAGGAGGCAAAGCTGGAAAAGCAGTTTTTTGCGGCACAGCGTATGGCTGAGCGCATGGACGAGGAGGCAGAGGGTGAAGCTCCAACCAAGGGAGCAGAAGGTTCTGATTCTGAGGAAGATGTTTCCAAAGAAAACAAGCCCACTCCTACGTCGTCTCGTCTACTCAAGTCAATACCTATTCTATACCGTGGCCTGGCACGACACCGTGACGAACAGGAGCGGGACAGGCGCATGCGACATGACCTGGAGCAATCACTCTCGCGACTGCCCACTTACGATGACGACGATGAAGATGATGATTACAAAAAGGCGTTGGGTAAGCGGAAGACTATCTACGTTACGGCTGATGACCTCGACGAAGAAGATCCTGAGCTAGACGAGTTCAATGCCCTCGATATTCGAGAACGTTTGGAGCGTTTGCTGAAATATCTGCGCGAGAAGCATCGGTACTGCTTTTGGTGCAAAATGACGTATCCCGATGAAGCTATGGAGGGCTGCCCAGGCTTGACAGAGGAAGAACATGATTGAGACCCGTGTCATACTGGAAAGCGAGTGAAAGATCATCTTCAAAGCTCGTGGGATACGTCCATTCGACAGGGCTTGTGGCTAAGATGGTGAACCAAATCTTGGTGTTGCGCTCAAAGTGTCGCGAGCCGCTCAAGTCTCAAATACACCGCGTCGGCTTTGTACTGACGCACCACGGCAAGACAAACGTCACCGCCAGAAGCGCCCAACTATCCGAAAAAGCCTTACTTTTCCATCAGCTTACCATGCGTAAGATACTGATTTCAGAGATCCTCATCTGCACGTGTAGCCAGTGCAAAGACGATCATCTGGCTTCAACGTGCTGCATCACCACAAAGCGGCAGTTTTCCCGCGTTACCAATGAAAGAGGCAATAGAACTCAGGGCGAGGAATGGATCAAGGCACATCTCGGCCACAATGAGCTTGCAGTGATGAACTGCAGAGCTTACCAAACAGCTAGCATACCGTGACTATAGCTGCTCGTAAGCTAATCGACTCATATATATAAATATATTCTAAATCTATCTTGTATTCTACCTCAGCCCATGAATCTTAAAATATCCTACTTGTAGCATTGTCTGAAGCTCGAAAAGAGCGCCTCTTTGGCAAGCCCGGTTTCTGTCCAGCCGCCGCTTGCTCCATTTTACTCCCAACTGACCAAAAAAAAAAATCTATCGGGTTCCATGCGCATATACTACATCTCTACCGCGGCCTGTCGCAGGCCACATCGTGGATGGTTATAGTTATAGTCGTATCCAGACATGACGCCGTAGAAATGGCTCATGGTGCCTAATACAACAAAGCAGTGAAAGATTTGGTGCGAGCTGCCCCAGTAGTCAAACTTCCCCGGTAGCCAGCACTCGGGAAACTTGGACTTTTGTGATACAGGCACATGTCAGTTTCTTAAACGCCTTTGTATGGAATCTTCATGCAGACTTACCACTAAAAACGCCACTCCAGCGAGCATAAATACGCCTTCTAGATAGTAAAAATTAAGCCCAGATTGCTTTTGCAGCTGTTCGTATGGAAACAGTAAAGCAGCGTGGAATATAGGAATGAATGCACTCAGCCCCAAAGCCAAGAATGGAATGAGCCGAGATGTCAACCAGTCCTTTGATCCAAAAGTGTCATATAATGAAAGGTAAGAGTTTAATGTAGCCATGCAAAAGATCTAAGCACAATGTCAGTAACAAAAATGATCAACTTCCACCAGGAAAAAAATGCACAACGCACCATGGCAAGATAACCCCTTAGCAACCACGGCTCACAATAAAACCCCATATACAGCCCCGGCACAAACGACGCCATAATAAGCACCGAAATGCCGACATAGTCAAGCCGAATCCACAAGTCCGCCAGCTCGCGCGAGTGGCACAGCAGCGTGTGGTACGCAGCCGAGATGCCAAAGCAGGCCGCACAAGCCGTCAGGTACACGTGCAGCACGAGGCAGTCGGCGAGCGACGCACCGGGATACTGCGTCGCGAGATACCACGACAGCGCGGCGTTGCCGGCCGTCGCAACAGCAATGCCCGGAATCAGGTGCGTGTAAATGTTGCCGCTCTGGTTGTGCAGGTATAGCCAGCTCCGGAAGCACGGAGCCGCGGCGGAGAAGACGGGGCGGTAGCCGGTGCGGATGTACGGGTTCTCGCCGTACCAGGTCGGGATCTTGTCAATTGAGAGGAGCTTGGGGTAGAGTAGGGAGAGGACATCGCTGCTTGATGAGAGTAGGTTGCTCTCTGCAGTTGTTGTTGCTGTTATTGTTGTCGTCGTCGGCGTGTCGTCGTTGCTTGGTGCTGACTTGATCGAAAGCGTCGCGGTCGGTGATGATGTCGGGTCCGGGATTGTCGGCGCTTGACAATTGGCCGCTCGTTGGCGAAGCATTGCGTGCGGGTGCGGCCGGGAATCAACTGACTTGCTGCGTCGAAGCAATTCCCGGGCTTGCTGTATCCCAATGGTAGAAAAGTCTGGTTAATGAATGGGATTGCGGGAGAAAAACATGGTAGACGCTTTGCACGCAAGTACATATGCGCGGCCTCATTATGCAGTCCCACCACGTTGGGCTTCCTATGGCTGCGAATGTTTTTCACCGCGACAAGCTAAAACACAATAGAAAAAAAAAGCGCAGAGTACGATGTGATGCAAAGAGAAGACAGTTACAATCCAAGATTTATTTTCGTCTCTATCCACATTGCTCCTTTTAATTTTGTTACCTTTGTTCCAAACACCAAATATAATGCCTCAAGACAGGTCCCATCATACAAGACCGAGAGTTGCATAAGTGCACATCTTGCACGCAATGCTGTCGCTCATTTCTTCTTGTTCTTGCGCTTGTTGGGCTTGCCTCCTTGCTGCTGCGAACCACTAGCCTTTGCCTTGGCCAGGGACTCGGTGCTCTTGTCGACCAGCTCGTAGTCTTCGGCGGCAGAGTCAGTACTGGGGGTGTTTTGCGGCACGTCAGACTCGTCGTCGGCGTCAACGTCTGCCTCGTCGTTTGCAGCTTTGTTGCCCAGGATGCGGCCAACACTCATGTTGAACAACCAGACGGGGACTCGCACAACGGCAGTGTCCTTGTAGGTAGGCTGAAGAAGCTCATTAGGCTGTCGAAAACTGTTAGCAATTCCGTACATGTAAGACTGTAACTTTGTCAAAACTTACGTCGAGGAGATACTCGTTGACGTTGCCCTCCTCATCCTGCTCCTCAAGGAAGACGTCTCCCTGGGAATCGACGACAAGAACCTTGCCATTCTCGGCAACAACCCTCTTCCTAGCACCAGTAGGCGCCACAGAGGTGTCTCGCGACGAGTTCTTGGAAGCATTGCGGCTCTTGCGAGACTTTTTGGAAGCAGAGCGGCCTTCGTCTTTGCCCTTCTCCCTCTCCATCATGCGTCGCTGCTTTCGGTTCATAGGCATGGGCGGGCCACCCTCGTTGTCCTCAGGCTCCGGTGTAGGAGTTGCCGGCTCAGTGTCAACGCCAGGGATGCCCAGGCCGCCGCCCCAAGCCGTGTCACGGGCAAACTTGACGTAGCGCTGGACAAACTCGCGCTGGCGCTTCCAGCTCATGTACAGGGCCAGGTAATGGATCGCACCACCGCCAACGAGGAACAGACCAAACATGACGGTGCCCAGGCCGGGTCGGTAGCGGTTGTAGTAGTAGTCGGTGCCCTTCCAGAGCGGGAAGCCGTTGGCGAGGAAGTGGTCGTAGCGGTCTCGCGAAGGTCCCTTGAGGATGTTGGCAATGAGCGACAGGCGGGTCTGCTCCTCAGAGGCTTTCTTGACGGCAGCCTTAATCTCGGAAGACGAAGGGCCCTTGGTGGCCTGCGTGCCGGGCTTGCCGCCCTTCTTGCCCTTGCCCTTTGCCTTGTCGGCGCGAAGCTGCTGCGTCACCTTGTCGGGATGCAGCGAGCGTGTCTTCTTGCGGTAGGCCTTGCTGATATCATCTTGCGAGGCAGAGTTGGAGATGCCGAGAATGTCGTAAAAGGTCGCGGCCGGGTCGATCTCGTGGGCGGCAATCTCGTCGCGGATGCGAAAGATTTCGCGATCTAGCCACGGTGGTCAGTATCTGGGCATAATCGAAGCTGCAGGTTGCGCATGTCTACAGAAGGGGGACATGGGGGGATGCAGTTTTGCTGCTTACCTTCCTTGTTCCATGCCGCCGTCAACGGCGTCAAGAGAGCTAAAAGCCCTATTGACAAGGCGGAGAATTTCATGGTTGCTTGGTTAAGGAAAAAGGAACCAGTCCAAAGTCCAAGAGTGAAGCGAAATTGCAGATGTGCCGGCGAACGTGGCGTTTTAGTGGTTCTGCAATGGAACCCCAAAAGGAGTAACAGCCTGGGGGAGCCAGCGGGCTGCCCTATGGGGCTACTCTACGGGCTACCCTACACCAGAATCTGTCGATCACGGAGAGACGATGTAGGACAATTGGGTCGAGCAATGGGTTCCAAAGTTTTGTTTTTAGTATTAGATGGATGAGTTGAATTAGTTGTGCCATTTTGGCGCGCATTGCGATAGTGTGTGCTTGATTGTGGTCACGGCAGGCGGTACTCCGTAGGCTTCGTAGAGATGACAGATCCCGTTGGACAACAATCTATCTGTATGTGGGTTTTCTCGCTCACATAAATATTATGGTTCATGTGTGGCTATTTGGAAATGTTAGCGAGTCGTCTCCATGCAGTCCCGTGTTTTGAAGCCATTCAATCTTATATCCGAGCAGCAAAGGCGAACTGTTACGTGGTCCTAACTTGACGTTATGGAAATGAATGCGCCCCAAGGCTTGAAGGCCTACGAAAGTAAATAATCCTAGCTTTCGCATCTCCACGCCAAATTGGGCCATATTTCGGTACTGTGCTCCGTAGTGAACAGGGTACATAGTAGTTTCAACATACTAAAATTGTCTGCGACACCGTCTCGGCGGCAAACCAAACTCGGAAGTGCTATTCGGTTCCGATAGCGAGCGTCAGTCCAACAATCAAGGCACGCACGCACACACACTCTTCCACCAGAAAAAGGACGACCCCCTGGCTCCCGCTGTGCTGCCGAACGAAAACTCCACCCTGAGCCGCCCGCCACTCATCACCCGAGGCGCCAGCAAAGAAAAGGGCCCACCCCATTGTTCTCCAACCCCCAAACAGAGTCCCCTTCCCGGCAGGCGGAGTACCAAGTGTCCCAGCCACTCGAATTTACGGTGAAGGCTACCAATCAGGCTCTCGCCCAGGGTTCATCAATGCAACGGGCCAGACCTGGCCTTGGTCCTCTTGCATTTTCCTTTTATTCCTTTCTGACTTGCATGCTGCATGCTGCATCTCTACAGCTCCACGGTTCATCCAGCCCTTGGTCTCGTCTTTTTTTGGCGAAGCACAATTCTTTTTTTTCAATCTTTGAATCTGCAGTCGCACCTCCAATTCGCCCGTTATAACTAGCGGCGGATGTTTGTAAATAGCTGCATTTACACAAACGACTGAACCAACTCCGACCGGACATATTATATCAATTCCTCTCAAATCCGGAGCCTCGCAAGCGATAAGCTTCAACTATAACCACTAAAGCTTGAATCGAGTCAAAAACACCAAGCCCCAAGTCCTCACATTTCGAAACACCACATAACCTTCATACATACATACAACACATCGCCACCATGGGCTTCTTCGACCCCTTCAGCGACGGCCTCACAGTGCCCTCATCAGGCCACCGCCACCGCTCAACCTCTCGCTCTCGCCAAAAGAGACGCCGCTCACGATCCCGCTCCCGCTCCCGCTCTCGCTCCCACGACCGCGGCTCCTCGTTTGTAACCGACTTTTTCAGCATGGGCGGCGGCGACAGCCATCACCACCACCACAGCAAGCACAGCTCCCGAGGCGGCGGCAGCAGCTCCTTTTTCGGCCTCGGCAACAATAGCCGTTCCAGCTTCTTTGGCAGCTTCGGTACGTTTCATAAACTTCCCCAATTTCCCTCACCATGTCCCAAACTCGATCAAACGCGCAGTCCCTAACACACAGCCCTCCCTTCTCACTAGGCCGTCCATCATACTACAAACGCTCCCCCCGCAAAGGCTTCATCCACCGCTCCTACAAGCAACTCAAGCGCCTCCTCCGCGACCTCCTCCACTGGGCCAAGCGCCACCCCGTCAAGGTCTTCTTCATGGTCATCATGCCCCTCATCACCGGCGGCGCCCTGACGGCTCTCCTCGCCCGCTTCGGCCTGCGCCTCCCACCGGCCATTGAGCGCTGGCTGGGCATGGCCTCGCGCGCTGCCTCGGGCGACTCGTTTGGCCTCGTCGGCGACGCTATGCGCATGGCTGGAGGCGGCGGCGGCGGCTTTGATAGCTTCACGGACTTTGATGGCTTTTCGAGCTACGGTGGCCATGATGATTGGAGCAGTGGGCTCATGGGAGGTGTTGCGAAAATGTTTATATAATAAAGAGGCGTCGGGGAGAGCGAGTCTTGATCCAAGCAAGGGTGGTGTGTTTTACTAAACGCAGCTTTTGAATCTTGTCGTCTCGCGTCTGCTTTGCAATTAAAGAAAAAACCATTTTATATTTCATATACATCTTGGGGCGTTTTACTTATTCGGAGGAATTTGGTTCTACACTTTTTTTTCATTACATGGTTCCCTTGTCCTGTATAAACACATAAAAAAATATACACAGTAGCATTTTCTACATAGAGTCACCATAGCAAAGCCAACAACATGCACATTGAATCACCAATTTTTGCTTCATATAATTGTATATTGAGCGCCTTGAAATGGGGCCGCACCAGCTATCCTGCAAGTCTTCATGCCAAGCCAGAGAAAGATTGTGCAACAAACATAAAACCCTCCTCCTCGAAATCCTTCTTGCTATATAAAAGAGTGTGCAGCACATCTTTCTTCCAAAATTTCAGTGGCATCTCAGATCGTGCAGTCGCCCAGACGCCAGTTTCCCAAAATATGTAACGGCAATGAAAATAGATAGTAAAAAAAAAAGTATACCAACAACGTATGCCTTGTCTTCCTTTTCCACCTCTTTAATACCACTGCTTGTTTGCAGAATTTGCACAGTATTAGCCTATAATAGACACATATACCGAGTTGAGAGCCATAATCATGCTATATAAAATATTCAAATCTTTTTGCCTTGTTCGCTCCAGGCCTCATGTCGATGACTCTTCTTTGGCTGGTTTCCAAAATTGCATCATTCGACCAAACTTCTTCGTCTTGCTCTTCTTCGCCGCCCTAACCTGTGCATCTCCATCGAGCGTCAGTTCAGTAGAGAGTTTGCTCCTCTCTCCATGAGAGCTGCTTATGAGGCGGCTGAGGCTAATCAGGCTAGACCGCCGACGCCCAAACGCCGCCGACGACACCGAAGAGGGACGTGCTTGCTCCCGGATATTAGGTTGGTATGGCCGGGCTGTTGGTGTGAAAGCGCTCTCGCGAGTCATGGTTGATGTGCTCGACGTTAGCGAGGGTATGTCGTAGTCGACGGATATCCTGACTTCTGGACCGGGCTCGCCCATCAAGAGTGACTGGAAGCAGTTGTCGTCTGCCACGGAAGATGGTGCGGTGGACATGCGCTGGGCATCAATGGACACTGGCGATCTGGGAGATGGATGCGACGAGGCGTTGCTCATCGAGTAAGGGCTGAGGGGCATAGTCGATCCTTGAGGCATCATCACAGGTACTGCGTCTGTCGGTAGGTCATGCGTCATTGGCATAATCTTCTTCGGCGACGGCGCGCCAGAGTCCAGCGAATCTCTGCTTCGGTGAGTCAGTGCTGGGCTGCGCACGGGCACAGAACCTTGCGCTGGCTCTTCCATGATGACAGTCTCATGAAGCGACGTCTTTGAGCATTCTGCGCGTACAGAGCGGGCACTGGTCTGATCCTTATCACTCAGTCCAGAGCTTGTACGACGAATGTTCTTGCCGCTTATGCTTGTCGTATCCGATGCCGTGTCGCTTGCAGCCCCCGCATCGGTTGCTCTCGTGTCGGTGCTAATGCTCGATTGGGGTGCAACAGCTTGCGCCTGTGGCTTGGAGTCCTTTGCTTCCTCTTGATCCTCCTCCTCGTCCTCTTCAAAGACGTCGGCCATGGTCGAGTTGCTGCCGAAGCGATGAATGCTGTTACGACCAGGATCAAATGGTGGCAAGTCCGGAGCGGACTCGGCACGGCGATGATAGTGCATGCCAGGACCGACAAACCCCTTCATGCCTTGAGCACTGTGCAGACGTCGCTTGTTTACGTTGCCTGCAGCCTTTTGTGCCGCCTCCCATTCTGGGTTGTGCGGAAGAGGAGTATTGAATGGCCCGAGGGCAGCATCCAGATCAATCATGGGGTGCATTGAATCTTCAGGACGTTTCTCTGAAGGGGCTGATTGCGGCGGTGTCGGCATAGCTGTGGGTTGAGTCGGAATATCGGCATCCTCCATGGCCTCGTCCTCACCTTCATCCTCCAGCGGAGTTATAGAAGGCGGCGGCGTAGGCGGACGCACCTGGGCTGGCTTGGACGATCTCTTGTCGCTCTTAGTCTTCAAGGGCAAAATCGACCCGGCCCAACCTTTAACCGTTTTCTTTCTTGACCTTCTTCTTTTCTTCTTCTGCTCTGCAGCCTCAGAATCAGAGCCATGATCTGAAGATGAACCTGTGTAAGGGCGCGCATGAGAGTCTGATGAGCTTGAGCTGATTGGGCGAAGCTTTGACGTAGGACCGGAAGAGGAAAAGGGCTCGAGACCGAAGAATGACCATCGCTTCGATTTTGTCGGGCTGGGTGCGGCTGGAGTCACAGTCGACGCTTCTGGCACACCAATCAACAGTGGAATAGAGTTCCTTCGCCTAGGAGATGTATTTGATGGTCCGTTTGCCGGGCCAGCTGCGCGTTCCAAGATGGCGCCTGCCGTACTAGGCCTCGACTCATCAAACTCACGGGTTGCCGCTCGAGCTGCCGGTGCTGGGCTGAAGTCGCGATCGGCGGGAGACGCCGGCGAAACGAGCGAAGATATGCTTCCAGATACGGAATGAGGTGGCCTTGCCGTGACTGTGCTGGAAGTATCACTAGAAACCAGAGATAGAGGTCGAGGAATAAACTCAAGTGTGTCAGAGAAGCCAACACGAGCTCTGGATGCCGCTTTGGCGGGTTTGTCGCTCTTTTGGGTATCTGGTGGAGATTCACTGGTGGGCGAGTCATCAACATTATCTGGCTGAGGTACGTCGTCGTGAATCGGCTCCGGAAGAGTCGAAAGAGCAGGCGGATCGTCGGGAAGGGGAATCGTGGCATTAACTCCTTCATCAAAATTGGTCGGACTGTTGGGAGCGCTGTTTCCCTTTGGTGTCCAGTCTACCACTGGAGGCGGCAGGATGGGCAGGTCATTCGTAGAGATGGCACCGGACATGCCTCTGCGGTGGCCACGTCGGGGAGGTGGTTGGAGGGATTGCGGAGTAAAACCACCTTCTTTTGTCGGGCTGGTGCTCATGACTGCAATGGAGTTGCCATCTCGTATGCTGCCTCCAACAAACTCGCTCCCACCTCTTCGATGACCATGCCGGACAGGGCGATTTGGAGAAGGCTTTGGTGAGTGCGGCGAAGTGGGTGGGCTGAGAAGCGTAGGAGCATTGGGATCTGGTGGTAATGAAGCACCAGGGTTGAAGCTGAAGCTGGGGAGAGCCGCCGGTCCATTCGAGGTGTCCTTGACCGGGAACAGTGCATCGTCGTGGGACGGAGAGGGAGAGCGAGAGGACGGAGAGTCGGGCTCTGCCTCCGTTGAAGGTGTCGGCAGAGCAGGAAAGACGAAATTTGGAATTTGTCGCGGCCCGTTTCGTCGTGAATGTGGTCGTACGGGGCTGGCAGATCTTTGATCACGGTCCATTTCTGGATGCTGTGATGGAGAGGCCGAACCACTACCACCTACGTTCGGGACGTGCATAGTCGCCATCTTTCCTCCAGCCACACGGCGACAGACACATGGATAAAACAAGACTATAGGACCCTCGTGTCGGCGTTCATAGGAGCAGAAAATATACGAATAAAGGACGCAATCGGAGTGCAGGCTATGTCGGTCGTGAATGCGGCAAAGATATCGTCAGGCAACTATAGGGCTGTTTCATTAAAAATGAATCTGCAAAATGGTCAGCAGGCGTCTCCCAGGCAAGATTCGATACTCGGGACGCGGTGAATAAACGCCAAAAAGGCAGCGTGCGCCAGACAACAGAAGAGGGAGAGGGACGAGGGCGTGACGAACCTGGGAGGAAAATGCAAAGTGGGCAAATGCTGTGCAGAACAATCAAGGCAAAACGAATAAATGAGGCAAAAAAGGAGGAAATGAGCGGACGGCCAATACCAGCGCCAACTCGAATTCGAGGAGCGCAGCTGGGATCGCACCAACAATGCGGGTTGGGATTTCGAGAGGCGCGCAGCAGCGGCGTCAAAAGGATGGTTGAGGATGGAGATGCGAGATGGAGGGACGACGGGTTTGGGGCGGAAGGGGTAGGAAAGGGACAGTCAGCGTCAGCAGTGCGGCGACAGCGACAGCGACCAGGCGACCGGCGGGTGCGGGTTGCGGTGCGGTGCGGCGCCAATAAGTTGTTGTTTGGCCAGCTGGGACCGGACCAGGGTCCGTCTGCGTCCCGTCAACGCCCAGAGCCCAGTTTTCGGCGGCCTGCGCAGCACAGAAGCGGCTGCCTAAGTTTGTTATTTGTGGACGGGATGACGGGGTGTGGGTGGGTGCGGACGGTAGTACTCGTAGTGACGCAGTACTCAACACAGTCAATCAGGGCAGTCCCAGAGTATAATTTGGGGTACTGGGTACTTGAGGCTACCGAGTTGCATGCGCGAGGCCTGGGCTCATTTCCTACAGGGTCCCGCTGGTGCTGCGCTCGACGTACAGCGCATCGCTGGGGTGGGGAGGCTTTTGAAACGCCCAAAAAAAAAAAACGGCCGATAATACTTGGTAAGCACGCTTGTTCACTACATATCGTATGCACTCGTACATACAGTATTCACGCTCACAGACAGGTAAGAGAATGGAGGTGCGGAACGGTCCATGCCTTTCCAGTGGTGGCTTGGTTCCAGACAATGATGGGTGTTGAGACTCGGGGATACAATGAACTGCTGATCTTGGCGAGAGTAGCAAGGAATAGCCGCCTAAAACACGTTCATTCTACTCGTACTCATTACTTCGTACCTTGGGACTACGTACTCGTACATATGAGTGTAAAACGCCGTTGGTCATGTCCTGTTTTGTTTTTGATGCAGATGCCCATGTAACAAGAACCACTGGGATCGCTCGATGAGTGGGCTTTCTGGGGAGGGGGTTCTCTCAACAGGCAGGCCGGCTTTTGCAGAACCCTGCAATTTGTCTCGCCGTTTTGGAGCAGCGTCCCGTCGCGAGCCGCGTGGTTGATGAAGGCGGTCGGTCGCTCAGGGCGCAGCAGGCGACTACGAGTATTCGTACACTGTGTGACCTCGGTGATCCTTCTTCTTTCTCTCCGTCGAGATTTGCTTTTTGCGGATTATGGCGCTGGGCCCATGACCGCACCAGGCTGGGATTGGCTGCATGATTGACTTGCTCGAACCGGACGGCCATTGCGAGTTTGTGTGGTGGAGGCCCTGCAGGTGTACAGTACTTGCATGGCGCTTGGGAAACGAGATGGTGTGCACAAAATCTCGCCCAGCCTGTTATCGAGTTTACATGAATCGTGACGGACACAGCAGGATGATGGCACTCCCGAAACATGATGGCATTTTTTGGGAGACTATTGTCATGCTCCTTTTCTTTTTTGCTGGCCTTTCACAGTCCGTATCAGTATTGTCTAAAGGGCATATTGCGAGCGTCTTACATGCCCCTAGGCATACGGGAATATAGTCTGTTTCCCTTACTCGTGGCATTAGCGTTATCAATAACGTAACTCGCATATATACAAACGATGACAATACGCTTGTCGCATACAAAATTACCATTATCACAATTGTCCCTTGCGTATCACAATGTGACGTCCAAACCACCAAGTATCCTGTACTCGTCAATGCGGAGGCGGTGATCGATTCGTTGAAGGACGTGTTTTAGATCTTGGCTCAGTTCAAACAGTTACACGACACCCTTTCATCACGGTGCTGTGGCAACAAGGACAAGGACGGACTCAAGTGTCCAGATTTGGCAGAGGGATGACCCAACAAGGAATACAGAAAAAAAAGGTGGTTTCACGCCGCCCTGGAACTGATGCTCCAGTTTGGATTTACACTGCCGCACTTGACGCCGTGTGACATTGGCAAGGGTCTCTTATGGTCTCTTCTGATCCTTCACTGGAGATTGTTTTGTAATTGTGGCGTTTGATGCTACTACGAGTACAATCAAATACTAGGGCCGTGTTTCACCGCGAATTGAACAAAGATGTTCGAATACTCGTACATCCTAGACTGAGCTGTCCAGATCTACAATGCAGTAGCTGGCGGAGATGTTTCCGCTTCATACAACACAGTCAGTCACACACTTTACCGTATGTCTATTTGAAATGCCATAGTTACGAGCAGACGAGAATACGCCGTCGACATCTCCCACCGCCAGATTCGCCATGATGCCATGGCACATCGTAGTGCTCCCCCAGCGCATTGGCAAGCTCCAAAATAACCCACTTGCCACCAAAGTGCATCCACCCATTATTTAACGATTTTTGCCAATTATTCCGAGACGATTTCATCAAAGACATGGCTTCGCTGTACGCAATACAAAAAAAGGAATACAAACCACCGTACGAGTACTGCATTATTAGTCCGCATGCCAGCCGTCTTTCGTCATTAGCCGTGGTGCTGCCAATCTGCCTCCCTTTGTAGCCGCGGCTCGGCCGCTCCCTCGATAATCGGACGGGGAAATAGCCGTGTCTGACTTGCCTAATTGGTGCATACATACGGGGCCGGGGAGCCAATGTGCACGCTGACGCTTACGAGGTACTGCTACTCGCAGTAGGTATTAAGAACATGAGCGTGAAGCGTCGAGTTTGTTTGTACGGTTGGCGTGAAGAAATGGATTTTCCCTGATTTTCCTTTTCCTTTTGAAACAAACGCAGCCACTGCTCCATCGCCATGTGGAAATCTTGATACGAGGCAGCTCGAAAGTGGGCAAACAAGCGCTTAACATGCAAAAGGGCATTTCATGCTCAGCCGCGACTACTCGTACTCCGGAATACGAATAATGCAGGATAAGGCAATGCGCCCAGAGTGCGTCTGTACTCGTATGCCCGGAGTATTCGCACCTGCAACTCGTATACCCGTAACAAACGCGCCTCACTGATCATGGACCGGAGGCCACCCTCAGGTCTCTTTTTATTACGGTGGATACAGGGTTGGGGCCGAGTGGAATTGGCAGTGGACAATCGCAATGCGTTGCAGTGTCAATTGGCGCTGACAATGGCTGTTTTAGGGGACCCATGGGGGGAAATCGTATCCAGCCTTGGCCCGCAAGGGGGACCCCCTCCCCCCTGTTCGCTAGCGCACTCGGTGCACCCCTGACCCTGGTTCACTAGTCCCAGGCACGAACGAACGAGTGACTGTGGTTGGTGGCTGAGTAAACGGCCATGGTCACGCATCACTTTATTCTCATAATAAATATGAGGTCGCCGAAATAGGACGCGAGGCCGTGGCCAAAAACGGCAGGCTCGTTTTGTTTTGGCGTCGCATTCAGCTCTGTTTCGGGCATGGTGGTACGATGATGGCCGTTTCTCGGGGAGATTGGAATTGTTATCGTAATGGGCTAATACGTCATTTGTGCTTGTGCGTCGTGAACTCGGTTGGCAAACGTAAATGTGAACGTGCCCTGGTGATCCGAAAACGCGCGATCAAATCGAAAGAGAGCACCGACAGTATTTCTTTCGATTCAGTCGTAACTACGAGTATTAATTCGTTCATCATCCACGTCAGACTTTAGCTCAGCCACGATGCTAATAATAATACTCGCATCAAGCCAAAAAAGAAATGACTAAAAACAAATAAAATGCACCGTTATTACGCATGACCGAGGCGCTCGTTCCCTGGATCGTGTCAGCAAGGATACAGCCGCAAAGCCCATGTCTCACTCTGACAAGCATCAGGCAGATCTAGGTATTTTACTTGCATGCATTGTACAAGGATGCAGGGTAGTTGGCAAGTGATTAGAGCTGCCTGGGTTTGTTTGATGTGTAATTTAATGTAATAATAGCACATGTGCGCCCGGCATATTACGGGCATTATTACAGGTACTGGCTGGGCAGCAACAAGCGGTACATCTGTTCAATCACACGATTACTTTAGCAAGAAACCAGTCATGCTCAAATTATAACGCTAGCTTCTCTAAGAAACAGGAGACGGCGTAAACCCTAACGTGGTTCGGCACCAATGCTCCGTATTCAAAGAGCACTACTCGTATTACATGGTATTTGATAAAGAAAACAGACTGCAGGCTGTGAATAATAATAAACAAGTCGGAGGTAAAACGTCTAATGTGCAGTTCCTAGCCTTGGTATACATTCATTGTCTAATCTTCTAATATCTACCCCAAATTACATGCCATTATACTAGAACCAAGCCTTACTTTAAAGCGGTTCGCAATGAGCTTGAATCCCTTTATGAGAGGTTCAGAGTCGACTGCATGTCAAACGGCTCTGGAATATCGAACTTGCCGAATGGGAAGCCATCTGTATGCTGCAGTTATTCCTCGATGATCCGATTTAGTGGTTTAGAGATAATAGGCATGCGGCAAGTCAACCAAGTACTTGAAACTGCAATGTAAATCTGCAGCGTGCCTGCTGAATCGCCATGCGCCCCCACCCGCAGCAGGTGGTGGACAGTGGGGGATGGGCTAGACCGCCGCCACACCGCCTTCAGCTCACCTGCACTCTCCCTCAAATCGTGCCGGCAGAAAATTTTGGGAAGCATCACCCGCCCGCAAAAAGTTCTGGTTGGAGATCATAGCAAAGCATATTCTTGCCAGCAACTATTCCCCTTTATCAGCCCGCCACGATGGTTGTCGAAACTAGTACACAGCCTACGGCGCAAGCAAAGACCAATAAGCCGCTTGGTATGCGCAAAAATGGTGAGTAGAGGGTTTTTTTTGCCCCTTCCCGCAGTAAGGATCTAACTGATGATCGGATAGGCAAGCAGTGGCTACCTCCCAAAAAGCCTTTCCGCCCGACGGCAGGCTTAAAATCATACGAAAGACGTACTCAAGAGCGTGCTCTTGCGGCTCAAACAAAGGCCAAGGAGAATGAAATGAAGGCCGAAAAGGCCGAGGAGCGTAAAGTATGCCAACCCCCGCTTGAGACAGGACTTGAAAATTCCATTGTGCGGAGATTGCTGACTTTTATCCTCTTTCTTACAGAGACGAGTGGATGCTATTCGTGAAAGGCGCGCCAAGAAAGAAGAGAAAGAACGATATGATAAAATGGCTGAAAAGATGCACCGCAAACGCGTCGAGAGGTTGAAGCGCAAAGAGAAGCGAAACAAGATGATCAATTCTTGAGCGTCGGGGACCTAATATCGCGGCGGAATGCCGTATCCAGCTTCAGGCCGTTGCGGAATGGGCGCCCCAGCATACAACACTACGGGAAATAACAACAAAACGTGCTCATCAGCCCTGTGGCGAGACCTTTGTTCAGCGCGAGACACTAATTGGGGTGCTATACCGCGATGAACACAGACGATGGCTTCGGATACGCCTCAGACGCACGCCATTTAGGAAGTGCACTACTCTCGATATATCGGACTTGGAATTTCTTCGATTCTTTTTGTCCAAACTGGAAAAGACATAGTCCAAATGTGGTAATGATGAAATGCATTGGGAACGCGTTTGGGCTTGCGACGGACGCGATATGCGACACGATAAATTTGAAGGCGTTTTGGAGAAATGCAAAGTTCAAAAATAGAAGTCTTTTGAGACCCGTATTCCAAACGTTCAATCTCGCTTAGAAGAATGCAGTAGGGCGTGCCGCCATGTGATATTCATCGTTTGTGAGACAGTAGGCGGTTTTGGCATGTGAATGATATGAGGCTAAGAGTGGCAGCTGTCACGAGTGGGGGCTAATTATGGTCCCCCAAGAATCCGCCCGCTCAACTACCGCAAGCTTCCCTCTCCACCGCTAAGCATACCACTTCCGTCATAGCAGCCAGACGATACCATAATCGTCCTCGCTCTTTGCCGTTTGCCAGGAACTTTTCGCTCAAGGGTCCAAGGGCCATGCCTGGGCGAGAGACATGTCGAATCTGAGCGCGGTAAGCTCGCCAAAGGCGACCTCGCCAACACGACGTCATCAGATCAAGCGGTCGTTGTCCGAGCTTGCCTCGCCAGGCAAATCCAGTCGTCACCAGCACCGCAAAGAGCGACCACACGACGAAAAAGGTCTTCGGCATGCGTTGACTGCCTCAGATGCGCGGCATTCTTTGGACATGCCGCGGCGGGACGGGCCGTCTCCCATGTTGAGCCCAGAGTCGAGCCGACGGCCGAGCCTG
This sequence comes from Lecanicillium sp. S3808, assembly GCA_023628775.1. Taxonomy (NCBI): domain Eukaryota; kingdom Fungi; phylum Ascomycota; class Sordariomycetes; order Hypocreales; family Cordycipitaceae; genus Lecanicillium; species Lecanicillium sp. S3808. The sequence goes on from JAMAJY010000010.1 coordinate 194,008, forward strand.
CTCATGCCGACTTTGGACGCTGCTCGCACAGGGTCTAAAGAAAGACGAGAGGGGCGGCTACGTCAGGAGCGAGATCGCATAGCGGGGAGTGCCGAGTGAGTCTTTGTTTTTTTTTTCCGGTGCTGTTGGCTTCTAATGAGCATTATCCTAACCTTGATTCGCCCCTGGTAGGAACCTCACGCAGTCCCTCGCCGAGCTAAACGACTTTGCAACGGGAGCATCTCGACGCCTCGATGATGCATATTATGCTGTACTTGAGAAGATGAGCATGCTGCACAATACAGTCGCAGCCCTCAAAGACCTGGCCGAAACGTCGCAGGATGTATATGAATCCTTTGAGCGAGACTCGCGACGACTGGAGAATGAATTTGCGACGCAAGTTGGATCAATGGGCCATTTCCAAACACAGCAGTCCAAGATTACGTCTCTTCAGAGTCGAATACGTGAAGGCCGCGACAAGATGAAGTCGCTGACGGACCGAGTCGACATTGTGCGGCGCCGCATCGAACAGTGGGAGCGGGCGGACAAACAGTGGCAGGAGAAGACACGCAGACGGCTGAAAATTATATGGTCAACCACGTCGGTCTTGGTAATACTCGTGGCTATTCTACTCTGGAGCGTGAGCTCTTCGTCTACAGGATCGGGGAGCCTATCAACGGCCGCGAAAGACGCTTTTGGCAGGACGATATCGATCCTCGAGCCGCTGAACACGTCGAATCATGCACAACCACCGGGAGATATAGAAGAGGATGTCAAGGTGAAGCTGCTTTGGAAGACGCCGATGCACAACGACGACCAACTACGGGCATTTGATGAGCTATGACTTGCCATCGGCCTTGGAAGCATATGCTTTATGCCTTTGTCGCGGCTAATCTGACCGGTAACCACACTTGGGGATTCAGCGAGTCGCGTGCTTCTGACTAGGGCAGGCAGTCTAGATGCCGAGCTTCGGCGATTGGGATCCTTGTTTGCCACTGCCACGTCAGTGGAGACGAGAGATGATGCCAGGTTGGAGACTATTTCTGTACATAAATGATGGGTGAGTTGTCACCGACATGGGAATACATGCATACACCGTTGGCCAATGTCATTTAGTGGCTTAGCATATGCACAGATTGCTGCATACGAGCATATGGTGAAGAGAGGCATGCGCGTGTAGCGAGGAAGAACAATGAGCTACGCATTGCTGTACACAACTATATACCCCAAATCATATATACTATCAAGATACTATTAATCAACCGCTTCATTGCGTCAAGGGACAGATAGTCCACAAAGAAAGAAGTGATGCATTCGCCGCTAATACTCTTTCTCCGCTGATCCTACGGACACTGAGAGAAGCAATGCGCATCTCACTGCCTCTTGAGGTGTTTTGTGTGCGTGCATGGAAGAGGATGCGACATTACACTCGGGACGCGGCCGAAGATGCAACAAGTGTGGCGTTGCTATTCGTGCATTGAAGGGGTAGGTATGTCCGCTTTACGCCCGGTCGATGAGGTCGGCAGTGTGAGCGAGTCGGCACACTGCCTACTCGTATGTAGCCGTGCCAAGCACCGGTGAGATTAACCAATACTCGACAGGGATGCGGCGAGGATACAAGAACGGGAAATATACAAGTGTCGTCTCAGTTAAAATACAATTTTTTTTAAAACCACCTTGAACGGGCTTGTCCTAGATAACTGCGGACATTGAAGCTCCTCCAGCTCTTGGAGTCTCTTCTCAGCTCGCCAAAGGGGACTCTTTCGTCATCCATCGTACGGGATGGGGAGTAGGATGGTACACACGCGTAAACTTCGCCACAGAGCCAAGGCCTCGAGCTTAAATTCTTTGTTGTATTACGAAGCACAGATGCCGCTAAAACTAGACATCTGCAGCGCTGCATAGGTAGCTTTCCAGTAGGCGGAGCCAAGGCCCCAAAGATTGACCATTTCTGGCGTGGCGCTGCAGGCAGTTGGACGACTGGGTCATCATGCGCATTTGCTTTCAATGCAAAGCATATTCTTTCAAATTGATAAGAAAGGAAAAATAGAGAAATAGAAGTATGACATAATTATAATGAATTATATTCAAAGTCAGCTATCTTGTGATTGTACATGTACTTGTATGTGATTACGTCGTCCGAATCCAGGGCCAAAGTGACTTTGGCTGACGGTTGTTGCCGAGTGACTTACGACTTGTGAGCATCTTACCCCGCCTCGTTTCGCGGAGAGCTGGCCGAGCTTCGCCCAGCAGACCCGCTTGTTGGGTGGTGACACAGGCCTAGCTGCCCAATCAACATGACGCATGCGGAGGACATTACAGGGGACTGGTAGCGAAGCGCCTGAGCCACACTGCAAAGAGGGGCAGAGACTGGCGTGGCCAGCTGGACCACAGGCGGCATTTGCGCTGCGCTGCGCACCCTCGCAGCGGCCAAGATGGCGTAGCCAGGCGACCGGGCTGGCCTGGGCTGCCCTCGCCTGGGGCCGTGATCTAGGTAGCTCCGCCCGAGCTGGCAGGTTGCTGGTCATATTTAGCATTCTGTTTCGGGTGCTTTAATGACGTTCAGCCCAAGTCATCTGCTCCGTTCATCGCTTCCTTATTCTCCTCTCCCCTTCTCCCTCGTCGCTGAACCTCGAATGTTTTGTCACTGAGCTTTAACTCGATTTTATCTGTTGGCATACCGCCCCTTTGTCATACTATTTTCGTCTCTTGTTTCTTCGACGTCATCGGAAGCGTCGCCGCGCTAGCCCTCCGCTTTTTATTTTCTCGCCTCCCCGAAACACCTTTGTGTGGCTAGACGTTGGTGCGTTGCTGTCTCTACCGCTTGACTGTTGCGATATCCCGAAACATCCTACGTTTGTTCGATCGACCGACAACTATTTGCCATTGTGTCAAGGAGAATAAATCGTCACGTCTACGCCTGCGACAGAACCGTGGCTATGGCGGCTGAAAACGAAGACCAGCCTCGCCATGATGGCGACGCAACCAAGGCCGAGCCAGCGCCCGAGAATCGGAAGCAGTCTATTGGGACTGTGCCGCCAGGACAAACATTGACTGGCAAGCAAGAGCATTGTATGTGTGGAGACTACATTCTATAATGGCCAAAGGAGCGAGCTGGTGGCTAACCCAAACACTCTTGGCTGCAGACCTGAAGAGAGAGCTCTTGGGAGAGCAGAGCAAATTCGAGATCAATGAACTCAACTCCCCGACTGCGCTCCAGCGATTCGGTGCCCCTTTTCGATCTGACAAGGGCGAAGTTTCCCCCCAGGAATCGGAGCTACCCGTCCTTCGATACGTCTTTGTCAATCATGTTCGCGACTTTCCCTTCCTGGACAAGGCCAGAGAAAAGGAGTTTTGGCAAGATAAGCTACAAGTGGTGCGTATACCTTGTGTTTTCTTGTAGGCTTGTTCTCGCGCGGGTTACTAACTCTTCACTTGTTGGTAGTTTTTGGAATCCTTTGCCACAAAACAGATTTCTTCCTCCGAAGATCGGCTCGAAGAGACGAAGCGTCGCAAGCTCGCCATCAAGGCACAGAAGCTAGTGGAGCTTATGATGGTGTCGGGAATTGGCACATCGTCTGGTTTCGAGGAGCGCATTCGATTTTCCGAAATCGAAATCGTCGACAGTAACGCTATTGACACTGGCGTCATGCACACGATACCCGAAGGAAACTATATCAATGGCTGGGATGTAAACGTTGCCGGAGTGCGTATTGTTTCGCAAAAGCGCAACATCAGACACCACAAGCACTCCGAATTCATTCTGCGAATCAAGAGAAAGGGAGAGTTGGAGCACTTTGTTGCCCGGCGATATGGAGACTTTGCCCGCTTGCATAAGGCGCTGCGGACCGAGCTGCCAGGCCGCGTCTTGCCTTCCATGCCCAAGAAGAACAAGTCCGACTCTACTGCGTCGGGGCTTTTTTCAGCATTTGGCAGCGGAGAAAATTCCGACGGCGCTTCAACGACGTCGACAGTGTCGACAAAGCTCACAGGCCTCTCCTTGGATCCTAGTAACAGCAACGGCGGTAATGGAAACGGCAACGGCAATGGCAACGGTGGAGGATCTCTCTTGTCGCCTTCTTCTCGGCATCAACACACTGCATCTAGCTCGGCGCAGTCCATTCGCTCTACATTGTCAAAAGGCGGTAACGGCCGCTCACCGCGGACATCTACTGATGGACGCTTGTCCGCGGTGACAGGCGCGAAAGACAAGGACGATTCCGATGTATGTAAAATGCCCTTTTCGGCTTCTGAATGCGATTCTAACATGTACAATAGACGGTTGTTCTTGGACGGGAGAAGCAACGCATTTCTCTGCGAGCATTTATCAGATCGCTTCTCAACAACCCGCAGGTCGCAAACACCACGGCCATGCAGCAGTTTCTGGCCTCCGAGCCAATCACTCTCACAGATGAAGATGTCGATGACATTATGCGCCGCAAGGCAATAGACGAGAAGCGTATTGAGGAGCAGAAGAACTTTTATGAAATCGCTCGTAAGCGAGCGGCAGAACTTGACGAATACATGGAGCAGTACGTTGTGCGTTATTTTATTATCATGTTTAAAACTAACTAGATTATTAGATTCCGGCGCGATATCATCGAACGCAACGGGCTCACGATGCTTTTTAAAGAAATCAAGGAAAAGAATACAATTGAAGAGCTTAGCATCCAATATCGCAAGTTTGCCGAGTGGCTGCGAATAGAAGTTGCAGCCGTCATATATCACCTCTTCCTTGCGGAGGATAACTCACCAGAGGTGTTTGCACAGGCGCGCAAGATTCATTCTCTTGTTCCGTATACTGTCATCAAAAATGTGATTCGCATCGCGAATCCTGCAGCCGTCATGGCGGGCGTGCTTGACGTTTTCATGGCCCAACCATTCGGATCTCGTTCACTGCTGCAGCGCATCTTTTCTCTCACGCTTAACGACGGCATAAGGAGCTTCCAGAAGTCAATTGATACCCTCACCACCAAGATTGGCGACCAAGTCTTCACAGACAAGCTCCAGAAGTATGTCAATGCCGAGGAAGACGTCAAGGCCACCATTCGCCGTGAAGCTGAGGACGAAAATATGGACTTAATTGTCACCATTCTCCGCTCAGACTTGCTCGAGCCGGAGTTGACGGGAGAGCAAATACAGAGACTGTACAATGCATACGTCGCGTTCAATAACGCGGTGGAGAATGTTGACGAGGAGTTGAAGCAAGGCGCCGAGCTCTTTTCGTTTTTGAAGCAGCTTCTGAAACTGTGCACACGGCAAAGGGATAAGGCCATGATGCTGAGTCTCGTAGAGGAGCCAGTCACGCTGCAGCTCTTCCGCGATTTGTTTACGATTTTCTATGAACCACTGGTGCGGGTATACAAGTCGGCCAACGTCTACAACAGCGTTACCGACTTTTCCGTCTTTATCGATGACGTGGTCCAGGTACGTGACTATGATGTCTGATATAAATAGCAAATATTGACATGGGAACCTAGGTCGTTGAAAAGTGTAGAGAAGACGACGCCTCAGCGGACCCTAACGAAACGGTCCAGGCCTTTATCGACCTGTGCCAGAGGCACGAACATAACTTTTACAAGTTTGTACACGAAGTTCACACGCATGACAATGGACTCTTCACTCAGCTCATGGGGTGGATTGAAGGGATCCTAGAGTTCCTGCGAAAGGGGCCAAAGAATGGCAAGCTCAACGTCAATGCCCTATTTGAAGGCGGAGTCAGCTCCGGAATCATTGACAAGGAAAAGGCGCTTGAAGAGATTAACCAGCTCATCGCCTGGCAAGAAGCGAGAAAGAAGTGGCACAACGACAAGACTCGGCAGAAGATGGCCGCGGAAGGCCAGCCTGGCAATTCCCTAGTGACTTCTGGACTCAAGTTCAACTCGTCTGACTTTGGATTGGATGTGGATGACGTTGAAGAGTTCAACAATGAAGAAGAGTCGGATGAGAATGAGGCAGAAGAGGAGGACGACTTGGACCCTGTCGAGGCCGAACGACGCCGGAGGGCAAAGAGCCAGCAACACTTGCGACGCAGGGCGGGCGAGCCGGAAAAACCCAAGATTACAGAAGTGCACAAGCTCAAGGACAACTTTTTGGTCATGCTGCGGGAGGTGCTTGCGGGTTAGACGACCTTAGAATTCCTAGGCTGAGAGTGAGCAGGGAAGACTCGGGGAAGACAACGACCGTGGAGGCGAAGAAGACAGTATTTAGCATAGCAATATCCAGAGTAACAGGGCTTTGGCAGACGGCAAATGTTGATGACGAGGATAAGTCTTTTTTTCTTTCCTTTTCTAATTGGCATAGACCTGTTGGCTTGCGTGGTACATGCTGTAATTTGTGTCTTATTAATGGCTTAAATAATACGAGTAACCATGGCTTTCATTGGAGAGAGATTGCTTTTACCCGTGATTCTCCTGCACGGCTCTGCGTGATATGGGGCAGTGGAGCCGGGACTGTTTGGTGGACAAGTTGCCATGTGATGTGGTCGGCTCGGTGAACGGCAGTGAGTGAGTGAGCGAGTCTATGATGATGGTGGCGAGTGTTGAATAGTTGAGTGACTGCGAAAAAGAGGGTTGCACTGTAGGAAGAGCCCTTTCTTCTAGAAGATTGATAATTCTACTAATTATAAGCCGTTCGCTTTTATAGCGCACCAATGCATACAAGAAATCTATGCCCTCGCATTACGTTGGATCTGCTGGCTGCGCTATAGCGCCAGCCAAGGCACTCACAAGTTTCTTACTCGTAGTTCCGGGATGGGAATGGGTAGCTAATGGGAGCAACGTGATTGGCCCGTTAAGCCGAGGAACCGAACCTGTCCGCGGTGGGCGGAGCCTCCAAAAAAGTCACCACAGCTGCAAGTGGAGGGCAAAAATTACGGTGCAGACAGCCCAGCGCCCGCTGTGTCCTGAGTAGCTGGTGGTAGCCTGACAGTGCACCACGCTGCGCCAGGCTAACAATTATCCGGGCCAACCAGCCAGAGCAGCCCACCGGCCCGGCAGCCCAGCAGAGAGAGCCAGAGACGCTCACCCAATTTCCAATTCCCGCCCGCCCTGCGATCTTGGTTCTGCCCACGAATTCTCCAACTCCATACATCCCTCAATACCACCGACAATCTTCCCTCCGTCTCTCCCCGTCATTAGCGGATGCAGTTCTGGTAGCTAATCGCTATTCGCTGACGATGGCTTCTTCCATGGCATTGAGAAGACTGGCCTCCAAGCCTGCAGCTGTACGTGACTTTTGTCCTCTTTGCTCTAGTCGTCATGGCTCTTCGCGCACGCGCTGTTTTGTCGTTGCGGCAGCCCCATGGGGATTTTGCCTCAACCTCGGACGTTTACGCCTCTCTTGCTGCCGACAGACTGCCGTTTTCCCGGATAGTGGCTAACTCTTTGCCTTTTTAGTTTTCGCTCGGGCAAGCTAGAGCTTTTTCCACAACGCGACCTGTCGGTAAGTTCACCATGCCCAATTCGCCTGTGACGGTCTCGACGACTCGACCTTGATGAAACCGACGAAACAATGCCGAGCCGCTACTGACAACGATATAATTGCAGCCCGCGTCTTCGGCAATGGACCTATGCGTGCAAAGGAGGCGTCTCCTTTCGTTAGCAACAAGTATCCCGTCGTTGTAGGTGTCCCGCAAATCCCGTTGTACCCGACGATCCTCCCAAGCTACAGCCGACTGACCATTGCTCTTTTTTCCTGTCGCATAGGACCACGAATACGATGCTCTCGTCGTAGGCGCTGGTGGCTCCGGCCTCCGTGCCGCCTTTGGTCTCGCCGAGGCCGGATTCAACACTGCTTGTATCTCCAAGCTCTTCCCTACCCGAAGCCACACTGTCGCCGCCCAGGGTGGTATCAATGCCGCGCTTGGCAACATGCACGAGGACGATTGGAGATGGCACATGTACGATACCGTCAAGGGCTCCGACTGGCTCGGTGACCAGGACGCTATTCACTACATGACCCGTGAGGCTCCCGCCTCCATTGTCGAGCTGGAGAACTACGGCTGCCCCTTTTCTCGTACCGAGGATGGCAAGATGTAAGTTGGATGTGTAAACTCAATTGAATGCCAGACGCCCTGCTGACATGCTGCGCACAGTTACCAGCGAGCTTTCGGTGGTCAGTCTCAAAAGTACGGCAAGGGTGGCCAGGCCTACCGATGCTGCGCCGCTGCCGACCGAACTGGCCACGCTCTTCTTCACACTCTGTACGGCCAGTCTCTGCGCCACAACACCAACTACTTTATCGAGTACTTTGCCCTGGACCTGATTATGCAGGATGGCGAGTGCCGTGGTGTCCTGGCTTACAATCAGGAAGACGGTACTCTCCACCGCTTCCTCGCTAACCACACCGTCCTGGCTACTGGTGGTTACGGCCGTGCCTACTTTAGCTGCACTTCTGCTCACACTTGCACTGGTGACGGTATGGCCATGGTCGCCCGTGCCGGTCTCCCCAACCAAGATCTCGAGTTTGTTCAGTTCCACCCTACTGGTATCTACGGTGCTGGCTGCCTGATCACCGAAGGTGCCCGTGGTGAGGGTGGTTACCTTCTCAACTCCGAGGGTGAGCGCTTCATGGAGCGTTATGCCCCTACCGCCAAGGATCTTGCTTCGCGTGACGTTGTCTCCCGATCCATGACCATGGAGATCCGTGACGGCCGCGGTGTTGGTGCTGAGAAGGACCACATCTTCCTCCAGCTCAGCCATCTGCCCGCCGAGGTCCTCGCTGAGCGTCTGCCCGGTATCTCTGAGACGGCTGGCATCTTTGCTGGTGTCGATGTCCGCAAGCAGCCCATCCCTGTTCTGCCCACTGTCCACTACAACATGGGTGGTATCCCTACTCGCTACACTGGTGAGGTCATCACTGTTGATGAGTCTGGCAAGGACAAGATTGTGCCTGGCCTGTATGCTTGCGGTGAAGCTGCTTGCGTGTCTGTCCACGGCGCTAACCGTCTCGGTGCCAACTCTCTGCTGGATCTCGTCGTCTTTGGCCGTGCCGTCTCCCACACCATCCGCGACAAGTTCAACCCCGGTGACAAGCTGAAGCCGACTGCTGCCGACGCCGCTGCCGAGCACATTGAAGTCCTCGACAAGGTCCGCACGTCCGAGGGCCCCAAGAGCACTGCCGAGATCCGTCTGTCCATGCAAAAGGCCATGCAGTCGGACGTCAGCGTCTTCCGTACCCAGGAGAGCTTGGACGAGGGTGTCCGTAAGATGACTGAGATTGACAGCCAGTTCAAGGATGTCGGTATCAAGGACCGCAGCATGATCTGGAACTCGGATCTTGTTGAGACTCTTGAACTCCGCAACCTGCTGACTTGCGCGTAAGTTTTAAAATTCTTATACTTCATTACCATTGGATATCTTTCTAACCGCTTCGAACAGTACCCAAACCGCCACCTCTGCCGCCGCCCGCAAGGAGTCCCGTGGCGCCCACGCCCGTGAGGACTACCCCGACCGAGACGACGAGACCTGGATGAACCACACTCTCAGCTTCCAGAAGCAGCCCCACGGCAAGGTCGACTTGTCGTACCGCAACGTCATTGCCACCACCCTGGATGAGGCCGAGTGCAAGCCCGTGCCTCCATTCAAGCGTGTATACTAAGCCCAGGGAGACGGCTGCAAGCTGGTTGAGGGGATAATGTTGGAAGCATTAGAAAAGGGAGAAGGAAGGACAAAAAAAGAAAAACCAAAACCAACAGAAACATGACATTTAAGGCGTCCCCTTTGTTAAAAGGCTTTTTGCGATATCCGAATTTTGGAAGGATTGTAGAAGTATAGTGCCGGGAGAGCAGGAGGAGAAGGGAGGGAGGGAAGAAGGAGAAGGATGGATGGTTTTTGCCGTCTAGTGTTTTTTATTTTTGTATTGACTATACGAGCCAATATCATGTAGCAAAGTCAAAGTTTAAGCATCCAGTGCGAGCAGTGGCAGTGACATGTGGATATATTTATCTATATATATGTGTTGATCATGTTGCATAGTATATCTGTATCCCTCCAAATGTATTAATTATAGCTCCTGCTTGGCCTTCATCTCCCTAATTCTTCCCTCCTGCATAAACCCGCGATTCTCCAACTGCGTAACCCTCTCCTGCAACTCCGCAATACGCACATCCTTTTCTCGCAGGGCACCCCGCACAGCATCCCGGCCGCGAACAAAGCCTTCCATCTTGCGCTCTGCCGTCGCCAGCAGCGCCTGTACCTGATCCAGCACGTCGTCGCTGACCGTCGTGCGGCGGAGAAGCTGCATCACTTGCGTCTGTGTACTCTCTTCTCCCGCTGCTGCCGCTGTTGCTGGTAATGTTGCTGTGCTAGTAGACGATGGGGTATCCGGCGAGTCTGCGAGTGATGTTGCTGCACCTGTAGTGCTGCTGTTGTTGTTACCGCCGGCGGTGGGAAACAAGGTACGTGCGACGGAAGGTGTGGGAAGACCGCTTGCTGCGTCTACTATAGAGTGGCTATTCTTGGGCGTTGAGTGAGCTGGAGTCTGGGGCTGTTGCGGGTTGGTGGCGAGGGCGTCTTGTTTGCGGGTTGCTTGGGAGACGCTTTGGTCTGTTATGGCTGCTAGTTGGCGCTCATCGTCTGAACCTAGGTCGCTGAATTCACTGTCGTCGTCGTCACTGACCACGCGCCGTCGCTTAGATGGCGTTGTCGGCTGGAGAGTCTGTGTCGATGAGGCTGTTGCTGCTGCTGAGCGAGGCTGTGAATATTGCGGGTTGGAAGGATATGATGGTCTTGAACCCTGGATAGTTTGAGAACCTGGTGATGCCTGGCTGGCGTTCTGCTGTACTGTTGTGGTGCTGGGGTTGGTGTTGCTCTGGTTATATGTGCCGTTATATGTTGATGGTGAGCCGGACCCAGGCTGGCGAATATTGGCGAGATCTTGCCAGAGGAAGAAATCGCACTGAGGGGTGGATGCGCAGGTGAAGAACCAGCGGCCTTTGTTTTTGGATTCTTTCTTGACTTGGCGCAAGGCTGCTTTGCGGCGCGGTTCACAGTTGCCTGGGGTTGTGTTTGCTTCTGTTAGTATGAGCGAGGGAGATGGGGGATGGAAAGCTGAAAAGGAAGAGCGTGGAGGGTTTGGTGAGGGAGGGATAGAGGATGGGGGAGACTACATTTCCATTGGTTATCTTCCCATAGGCCGTCGAGACGCTTTCGTTCCGAGGCTGGTGTTTTGACGCTGTGGGTGCGGTTGCGTTGGGGTGTTGACGACATATGTGTGATTGTCTTGTCAGGATGTTGCTGTTCTGGCTGAGGGTTGGCGGAGGTGTAGTTGATGAGGCGTGTAATGGCGAGTCTGGAGTAGTGTTTGTGTATAAAGGCGTATTTGTTGATTGATTGCCGTTGAGCTATGAGAGTTGCATTTGTATGTGGGATGTTGTTGATGTATGGTGGAATCACGATCGAGGTGGGCGGCGGGGTGACGGAATGTAAATGGTCATGTATGTGCATGCATAGCTGAGTGTGACGACGGATATCTGGAGGCAGATTGGGCACCATGCAGTGTGCTACGTTTCTATTTTTCACCGTAGCTGAATTGGATATTGAGTTATTGCAATGACTATATTTGAACAATGTTATAGTGCCTTATTCTACGTCGGTGATTACCTTGCGTTTGAGGCTAGCTTGTCGCTGTGCACTGTAACAGCACAGACAGGATGGTGCAGATATGACGAAGCAATTGCAGTTTGGCGTTGTTTGTTTAAACAAACAACCAAATTGACACAAAGGAATTCATAGACAAGAACGGCACTTTCAACAACTTCGTCCTGTCCAATTAACCACAGCAACGGATAAGTCAGACGCATGGTCGTTGCAAGTCCTTTGCACGTGACACCGGTTATCGCAATCCCAGCTCTCCGCTGCCAGCTGTCGCCAGTTGGTGACGGTGCTTGTCTCGCCTGCGTGGCCCGAGGATCCCATCCCATTATCCCTGCTGAGTCCCCTGTCAGCCAATCTTTATCGCCAACCGGCGCACGACATTTTCCTCCTACCTACATACATACATCCCTTTTTCTTCAACCACGCTTGTGTCTGTTGTAATTGAACTTTGCCAATTGGTGATTTTCACGTCTTCTTTCTTTCCTTTTCTGGTCTTTTAATTCTTTCTTCAAGCTATACTTTTTATTCCCATTCACTCTTTTACAACCTTCTCCTTTTTCTCCTTGTCGGTAATAGACTCCAAGCTCACGCTTCCCACGCTTCCGGCAGCAGCAACAACCAAAAATTAAGCAGCCACACTTTTCTGCGCAACACCACACCACCAAATCGATCCTATCCAATCAACATGTCTTTCCGAATGCCCCTCGCCCGTCTTGCAGGCCGCGTAGCCCAGCGTCCTGCCGCTGTTCGACCAACGGCCGTCTCGCCTTTTAGCCTTCCCCGAGCCCTCCGCCAGCGCCGTGCTTACTCGTCGCAATCACCGCCGCCAAACAGCAACAAGATCAAGTTTTGGCCGTTTTTCCTCATCATTGGTCTCGGAACGGCTGGCTACGTTGGCCTAGTGAACCGTCGCAAAGGTATGTTTTTTTCACTCTTGCACAAAAACAGAACAAGACGCAACAAAAGAAGGCTAACACAAGTCACCCTTTGCACAGCCGAGATGCCCGCCGACAAGCCCGCCGACACGCAGCCCGACCCGACCTCGTCGCCCTCTAGCCCAGCCTTTTCTCCCGACGACGTCACCGTCATCTTCGTCCTCGGCGGCCCCGGCGCCGGCAAGGGCACGCAATGCGCCCGCCTCGTCTCCGAGCACGGCTTCACCCACCTCTCAGCCGGCGACTTGCTGCGCGCCGAGCAGAACCGCCCCGGCTCGCAATTCGGCGACCTGATCCGCGACTACATCAAAAACGGCCTCATCGTTCCCATGGAGGTCACGGTCAAGCTGCTCGAAAACGCCATGAAGGACGCCCTCAAGGCCAAGCAAACCACAAAGGGCCGCTTCCTCATTGACGGCTTCCCGCGCAAGCTCGACCAGGCGCACAAGTTTGAGGACACCGTCTGCCCGGCCAAGTCGGTTCTTTTTTTCGACTGCCCCGAAGAGGTCATGGAGGAGCGCCTGATGGAGCGCGGCAAGACGAGCGGGCGCGCGGATGATAATGCCGAGAGCATCCGCAAGCGCTTCCGCACGTTTATCGACACGAGCATGCCTGTCGTGGAGTATTTTGAGAAGCAGGGCAAGGTCGTCAGGGTGGATGCTACGCCTGCGCCGGAAAAGGTGTTTGGCACGACGCAGAAGATGCTCAAGGAGAAGCTGGGGGCTTCGTTTTAGGAAAGGTGAAAAGTTTGGCTAGATGGTGATGCATGTATGATTTTGGCGGGGTGTTGTCATGTCTCTTTATTATTATAATAGAGGATGTAATGTTGGCTTATGCCAAAGGGGGAGAGGGGTGTAATTTTTAGATGTACCTTTTCCTTCCAATTATAGAATTCGGTGGTATAAATTTATATACAAGAATATCCCAGAAGCATGATGCAATTGGCACATACTACATGGTCGAATAATACAAGCAATTGTCTCGCTATGAACATTACTCGGAGGAATCATGTGAAAATGCTTATCAACTTTTTTTGTATTGCCAATAATAACTAAAAGAAAACCACAGCTCGAATACCACGCTCTCTATATTCCTCTCCTACACCGAATCATCACTCGCAAAAGATGCGCTGCTCTTCTCCTCTCGCCAGCCAGCACAACACAACACATGACAGAAAAAAAGAGACTGTCCAATCTCAATTCCTTCTCTCCATATGCAAAGGGCAAAAAAATGACATGGGAGCACACCTTTTCTCACTCCTAAATCACGCATTTGGAACCCCCCAAAGAAACTTTTTGTTGTATGCCTAGACATGATAAAATAGCCGTCCTTCGTCAAGAGTTAAACAACCGAGCGAAAATAACAAAAAGGGAGGAAATAGGTTTTAAAAAAGTGCAAATTTTCTTCTCTTCCATTATTCTTTAAAATCTTAATCATCGTTATCTGTACGCTCACGCTGCGTCGGCTGTGACGACTCCTTCTGCTGTTGTTGGCGCTGGTCGCGACGGCGCTCCCCTCCGCCACCGCCAGAGACATTGGCATTTGCCATCTTGCGCTCCAGCTCCTGCGCCTCACGCTCCTTTTGGGCCTTGGCGTTGGCCTGCTCCTGGCGCAGGACGCCCAGGACGTTCTGCAGCGTCGATCGCCAGTGGTCCACGCGGGTGGCCAGCTCTTGGTATTGCTTCTGGCCAAAGACGCGGTACGTGACCTTGTGCACGAGGAACATGTTGCGCTGCTGCGAGAGCCTGCCCTCGACGAGACCGGCGCGGATCACGTCAATCGCCCACTTCTCGACCTCGTCCTGCGGGATCTGAAGGGCCTTTGTAATCTTGGCGTACTCAATCTCACGGCTGGGCGTGGCGGCTGCCAGGCTGGCAAAGGTCAGCAGGCGCATCTTGCGGTGCAGCTTGTCGCCGTCCAGCTTCTGCTGCTCGACCCAGCCCTTGTGCTCGTCGTTGAAGTCGTTGTAGTCCTCCAGGTCCTTTTCGGCAAAAATGTCCAGCAGCTGTGAGTAGACGGGGTGCGAGTTGCTGAGCTCGTCGACGGCGGGGATGGCGCGGAGGTCTTGGAACAGGTAGTAGGTGTTGGACAGAATGGCCATCTTGATGGCCCGGAGGGATAGTCTTTGGGCATCTTCCGAGGTAATCTCCTCCTTGTCGTCGGCGTCAAAAGTTCGAAGGGCCTTGAGCAGGAATTCGTAGCATTCGCTAAGAGCACACGCGTTAGTACAATGTATCTTCTCCCTCCAGCAGCTCCCACTTAAGGAAACGGAATATAATCTTACCTCTCCTCACCAGACTCGAGAGCAACCTCGGCAACCTCCTCGTAAATCTTTCGCTCAATCTCCTCATCAGTATTCCACGAGTCGAGCCACTCGGGCAGCTTGTCGAGGTATGGCCTCAGGTTATCAAACATGCTGTGGGCCTTGAGGAACTTGAGAATCTCCATAAACACGCGGGCGCGGATCGGGTCCGTAGGCTCGAGCAGGTTGAACACGGTCGTGAGGGCATTGAGGCTCAGGCCGGGTCCGTGAACGGGCGAGTTGTTGATGGGCTTGGCAAAGTTGCCGCACAGCGTGGGCAGATACTTTTTGGGGTCGGCCGACTGCAGAACCAGGTGCACCATCAGGTTGGACGCAGCAGTGTACTCCTTCTCGGGAACCGTGTTGAGCGCCTGCGACGCGGCAACCAGCTTGCTCAGAACCTCCTCCTTGTTGGGCGCGGCCTTGCCCTCGCTGGTCAGCAGCTGCTTCGCATCCTCGGCCTTGAGGTAGTCGGCCATTTCCTTGGCCAGCTCCTCAAACGTTCCATCGACAAACAGCAGCTGCGGCTGCGCTTCGGCTTTGGCGGCGGGCATCCTGGGCGGGGGAGGGGAAGAGTCTCTCGGTTTCCGTGCCTGTATATAGTATATATGTGTATATCTCTATATATATATAACTTTCGGTCCGCTGTCTTTGGTTGTTTAGCACTTTTGTCTCTTGCCTCTCACAAGCCAGACAAACGAGCTAAAGACCGGGTAGGGAAGACGCGAAACTTGAAGAGTCTTCGTCCTTTGAAGAAGCGGCGAGATAGATAGAGAGAGAGAGAGAGAGACGGGGGGGGTGGTGGCCGGTCGTCGTCTGCGGTGATCGCGGAGGAGAGAGGGAGAGAGCGAAAAAATGGCAAAGACCTGGAAGTAGGTAGGCCCGGCGGGGAGGGAAAAGAGAGGGGCGGTAGTTTGGCGTGGATCGTGCAACGAGCAGGTCGTGCCAGTGGCAGTACTAATTACCAGGGCAAAATGTGATGTTGGAGCGGCTCCTTTGCAGTGGCAGCGGTGGTCTCGATAGCCCTGGGCAGTGGTGGGGCGCTTTTTTCACTTTGCTGAGGAGCCACCCCGCCGATTTTTCTGCCGCCTCCCAATGTGTGGGTGCCAGAGGGCTAAGCGAGGGCGGTGATGTTGTTTACTGCCATGTGATCTGGCACGTGATTTCGACTTATATGCTTTCCTTCGCATGATATGAAGGCAACAGAGCAAAGGTAATTCGAATACATGTATTCATCTTTATAAAATAATCTCAATTGATAAAAGACTTTTGAGTAGCCTGAATTCTCCAAGTCCAACAAATCGCGTAATATAGACGGTTACACCTTCATCGTCGCCGCCTCCTCTCTCCAAGGCAAAAACCAAGCCGAGGATCCTTCGTCCTCGAATTATATATTCCCCCAACAGAATGCGACAAGTCCATCCCGATTATCTATGTACAGACAAAAATACAATGCTAACTAACAAGACTTTGCTAAAATGTGACAAACCCCCCATGCCAGATACTTGACACGCGGTACGGAAATACACCACCGCTGCTTAATGCCCTTATTGTCGGCTCTTCGCCTTGCCTTTGGAGGCTTTATCACCTGGCGCATATACGCTTTGCTCATCATCTGCATAGAGCACTTGGTCGCCCTTGCCACCCATCCCCATGAACTCTTCTGGCGCTCTGTGGTGAGCGGGGACCTGCTCTTTAGGCACATTTGTAACCCGGCCCTTGTTCTTTGAGAACACCTTGACCGGGCTCTTCCCCTTTCCCGCCGTGACTTGGGCACTGACTTGTATTGAGTTGATGGAGGCAAGCAATGTTCGCTCGCGAACGGGCGCTCTTCGGTTGACTTCAAGGCCAGCGATTCCGCCAACAAGGCCGCCGGTGCTATCGTTAACATTCGTCGGCGCCTGCGTAAGCCATGGATGGCTAAGGCATTGGTCAACTGTGAATCGCTTCTCGGGATCGACAACCAACATGGAGTCGATAAGGTCCACTAATACCCAGTTAGTAAAGATGCAAATTCAGCGGGCAAAAAGTTAGGTAAATGTCGTACAAGCTGGGTCGCCAACAGAGTCCCAGTATGGAGAGGGATAGTCGAAGCGACCACTTCGAATCTGTTGCGATAGGGTATAGGGAAAGTCGTGGGAATAGAGCTCGTCGGAGAAAGGCGGGAAGCCACAAAGGCAAATATAGAGAACGACGCCTAAGGACCAGATATCCACAGCTTTGGTGTACTTGCGCTGCCTCGACTCGGCAAGAATCTCGGGCGCGACGTAGCTCGGTGTGCCACACAGGGTGGTCGTAAATGACTCTTCACCAATAATCTTGGCCAAGCCAAAGTCTGCCAGTTTGACATTCAGGTCCTTGTCTGTCAACAGAATATTCTCTGGCTTGATATCACGGTGGACAATGTTTCGCTCATGCTAAGCTCGGGTTAGCTACTGGTCGTGTAGGATTTGCCTAAGTAAATGTGAGACATACCAAGTACTTGATGCCGTGGAACAGTTGCTTAAACAGCTTCCTGGTCTCGTCCTCGCTAAGCTTCTGCTTAGAGACAATGTAGTTGAACAGCTCTCCTTCAGGAGCCAATTCCAGGACGAGATAGACGCGATCACGTTCATTAAACGTATCCTTGAGGCAGAGAACGTTGGGGTGACTAACGCCCATAAGCATGCCAATCTCCTGTTGCAGGCCTTCCGTCTTTGTCTTTTCTTCCACCCCAGCAGTCTTGGTGAAAATCTTGACGGCGTAGCGACGGCCACTGGACTTTTCCACGCACAGATAGACCTCGGCAAAGTGGCCCTTGCCGAGCTTCTGCAGCAACGTGTACTGTTGCAAGAAGCCGTTGGTCTGGCGGCTCTGCGGGTAGCGAAAGACAAATCTAGCGCGACCATGTATGGCAATCTCGTCTCCATCTTCCAGCTCGCGGCGGTGATTGCGTCCTACCATGGCTTCGTTGACGAAGGTTCCGTTGCTTGACAGGTCCTCGACAATGGCGACGGCATCAGTGCCGCTGTTTTCGGTAAAGATGAGACAGTGTCGGTTGGAAACGACGCCTTCACTGACAACGACATCTGAGGATCAAGTTAGCATTTGGCAGAACTTGTCGCCTGGCGAATTGACACTTACCGCATTCTGGGTGGCGTCCAACCAAGTACCCGCCTGAAGCTACACCGTTGATTTTGGTGCGCTCATATGCCTCCTCTTCTCGTACCGGTTCAGGGACGTCGCCTTTCTTGTCGGCCTCGCCATTGGCAGCGACAGCAATCGAATCCGGCAGAGGACACGCAGAACGGCGCTTGAGAACAATGGGCTTGTCGCCATACCTGGGGTCGAGCGCGACAAGATAGCCCCAGACACCTTCATCCTCTTCTTCTCGCGCATCCTCGGTAAAGGCCGGATGCCTCTCTGCAAACTGGCTGAGCGGCTGGGTGTCTTGAGGCGGCGACGACAGGCCCTGGCTCTGGAAGCGCGGCGTCGTCTCGTCCTCTGTCCTGGCGTCGGCCGGCGTGGGGGTCGATTCCCGGTTCATGTCGCTGGAGCCATCGGTTGCGCCTCTGGTCAGGGGAGAAGGGAGCTGGTTGTCCTTTTTAACGGGCGTCTTGTCAGTATCGTTGGCGTTTGCCGTCAGCTGCGATGACAGGCGGCCGGATCGACGGGGTTTCTTGGTCTCGGCGGCCTCGTCCGGCAATGAGCCCTGGAAGAATTGTGAGCACAGTGCACCTAGAGACCATATTGAACGCGGCAAGGGAGCCCATACCCGAGTGCGTTTGAGGTGACTCTTTTCGTTCTTGGGCGCCATCGTGTCGCAACAAGAAGGAGAAGAAGGAGGAGAGCGAGAAACGCAGTATATCAAAGAAGCCGAAATCGGTACGAGTTTATGATAGGCTTCCTATCGCCCGGCGTATCGGGAAAAAGAGCGCCACGAATCCAAGGCGGGAGAAGCCAGCAGACTGGGAAACGCCAACCGTTATCGATCTCCAAATGCCTAGAGCTGGTGCGTCACGTCACAATGGGAGTCACAGTAAGGGCTGCGGCTTGATAAGCAAAGAAAAAACGAACGGCAGCAGGAACAAAACACTAAACAAAGGCCTCTGACTGCGAATAGAACACAAGGACCCAATACGTAAACGATGCAACGGGACGTGATGTCAGAGTTGTGGATGGGAAAGAGAGAAATGAGGATGAACAGGGCCGTAGTTCAGCTCCGAGAGCCTCTTGCGGGCGTCCTTTTTTTCTGGGCTGGAGCAGCGCGCGCAGAGTCCGAACTGACGAGCGGCACCTGGTGCGCCAGTCGGAGGTGGAATGGATTGAATGGGGCGGAGGCAATGCAAAGTCCCACTGTTGAATGGCGCTGCTGCTTCACTGTACTGTCCTGTCTCTCATCTGCAGTGAAATTTAGCGGGCTTTTTTGGCTGGGGAGTGGTAGCTGACCAGGTCACTCGACCAGCGGCTGTGCTAGACAGAGCTACTTGCTGGCGTAACTGGTCCCAAAAGTCTGGGGTAACTTAAGCTCCCGCGGCCCGTCACGCAGGTCATGGGCGTGAGCGGAAAGGCAGACGGCCAGGCGGACAGTTCACACGCTTACATGGGACGGCTTGTGCCCAGTGATCGAATGATGGACCTGCTCTCCTTGCTGCTAATCTCGTTGACGGTATGCTGTTGAATCGTAGGAAAACAAGTTTACGCATTTGTTTTTTGCTTGTTCCTGCATTTTGTGGGCTCTACACTCTTACCAATCTCTCGGATTGCCGGCATCAGAGTCTCATTCACATCATCGTCTTTTGCACCACCATCCCACTGCCACATCCAGGATTCACGGCCGTCCCTGGTTGCTGCTGCCTAGCTCCCGTCATCAGTGCCCTTCAAGTCGAGCGCCGTGTGAAGCACGTTTTTCTTTTTGACCGCACACGGGTGCTTGTATTGGCTCAAAAATTCTAATTTTTCCTTTTTTTTTCGTGTGCAAAATTTGCTTATATTTTAGGCAACAGTAGCACCAAGAGGCTCCCCATGAACGTATCCTACTACTAGAAGGTCACTTGCACCCAACCCAACCCTCGGCGTGACTCGTCCACCCAACCAACCACTCACTCGCTCACTCACCCGCTCACTCACTCGCTCATCCGGACCTACAACACACCACTGTGCGAACCATCCCATGAGGGCAAGCCTGTCCAACGCGCAGCATCACCCTGCTTCTGCGCATGTGTGTGATATTCTCAACTCGTGCCTTAATCAACCTAAGCCACAGGTGTCTGTCTGACTCCTTACTTTGTACCTTTTTCTGCGAACAACACCTGCCAAACACTCGTCCTGGTCTATATTTATCCTCTCCCATCGACGTCATTTCCCAGCCTTACAACGGCAACGTGACTATGCTTCATCACACCAGTGGCAAAAATATATCACTCATCTTTACTTGGTTTTTACATGTGCAAAGTATGTCATCACTCCAAAAGCAAATTGCGCATCAGCTTTCTTCCAATGTCAATATCATTATCAATTACCGGTTATCCTTGATATCCTATGTGTTGTGTCATGCCCCATGTCCAACCTCTCCCGTCTTCTCATTTCATCACCTCCTGTCCCATGCACCAATGTGCCTCCCACAAAATCATGATTGTAATATTTGTACAGTGTCCGGTCTAGGTGAGCCATCAGAGTCCATAGCCTTGCCCTTGGCTATGACAACGCCGTCCAAAAACGCCTCTCTAGCTTCCCAAACGGATGGATAACCTTTCATACACAGAAGCGCAAAGCTAAAATTTGCCTGGCTGTAGAAGAAGAAAAAAAAAAAGATAAAAGCAGTAACGAAAAATGATGCCGCGATGTCATGTACCTGCAAACGCCACAAACATCTCCCCCGTCTTCCCCGTCTCTTCATCGGCAGCACTCAATGTAGCGCATGCCTCCACAGTCTAAATCTGTTGTTGATTCGTACCATTGCGTCCTGGCGGCTTAGCTGGTCAGTTCCCCTCGACCGCTGTCGGTGCTGCTCGAGCAAGTGGTAACACAGCGTAAAGCCCGCCAGTCGGTCCCACAAGCTGTGCTCCTACTTCTCCGGGATCGCTGACTTTGCCAGCCTTCCGCCAGCGCTAACTCGCTTCTGCAACCGCGACTCCTTTTCTTGCTGCATCTTCTCCGCTGCGTTGCCATTGTTAGGCAGCGAGGATACCGCATCCGCCGCTCCTGCCCGCGTATTGCCCTGCTTCTGCTGAACGTATTGCTGCGCATACCGTCCCAGCGGGAATGCCGGCAGTGTTGCGGGTATATCTGCTCCGTTTTGAGTCAACAGCTCCGCCACAGGGAACGGCACTTGCTTTCCTTCTGAGTCAGACGTCTGGCTCGGAGTTGGCGAAGGCGATGCTGGGTCCGCCGCTGCCAGTGCAAGCCAAACGGCGTGCGTTCCTCGCATTCGGTCCACGGCGTTCGGGTTGGCTCGGAGTGCTATCGCGTAAAGGACCTGCTGGATTTCGTTTCTCTTAATGGCTGCCAACAACGTCTCATCTGGCGTCCCGTATCGTGAAAGCGTCGACGAAATCGGCTGCACATATTCTCTGTTGACATATTTGTTGTTGATGAACCTCAGTCGCTGCTCTCGAGTTGCCTGTGGCGCCAGTTTCATTGCTGGCTCCAGCGTAGCCTCCCACACCATGTTAGAGACCCGGTTACCAATAAGCACGAGCATCTCGACAATATCAATGGTAAACGACTTGATGTCTAGCGTGAGCGATCGCACCTTGCTGATGTGTGTTCCTAATGAGCGATGAATACCGCTGCACTCAATGCAAAGGATGATGCCCAAGTTAATAGACACCCACTCCACCTTGGAGCCGGAACCGCAGTCTGCGCACCAGTTATTTCCTTGGTCGTTATCGCGCAACATTTGCAAAAGGCGATCGGGGTTGTCGTCGTAGCCTGAGCTAGGAGTTCGCACTGGGGTCGGGCGAGCTCCAACCGTAATTCTGCGGAATGGTATGCCGCTGGAAGAGTTGCTATGGGAGTGACTACCATGGCTGAGAGATTGCGTCTTGCCGGTGAGAATCGAGCCGATATCCCTCTTCAGTGAGCTGTCGCCACTGTTCTTTGCCGGTCCCTGAAGATCCCGAACCCCTCTGCCCTCAACTGCACTCTGTAAGGCATTGTTGATCGACTGAATCCAGCTATACATGTCTTCCTCTGATGTCGCTTGGTATACTCGTTTGAAACTAGGCGTAATCACTTCGAAGCAGAATCGTCTCTCGGCATTTCGTGCCTCGCGTACAGATGCCATGCGAAGGTCAATCGGCTCCATATGAAGATCCAGTCGTTGCTTCCAATTGCTATACTCGGACAGTTTGCCCTGATCCAAGACGATCCAGAACCTGCAACATTAATTAGCATTCAACATTCAACTTAGACCAGTGTCGCCTGTTACTCACTTGTGCCAGCCTTGCTTGTTCAAGCTGCGAGGATCAACATGCCCTCCCGGGCGATTCAGCGCCCACAAAAGTCCCTCCTTTCGCTGCGGCACAGATGAGAGCGACGGGTTGGGCTCTTCGAGGTCACGGAAACCCTTGAACTTCGTGGTCTGAGCCTGGCCGCCGGCAATAGGCTGACCCACGTTGGCAGATGGTTTGGGGAGGTCGGTGGCACCTGAATTTCCTCCTTGGCCCCCGGCAGTGGTGGACTTTAGCTGCGAGCCGGTGCTGTCTGCTCTCCCTAGTTCGGAATCCGAGGTATTACCCTGATTGCCGTTTGATGGTGGGTTGAGCGGAGCGGAGCTGTTGAGGCTAGCCTGCTCAGGCTCCAGATATGGCGCGTTCGTCTTTTCGAGTAGACGTCTTTTCTCCTCTCGCTCTCGGCGTTGGTACTGATATTCCTTGTCTGCTTCTTGGACTTCGTTTGAAAGCGCTTCCAGTTGAGGCAACAGAGCCTCAATCTTCTTGGCCGTGTTTAAGAATCCAGATGTCTGTGCATCCGCATATCGTGTCAGGTGAGATAGAACCTCCTGTTCTTTGCGACCGCCATGCAAATCCTGCATGAAGCTCGAGTAATCAAAGCGTTTAAGCTCAAAAGTGCGTCGTTTGTTTTGGTACTTGGAGTCGCTGTCGGCCAATTTCTTAGCTTTGACCGAGTCTTGACGTTGACCGAGATATCGTGATACGTATGCGTAGTAGTCTTTACTGTCTTCCTCGAAATCACGCTTCTTGGACTCGGCTTGTTTGATGTCGAGTTGGTATAGCTTGTTTATCGGTTCGATGATTATCCTTTGCAAATTGACCGTATTTTGCCGGTCATAGTTCAGAATCTCCTTGGCAATCTTGTCAAAATAGTGTTCCAAAGCAGGCTGAACCGCGTTTGCATTAGTAGTCGAGGCTTCGCGCAGAGCATCCATGAAAGCGACGAATGCATCGTTGGCCTCAAGTTGGCTCGTGTGCGCTTGTTCGGCCCTCTTGAGAACCTTTTTCATGTGTGCTCGCATATTTCCCGTCTTTTGCTCCAGAGCCTTCAGGGTCGCACGGAAAACAGGGCCGTCATCTGTTACGGAGACGTCCTCGCCGGGTCTTGGACATGTAACGTCCACCTTGACAGGCGTCTTATTCTGTGTCGTCGCGGGTGGCTGACCAAATGTCTCTGGCATACTAAGCAGCGGAGAAACGGGAACGTCCTCGGCCTCGGAAGTAAGGCGTGAGTCGACGGACTGTGCAGAGGCGACGCGAATCTTGGGAGGAGAGCCCAGGAGAAACTGAGGGCTTGGCGAGTTTGGTTGGCTGAGGAAAGTGGTGGGTGCTAGGTCTAGAGTTAGAAAATGGCATCGCAGTGTTACAGACTGTATAGCATACCGGAAACATAATAGGAAAAGCTCGCCAGGGTGTTGAAGCGGTCTGCGCGAGAGTCGTACTCGAAGAACTAGGCATTGTCAGTAATGAAAACACATGAATAGCAACAAGATCAACACTTACACTACACGAGTTTCTCCAGCCGCCGCTCTTATCTTCCGAAGTCTTTGGAGGCTTCCACTTCCAGGTCCATTCGAACGACACTGATGAATTGCCGCTAGTAGAATAGTCGCCGACAAGAGCGACGTTTGCGTTTTTGTGAAGGTTCGGGTTGGCGTGGAATTCTCGCGTAGCCAGATTTTCGACTTCCTTGGAGGTAGATGCGTAGACGAATGTAAGTCCGGAAATATTTGTATCTTGAAGGGCTGGCGCAGACTCTGCGGTATTCGATGGCTGTTGGGTTTGTTGAGTCTGGCGAAGGACAAAGGTAAAGGTAAATATCAGCTCGTCATCGCCGTTGAGCTTTAGAAGCAGGTCAGGGGAAGTCGATTCAGGGTCCTATAGAAGAGATAAAAGGTCAGCGAAACAGCAACAATAGCTTGCGGAAGACTGTTAAACAAGCTCACCTGAACGTATTCTACAGGCGCGTATTCGCCTGGAGGACGCGACACGGCGACTTTTGTAGCAGGATATTCATTCGGAGCAATATGGACAGAGCTGCGCTTTCGAGGATTCGTAACAATGAGGGATGAAATGCTCACTGGCAAGGTGGCAAGTTAGCAAAGGGGCGGCGTGGCCATCATGAGCAGCCTGTGCGGGCAACTCACATCTATTCTGATCTTTGAAGTAGAGGGCAGCCCCGTCATCGGGCCTGCTGCTAACGTTGCCCATGTTGAAGGTATTATTATTGGCGTATTATACGGCGCGCGCAAGCGAAAAAAGGAGATCGGCGGCGGGGGACGAAGAGAAGAGGGAGCAGCGAGGCGACGAGGCTCCAGGGGATGTCGCCGCGTTTTGGGGGGGCAAGAGTTGATGGGAAAACGACACCGATGCGGACGATGCAGATGGCGCGGGGCTCAGAGCGGGACAGGGGCCGTCATCTGGTTCGATGAGAGCCCTGGAAGGCCTGCAAGAGTTGAGAGATGAACTGAATGTATAGCGAGAAGCGAGAAGCAAATAAAATGCGGCGTTATGAAGGGGTAATTGTGCTTATGGAGATGATTGGGAGGGGAGGAAGCTGGGTTTAAAGGCGGCGTGGGAGGTGAAGGTGGATGTCGAGGTCAGTATGGGCGGTGCACCGAGTCGCAGTACTCGTAGGTAGCCAACTTTAGCGCTCGTAGGCGGTTATTTCAAGACACAGACGGGCCAGGACGGGCGGCAACAGAGGGATCTCTATTTAATAAATGTTGGACGATACCTCAGGTTGTGTGGACGTACAGGCGGAGAAACATGTAGCGATACGATGGGTCTCCCACGACAGGACGGTTTTAGCGCCTGGTTTGGGCCCTCCACGGGGCCTTGCTCCACCACCCAGGCACTAACTTGGAAGTTTGAGGGCTCCAAAATGAAGGTACTATGCTAGACTTGGGTCGGTACTTCCGCTGGTGCGGTACAGCATTGGTCTCTGCCTGAAAGGGATAGCTGTATTTGCTACTGAACAGTACTGTACTGTACTGTACTGTACCTAGGCATACTTGTTAATAATAGCACATCTGCTTCTCTTTGTTAGTGAGTCGGTGCCTAGCACTGCCCTACAAGGCCCGCTACGAGACGTAAAGGAATGACGGAGTCGCCCTCTGATGGGTGGTGGAGGCGCAAAGAGGTCACCGGGAGCTGGCGCATGGACAGAAGCTTGAACGGAAGCGTGCAGCAAAAACTCGGGCATTTGGTGGAGCATACGTACGTTTGTGATCAGGTTGTCGCATATGAACAAAAAGTCTTGTGGTTGAAGGCAAATGAAAAAGGGACAGCCTTTTTTTGCCTTGTGTCTGTCTTTGCTGCTCACGAGCCAGACCATGATAGCACGTCGTATGCAAAGGAACAATAAAGTCGGCTAGTGGGCGGCGAGGCGAGATGACGCTTTCATCAAGGGGCACGGCTCGCATATGAACGCTGCCTGCATCTTCAACTACTCGCACATGCTGTCCGTGCCCTACCAACAATACCAAAAAAGGATTAAAGCCATGCAATTGATGGCGAAGACCTGTGTTTCGGTGGCTTAGATGTGAGAGATGCTTCCTTCACTGACAAAGAATCCCACGCCACGTAGATATAGTGGTCCCTGCTTGCAGCCTGCAGGTACCTTTTATTAATTTTTATGTACCTATGCAGATACTGTGAGCCTCTCGCGCAGACCATTCAGGCAAGCGAGAAGAGCGCTAGAGACGACGATAGACTATTAATAATACCGTTTAGAGTCCAACAACGAGACTAATAATTAGCCGCTCCCCAGACCTTGAACCAACCTTGAACTGGCTCAACACCAGTGCCAAATGCAGGTGGTCGACTACACCAAAGCTCCATTTATGACGCAGGGTCTCCAGCGGGCTAATTTCGGCCGGCAGACTCCACAAAGGCACCGTGGTTGGAGGCGCAGGTACCCTTTCCCGTTGGAGAGATTTGGCCCACATTGAAGTGAGACTGGGCACATTGTGCATGTTGCAGTGCTCGCATGTATTAATACTTACAAGGGAAGGCTATTATGTACTGTTGTTATTCGAAGATGAAATGTATAACTACGAGGGCGAGCATTTATTCCCGTAGCAGCAGATTCATGTTTTATTTGTTTTTTTTTTCTGTTTTTTTTTTCTTGTTAAAAGAGCACACTTTTACATGGCCTACGGCTTCCAGAGTCGGCTTACTTCAGCGACTATCATACCGTAAGCAAAGCATACACGGCTACCAAGTCTCTAACGTTGAAATATAAATCCTAAAACACCAAGAGAATACAGCAAAGCTTGGGGGAAGGATAGCAAAGCTTCAAGATATATTTTCATTTTACTTCATCATATAATTATACTCTAATCATCCACTTTGGTATACGCTGGCGGCGGTTCATCCACTGGCTCGCCCGACGTGTCATCAATATCAACCACAACATCATGAAGAACAACAGCTCCGTTTTGCAGCCCCGTGGCCAGTAGCTTGCCATTATGGCTAAATGCTGCTGCCGTGGCTGCGTTTAGGCCATTGCGGTCCCAGGTGGCTTGCCGACACGAGTTGCCAGTCAGTACATCGATAATGTCAATGCCTCGCTCAGTGCGGCAGACCATGAGGCGGCAGTCCGGCGAGATGACCAGCGGCCATAGCTCTAGAAGTCGCTTCTCGTCGAGGTTGTAGGTCGTCAGTGTATTGGTCGCCGGGTACCATAGTGCAACCTGTCGGCCCCAGACGGAGACAATGAGCTCACCGTCAGGGGATACCTTGAGCAGGCTTGGTGGATATCTCGTGTCGACACGAAACTGTCCAATCAGTGCTCCTGGGGCACCAACCTCAGATTGTTGTGAAGTACATAAACGCCCAACACCGTCCGTGGCAAGGCTTATAAGATTCCCGTCGGGCATGTATTGAAGGAGAGCAATGGGCGCTAGATGGCCGTGGATGCATGCTTCGACACCACTGGACTGAAGCAATTCGACATCTAGAATCATGATTTCAGACGGTTCTTGGCCGGATACGCCTGCAATTTGAGAACCATCCGGCGAAAAGGCAATGGGAGACACTAGTGGATTGGTGTGGGTAAACTTCTTTCGGAACGTGCGTGAGTCGCCAGCCGACAGATTGACGAGCTCAATGTTGATTGGGCCGATATAGGTTCCGCCGTCGCGCTTGGCTATTGTCGAATTGGGTGATTGGTAAGGATAGTCACCGCCCCAGAATGTGCTGTCATGACATATTGCGACTTGGTAATGGATTTCGTCTCGGGACTTGCTCAGAATATGCCCTTTGATATGGACGTGATGCGCGGGACCAACGGCGAGCCCGCCTTTGCCGCGGACCTGGTAGCTTCCTAGAAGGTCTGTAGCCATCGGGGTTGGGGTGTCTTCGTTGGTGCCGTTGTCCTGGGTTCGGCTGAGATTGAAGGCTTGGAGACGCTGCCTGTCCTTGTTTAGAGCAAGTGGCCGCTGCTCATCATGCTCGCCAACGACGAGGGCGATTTCGTCATCGACGGTAAAGAAAATCTCGTTGACTCTTGTATGGCGTCCTCCTCGTTTCATAGGCAAGCGTCCTCTAGCCCTCAGGTTGACAGTAAGCCTGCCTGAGGGATTCTGCGCGAGGGCGGATTTAGAGGCCATTGCTTTTGTTGGTGATGGGCGATGTAGAGGTTGGCGCGCTCTTGAACTGCGAGTCAAGCAGTAGGTAGCGTGCAGCTCCTATTTAACGTCGATGAAGGGGAGAAGAGGTAGCCGCTGCCCGGACGTGCCTCCAATCCTTCGTGCCCAGTGTGTCCTCCGTAGGTCGACGAAGCCGCCAACATTACTGGTTGGCATGGAGTAGGGCTGCAGCTAAGTGCGCCCGATATGTGCTTGGCGCCGGTTGTGACGTAAGAGATGGAGCTGTTCTTATGGAAGCAGCCCTATTCTCGTAGCAGCAGGGCGCTTAGCGCTGTGGTAGAGCAAGCCATGGTTGTGTTGGTAGTTTCTGCTTTCTCTTGTCCCAAGGTCTTGTGTCTTGATATACTTCGTATGTCTAAATAGTAGTGTTGCGGCGAAAAGCCGGAACCCGATTCAAGGAACGATCGTCGCCGGTGGCCGTACCTCTTTCAGTGCTATACCGCCTATAAGGTATATCGAGAGGAGGTATATGCGAAGCATAATATATTTCTTATATATATATATACACTATCAACACAAAACTTTTTTTAATAATAGAGGCATCTAACAAGGTATGACTAAATTTCTGGACCCAACTGATCTATTGTATTGCTTTGGCGCTTGTACATGTCTTTGGCTATTCGTATTCGTATAATTGCAAGTACATCTTCCGCGCAGAGCCGCACCCTATGCACCTTGTGAATCGTGCAAGGAGAAATTGGCACTAGGGCATTTTCTCCTATGGACGCTTTCCTATACAGAATTTATCTCGGTACGAGATATTCACCAGTGAGCCCGCACAAGTACCAGAAGCAGCGAGATGGGCGATACTCGTCATCGGCGGGCCATCTCCATACCGGCCGGCCACGGGCCGCTTTTGCATCGCCATTCCCAACCACAGCCCAGGCCGCCCATCTATTTTAAGCATCTCTGGCGGCGCATGACCCGCGTCATTGCCGTCGCTGCCACGCCAAGCATGAGCGTCTTGCCCACTGCAATGTAGAGAGGAAGCAATACTTGCAAACATATAACACGTATGGCCCAGAACAGGAGACAGCATACGCCTTGTTGAGCAGTAAACAGTAGCAGCCCTGGCAACCAAGAGTACGAATGGGAGTAGTAGGGCAACTAGTCGCAGGACGTGCCACAGAATGAGATCGTGGCCCGAGTCATCGACCCGTCGTTACCAAGGCTATCGTATATAGTACCGAGCGATGCTTCCCTGCATAACTTACCCAACGCTCCACCAGCACTTCGTACTAACCAAAGTCATGTTTCAATTTAGCCTTGATCCGCACATCATAGAGGCCCAAATGGTAGCTACAGTGGGTGTACAAGTACACTACAGTACTTGCACTACGACGTACGAGTAACTCTGCCACTGCACCATCCTTGTCGGCCGTCGTAGCGTGTCTTTGCGCCCCCTGAAAGGTACCCGTCGCGCGTTCCAGAGGGGCGGCAACCGCTAAAACAAGCGACTGGGAATGACGTTATGGCCCGCCCCTCGCTATCCATTGGCCCCAAAAACCACCCTACCTTCCCAGCTGCCGGCGGTAATGACGCTGCAGCTGTGGCAACTCCCCCGCCAAAACTCGTATCACACCCAAAATATTATCCGTTCGTCTTGGGCACCACGTGAAACACCACAAAACCTTTTGGCTCTCCTGTTCGCTTGTCGCTCTCTTGCTTTCGTGCTTGCTCATCACGTCACTGACTGTTTATTTCCCTGGTTTTGCTTGCAGCGGCTTTCTCTCGGACCAGTGAATTCGCTAGCAAACGCAATCCTGAGCAGCAAAGAGAGACGGAGACTCCTTTCGTCCCTCGGGCCATGTCCCAGAGCATGTCCTTGATCGGACGAGCCGCCCTCCGCCACGCCGCCCTTTGACGCCGTCGCCAACCATGTCGTCGTCTTCACGAAAGTCGTGGCAGCCGAGCCGCCGCCTGAAGAACAGCAGCAAGGACGCCGGAAAACGGCGTAGCCACATGTTCAAGGGTCAGCAAGCCATCATAGAACACGACGAAGCCCGCAGCTTCGCCCTACGCACCGCCTACCTCACCTACCTCCTGCAGCCCAAGGCAAAGCGAAAGCAATACGTGCCCGCTCCGAGGCCGCCCCCTCGGTCAAACACAAGCGTCGGTCAGCTTGTCCAAGAATACGTCTCTGGAACCTCGTCCTCCCTCAAGCTTCCCAGCAACTTTGCTGGCACCCTGCTTGAACGTGTCGGCGGTGTCCTGACTGGCTCCGAGCGACTGCCCGGCTTCAACGATGCCGCCGTAAAACGAAGCTTTGCCGAGGCCTATACTGCCTTTTCCGAGAAGACCTTTCGCAAGACAATCGACAAGGAGAGGAAATTTGAGCCTCTGGTCCTCATCTTTTACTCGTCCGCGACCAAGGCCGCCCAAAAGGGCCGTGCTCCAGACGACGACTCATGGAAGGCCCTTCCAGATCGTCACCTTGCCATGTTTGTCAGACTGGCTGCAAACGTCCTGCGTGATCAAGGACACGACAGGGACCGGTCAGAACTTCTGTCTAGGCTCGCGACTCTCGAGAATAAGCTCCTGACCAACGACCAGGATCTGGTCGGCTCTGGCGCAGATGGCGCCTCAACTACTGTCGAAGTCGTCGTGCCGCTGAGCTATGATGTCAAGGATATGCCCATGGTACAAGTGGTAGCGAGCATATTTGGCTCGCCACTCTCTGAAGTTCAAGCCGAGATCAACGAAAAGAGGAGTATTTGGACCGAAGAGGCAGCCCTGAAGGATCTAAAGTCTTATCAGTTGCGCCTCAACTCAGACATGTCTGGCACACTAAGCGACGACGATTTTGACTTGAACGAGGCCTTTGACGAGTGGAAACGTGCAGAGGCGCCGCATCTTTCACAAATGATGCTCGAGATACTCACGGCAAAGCCTGAGCTTGCCAAAACGACTACTGGCACAGGGGATAAAGGTGTGCGCAGTCGCCCGCAATCCATGTATGGTGACGAACAAGCATATGCTGATCTAAGCCGAGCCATATCGTCTGGGGATGGTTCCGCGCTTGACCCTTCTGCTAGCTTGAGGTCTTTGTCCATCAGCGACTCGAGTATTCGTTCAGTAGACGAGACTAATATCTATACCTTTATCCCTCCTGCGCCGCGCGCCTTTTACAAATATATTCTACAGCACGCCATGGCATACGACCAACTCCACGCTGATCCCTCAGTTGATTACCAACCTCTGTCAAAGCCCTCAATGGATCTCATGACGGAGCTCTGTGTGCGCTGGCGGATACCGCAAAGCTCCCGGTTGATTACACTTTTGGAAGTCGCGTCGCGCAAGTTTTTGGATCAAGAAATCGTTCCCGAAGAGCTGGATACGATATTTGACGTCATCAAAACGCCTCTACCAGAGTCGAAAAAGCCACCGCATATCCAAAACTACGCCGCCGCGCTACCTGATATGGAAGAAAGCAAATGGACCATTCATGACTACGCTGTCTACCACAACACTCTCCACAGCCTCCATGACGCCTTGCTCCGGGAGTTGTACGACATCATGGACAAGTCTTATGACAGCAAACCGCCTAGCATCGGCGCCGTCATGTTTATTCTGGAGAACCACATCTACGGTACACCGAATTTTACGCCGAGAAAAGACGCCATCGAAGAGTTTACTGAACACCTCACCACGCGTCTTCGTCAGAGAGCAGCGGAGGTCTATACCGAGTACATGCAAAGAGAAATCTCCTCGGATAACCAGGAATGGGAGTTTGCGCATGTCGTGAATCTTGGAAAGTCCGTAACCAAGATCTGTGACCGCATTCGCAAGAGGTATAAAAAGAACCCAACAATTATGGGAGTGGCGCCGTTTGCCATCCTGGTGCAAGAGGTGTTTCCAAGCTTCGAGAAGGATGCTGGCGTCATTCTTGAGACCATCTTGGGACGCGCACAGCAAGGCGAAGAGGAAATTGATATCCGTGAGGGTTTTGAGCTTTACAAGGAATTGGTTGAAATTCGTCGCATTCACCACGAGTTTCTACCAGACGAGCTGTTTGCGTTTAATATTGAGCACTTGCTCGTCGACTTTGTATGGCGCTGGATTCGCGCTGCTGAGACGCGCATGAAAGGCTACGTCGACGAGGCCATCAAGCAAGATCAGTTCCAGGTGCGAAATGAGCACCCAGACATGGTGACACGAGATTCGGAAAGACACAGCGTTTCCGTTATTGATCTGTTTATGCTCTTTAATCAAACGGTCGATCAGGTGTTCAAGCTGGAGTGGGACAGCGACGAACATCACGCTAGATTCATGACATCTCTAGCGAAAGCCTTCTCCATTGGTGTAGGCCGTTACTGTGAGATCATTGAGCAGCGTTTTGCCAAAGAAATGGACCGCCCTTCTGTAGACGAGCTTGCAACGCAGACGAAAACCACTCAGGAGAAATGGATGCAGTATGCCAAAGATGCCTGGAGCAGCAAGGAGAAGGCAGAGCCTTTCCAGTTCTTCCCTGAGGTAAGTTACAGAAGGGTGAGAGTTTGTGTAATACGAAGGTAACCAGATGCACAGTCTTTTGTCAAGTTGAACAATATCGAGTATGCAATGCAGGAGTTAGATAAGCTGGAGAAGAGTATGAACTCGGACGCTTGTGCTGAGTTGCTGGAAAAGATTGACGCCCCCAAGAAAAAGATTCGCAAACCCAGCAAGTACACCTTTACCGTCAAGGTGGTAGAGGCAGAGGACCTCAAGGCCTGCGACCCAAGCGGGTTTAGCGATCCGTATGTCGTGTTTGGTGATGAGTACCAGAAGCGCCTTCACAAAACACGCGTCATTCCCCGGAACCTAAACCCGCGTTGGGACGAATCGTTTGATGTGACGGTACTGGGCCCAGTCAATGTCATTGCAACTGTCTGGGATCATGACACATTTGGAGACCACGACTACGTTGGCCGTACCTCATTAAAACTGGATCCTGTTCATTTTAGTGACTATCTCCCCCGAGAGTTTTGGCTCGATCTTGATTCACAAGGCCGCGTTTTAATTCGGGTGAGCATGGAGGGTGAAAGAGATGACATTCAGTTCTATTTCGGCAAAGCCTTCCGACACCTGAAGCGAACTGAGCGGGACATGGTACGGAAGATTACAGACAAGGTACGTCTCTGGCGTTCTCTCGACATGCCTCACAATACTGACTATAAACAGCTTACGAGCCAAATCAACACCACCTTGTCCTGGGACACGCTCAAGCACCTGCTAGGAGCAGGCGGCATTGGCGCATCTGTGACCAACATCTGGAAAAAACGGCAATCTACAATGGCCATGACAACTCCCGCGCAGATTGACAATGCTCTAACGCCGCTCTTTACCTACTTTGACGAAAACTTTGCCATTATGAAGCAAACCCTCACAGATGCGACCATGATAGCCGTCATGACGCGCCTCTGGAAAGAAGTGCTCATGACCATTGAAAACCTCCTTGTTCCGCCTGTGTCCGAAAAGCCATCAGCCCAAAAGCAACTCACTCGCAAAGAACTCGACGTCGTCTATCACTGGCTGGACCTCCTGTTTGGCTTCTTCAACGCACGCGATGAAGAATCAGGCGAGCAGCTCGGAGTGCCCGCCGAGGTGCTCAAGTCGCCTAAGTGGCACGAGCTCGCCTCGCTCAACTTCTTCTACTACGAAGACACCAACAACCTGATCCGTGAATCCGAGCGCATGGCCGCCGCCACCGCCCAGCGCGCGCAGCAAGCTCTCCTCCAAAACAACCAGCAAGCCCGCATGTCTGCACCGGCCGCGATCGGCGCGTCTCTCGGCGGCGCCGCATCCAGCAACACCTTTGCAAGCATGGGAACCATCCGCCGCGGCAAGAGCATCATGATGAGCCGCAACCTCGGCACCATGCGCAAAGCTAAAGAGGCGCGTCGGCGCGAGACGCAGGCTGATCCAAGCGATGATATGATTTTGCGCATCTTGCGAATGCGCCCAGAGGCCGCGCACTACCTCAAGGAGAGGCATCGGCAAAAGGAGCGACAGGCTGCTACGGCGGCTGCTGCCTTGATTGTTAAGAACTCCGTTTCGCAGGGGTGGAATACCAGTGGAGGGCAGTTTGGACGGAATAACTTGCCGAGACGGTAGTTGGATTTAGCCCCCGTCGGTAAAGTGAGATGTGCATCATTTTCTGTTGTTGTTGTTGTTTAGCGTTAGCGAGTTGACCTCTATATCTTTTGGCCTTTTTTTTTTTTTATTCTGCTCATTATTATCACGTTGGGGCTTTGTCAATACTGGTAATGAGCGATGCATTATACAAACACAAAATAAACTTGATTTCATATAAGCTTGTTTGTATCAAGAGTAGCACTGTATTCATTCTTTATAGTGATATGGACTAGGTAACCAAGTTGCCTCCTTTGACGGTAAAAAGAGGGCTATCTATATACTTCGCAACAAAAAAAGGCACACATTTTACTTCCAGAAATGCGTAGACGCACTAGGCGGCAAATGCTCCTGCCCACTACCCCAACCACTCTCTTTGGGTCCCAAATGCAACTCAAGCACGCCACCCTCGGTAAAGAAGTGATGCGTCAGCCAGCTCCTCATAAACGGCTCGCCATCGAGCGTCGCATTCTGGATAAACAGGTTCTCATAGCCGGGATCAAACCCAGTGGTCTTGACGGTCGCCGTCTTGCCGCTCAGCTTATTCGTGATGCTCACGGACGGGAAGAAGGGCGGGATGATGAGGTATACGTCCTGGCCGCTCATGGGGAATAGGCCCATCATTGTGAGCGTGGTGAAGCTGCCCATTGCGCCCGAGTCGTCGTTGCCGGGGATGCCGACGACGGTGTCGTTGAACGCAGAGGGGATGTACTTGTGTGCGTATTGTGCTGAGAGGCCCGGGCGACCGATGTAGTGGAAGAGGAAGAGGAGGATGTAGGCCTGTTCGTTGCCAATGTAGAGGAGGCCGGGCGTGTTGTGGATGAACTCGAGGCGGCGGAGGAACTCGTTGGTTCCGCCGAGGGTTGGGATCAGAGTTGCCTGGTCGTGCGGGATGTAAAAGGTGTACAGCCACGCGCCGCCTTCGTATGTCTCGTGGCCGCCGGGGTTGAGGTAGCAAGAGGTAAAGTTGAAGAGGTGAGTGCAGAGGGCGGGTTCCTGGTAGCCGAATGTGCCGTTGAGGTAGCGAGGCTGGAGGAAGCCTGCGAAGCCGCTGTCGACGAGGTCCGACTTTTCGGGACTACCGGTCAGGTTGAGAGTAGAGCGGGAGTCGGCATCAAACATGTTGAGCCAGTTGCCGGAGCGGCCGAGATACTTTTCGGCGTCGTGGGTTTTGTTCATCTCGCGGGCCATCTCGGCGATGCAAAAGTCGTTGTACGAGTACTCGATTGTGCGGGAAATGGATCGCGTAAAGATGCCTACGCCGTAGGGGTCATAGTCGTCGGTTGGGATGTAGCCCAGGTTCCTCCAGCTGTGAAGACCGCCTCGACCTTCGACTGTCCAGATGGGCGGTTCCTCTGTTTAGTGTTAGAGATGCTACAAATGCATGTTTCTCAGGGAATGCTTACCTTCGGCATCTGATATGACGGCTTCGTAGCCAGTCTCCCAGTCAATACCGTCTCTCAAGCCCTTAAGGTACGAGTCTGCAAGCAGGTTGTCGGCATTGCTGCCGCCCTGAGTGAAGCCCTTGCAGAGCGACATGCGGCAGTCAGGGAGCTTGCCTTCGTGGCGGTACACATCAATCAAGCTTCGAACCATGAGGGCTTGGGCGTGAGGATCGACAAGAGTCAAGAGAGGGTGAGTGCTTCGGAAGCTGTCCCAGATGCAGTAGTAAGAGTCAAAGTAGGGCTCGTCGCTGTCCCATAGCGGGTTCTCGCCTGGTATACCGTTAGCTATTGCTGTATTGGATCACTGGTAGTGTTTCATTCTCACCAGTGTAGTCTTGAGGAGACAGGAGTGTTCTGTAGAGGCCGCTCCAAAAGGTCCGCTGCAGGGACTCGGAAACACCAGTGTTGTCAATCTCGAGAACAGAGAGCTTCTCGCGCCATGCGTCTTCGGCTTGGCAGCGGTGGGCGTCAAAATCAAACTCGGGCATTTCCTTTTCGGCATTCTGGCAGGCTTGTTCGGTGCTGATAAAGGACAGACCAACACGAGCATGAATTTGGTTATCCTCGGGAGGGTGAAACTGGACCCAGGCGCCGCCAGGTAGAGGCGGATAGGATTCGTCGTCACCAAGGTACAGCTGCTTGGGCTCACTGTCTGCGCGGTTATTGATCCAAACGCCGTTGTCACGCACATCGGCACCCTTGAAGTCGGTACAAAAGTGCAGCTTATAGGTGCCAATGCCAAAGGATGGGTGGAAAGTTCCGTTGCCGGTGATGCGGCCGGTGTCTTTGTCCACCATGATGCTACCCTCATCGCGAGAGTCGGACAGGTCAGTCAGGTCAGCATGAATCAACGGGCTATACGTCATCCTGTCGTGGCATGTACGGTCAGAAGCCTTGGTAGGGGTGCCGTCAGTGGGAAAGGTGAAGCGGTAGAGAGCGGTATGGTTGGAGACTGTCATTTCGGCCTTGACGGACGTGTTGAGGCCCACGGCAAAATAGCCAGGACGAGCTTCGACTGTGTCATTGACTCTTTGGGAAGCGCGCTCAACCTTGTTAAAGTAGCAGCGGTTGAGCTGGTCGCCAATGCAGCCAGTCTGGGCAAAGAGAGGAAAGTTGCCGAGGGAAGCGCCCTATGATGCGTAAGTCGTTGCGCAGGGGAATCAGTGGGAGGCACTTACACCACCGGTACCACTATCGTGCATGTGGGAAAAGCCGCTAACTGAAAGACTTGTGAGTAATTATGGCATATGTACCGGGAAAAGACGATCAACCTACTGTCAGCATCATTCGAGGCGTATCCTCCCTGAATCTCTCTGTTGACGTCGGCTACGGCTTTGGCCATGCCATAAGGCAAACTGGCGCCGGGGAATACATGACCTTGAAACAGTTTTAGGGGAATCCATGGCAAGTAGTTAAGAATGCAATTGATACGAACCTCCGTCAACAGTGCCAATCAAGGGATCGATGTAGTCGAGGACATCAAACGCAGAGTCACCAGCGGCTGCCAACGCACCAAAGGCGAGGAGGAGGTGCGGCCACGCTGAGGATTGATGAAGATGCATGGCCCTGTAACTGAGTACCAAGCCAGTAAATAAAGACGGTACGCAGGACTAGTTGTCTAAGTGTTACTGGCGAATTGAGGATGCGGGGAAGGGGAGGGCATCGGACCTTTATAAAAGCAAAGGTGAACTGGCTGCACGGAACCTTTTTGTGTTGTACGCGTTCGGCTCCTCTATCCCGCGGGTAACCTTGCTGGTGTCGTTTGCATGCAAACTAACAAAACAGTCTCCAGTAGTGGGCACCCGTCGGGAAAATATAGCAGACCGATGAGGTCACTACGAGTACTAGAGTAAAGCTACGATGATGCTATGAGGTAAGGTTTCATGCACGATAGGGCAAGGGTGGAGTGCGGGGTGAGCAGCGTTGGAGGCAGCCGAAGGGAAGGTAAAGTTGCTTCGGCGACAATTGCATCGGGAGCAGCTTCTGTCTACATACGAGGTAGTATACCAACTATGGGGGAGGCGGTTAGTTTGTCACGAAATGGTTAGTTGTTAGTGCAGGGCAAGGCAATTTGTTAGCCCGAGACAACAACGGCGTAGCCGGGATTGAGCAATGAGCAACGCTGATTTTGGTGGCTTTTCCCCGCCATCGTCCCGGGATATTATTCACCACTTCACTACTGCACGTTCGCCCAGTAATTAGCGAACAACAAGGTACAATTAGCGTCTATTATTGCGGGTTTGAACTAGGCTGGAGTGCCGGCTTCTGCTGTGGTGGGACAAGGTTACATTGGGGGGAGCCGATTGGTGCGAATGGCACTCTTGTTCTGGAGTATTATTGTATGTGCCGATCACTCTGGCCCAGTTGGCCGGAAGCAGGAGCGGGCGGGGAGAGTCAGAACTTGTTGAGACGAGTTTGATCCGAGTTTTGGTGAGTTGAATTGAAATTAAGTATTAGATCTTGTACGAGTAAGCAGCAGTGATGAGTTGTGTGTTTTGTGCTGCTCCGTGGCAGGTGTCATTCTCTATGCATGTCTTGAGCAGGCCAAAAACGACAGAAAAAAGCAAATATAAGATGGGGGTTCTTTGTTATTCTGGGACAACTCGAACCAGCTTGTTATTTGGCGTGTCTTGGCTTGTTTGGTGAGGGGAAAGCAGTCGGTGTAAGGCGCGCGGAGTTTGTTGCACGAGGATACGAGTATGGAGGGTACGAATGAATGAATGATGCCGACTCATTAGATGAGTAAGCGAATTGCTAGCGTTTTGGCAGG
The DNA here is from genome assembly GCA_023628775.1 of Lecanicillium sp. S3808. Lineage (NCBI taxonomy): Eukaryota > Fungi > Ascomycota > Sordariomycetes > Hypocreales > Cordycipitaceae > Lecanicillium > Lecanicillium sp. S3808. The sequence continues at coordinate 232,237 of JAMAJY010000010.1, forward strand.
CCCAGTTTCTCCTTGTTTTTGTAGAAAAGTTTTATCAAGTTAGTTCGACGGTTGTTGGAATAGAGTACATCAGTCTGACGACGCGATGATAGGGACGACAAGCAAGAGTATACATTTATCTTATCTCCGATGGGAGGATTTTAAATAGATACGAGATCTTGGAACAATTCCGCGTCCTGTATCACATTGCTCTTGTAATTCGTGAGCATTATAGCAAATTTTCCAGCGTTTGATCAGTAGATAATGCGTCGATGGCGTTGTTTGATGAGATGAGACCCCAACTTGGCAGCCTTGGCAGGAGATGGCCATTACCAGATCATGTCAAGCCAAGCAAGTGCATTCATTGCAAGATATGACCTGCAGGAATGTTGCATGACTGATAAAGGCTCTTGTGCACTTGATTATATCCCCTTTCTGGCGACAAGCAATCCGACTCAACCAGTGTTGCTAGTCGTAAATTGCACCACTCACGGGTGACGTCATGCTGGCCGGTCGCTTCCCATTTTGGTCTGGGCTTTTTTGATGAGCCCACGCAAAAGGGTCTTGATTCCCCACACGCAGATGGGTATGGTAACGCCGCACGAGGCAAGTCTGTGGAAGAATTTCCGAGGTAAGGGACCTTTCGTGGGGGCGAGCAGTTTTGTTTTCTTGCCGTACGGTAATAGCAGCACGATGTTGTGTATTAAACTTTATTTTATTTTATTTTCTTTATTTATTTAGTATTTATTTTTATGGAGCAACGTTAACGGCAGTATGATCTCGGCTATAGCTCCGGCCACCGCCAGTCAGGCATGATTTTTTTTTGTGTTACTCGTACTCGTACTGTACACTCGTAGATCTCCAAACGTTAAGCGCTGGAGCCGCCAGCCGGTCAGTGCTTCTTGTTGGACCGTGCTGTGAAACATACTCATATGTACAACTGCTGTCACGGCGCATGGATATCAATGTTGCACAGAGAGAGCTGTTTTAGATTTTGGTTGGCACTGCTTATGCTGAACGTGATGTATGTAAGTGAAGACCGGACCTCTTTATGGCGTTAGCCATAGCCAGTTTACAGGTAAACCCGTCCGAAAAAAGAAAAAAAGGGTTTTCTTTTCATTCCAGATTCTGCTCTACAATCGTACTAGCCACATCTCGTCAAGTCTTCATCCATACCACCCCGGATCAGGCAGCATGTATGTACTGTACGACGCCAGTGTACAAAAGACTTTGTCGCACTGCAGGGCCTGGAACACAAAGGGCTGGATCTGGTGCAACCTTGTTGCTGCACTCGACAGATCACAAACTCGTCATTTCGGGTCAAATTGTCTGCCTGTTGCTAGTTACATACTCGTAGTCTTGCACCTAGCCGGAGGAAACGGTCCCATCGAGTTTGGCTGCCAGTCTCCCATGGCGTCCATGCAAGCACTTGTGCTATTCTTTGCCCTTGTAACGATACCTGAGGCTCTGCCCAAGTGTGTGCTACCATGTTTACCGTAGTCAACCACCACAGTTGGTTAGTCCCACGAGCACTGCGAGCAAGCCATTCGACTCTTCTCCCTTGACCGTGCCAAAAACGCTCCAAAAAACGTCATTTTTATTTTATCGCATCTTCCAACACTGCACTGCACTTTGACGTCGCATCATCATGTGATGCCCATTTCTTCATCAAACCTCACTTCACCGCCTACCAAGCAAGCCGTCGCTTTTCACCCATCATGCGCAACTCTCCAGGGGGGGTCATGTGACGACTCATCACCAAGCATCCTCTCTCTCTCTCTCGCTCTCTCTCTCTCGCTCTCTCTCTCTCGCTCTCTCTCTCTCTCTTCTCCCCCAGGTCTCTCCCCCTCTCTACTACTACTCGGAACACCCTGACCAGTCATCGGTCAACCATCTCCACCACCAACTTGCCAAAATGCCGCCGCCGACAAAAGAGTGCAAGAAAATTGAAACGACATTGGTGCCCACCACCAGCCAGCCAGCCCCCGTTATTACGAAGTACGCTGCCCGTTAGCCATGTCACTAGCACCACTCCGGTAAGTCGATCGATCACTTCGTATTCTGGTGGTGGCGCGCCACTTTTTTCTTCTCCAGTCACCTCGCCTCGCCTCGCCGCGCCGTGTGAGCCGAGTTGGCGTGCTAATAACCCATCGAGCACCTTGTACGTAGGAGGGAGAGAGAGAGAAGCAAGTACTGGTACCTTTTATTATATGCTAGATTCTGTCTTTGGCTGGCGCCTCTGACACCATACCCTTGCAGCAACGTGGTGAGCCACAATACTAGTCGCGTGTAACCATGCTCTGCATGTCGTACAAGTCATCTCAGCTACGCACTAGCTTCATCTATACTCTTGTCATATCCCGCTTCTTAGCCGGTAAAGAAAGTGAAAGGTCTATTTGCTTACATCACGTCTCCTAGCAAGAAAACACACCGTTACCCAACGACATCAAATCTAGGCTAAGCGGCCATTCTCGAGCCACTTGGCGCACTCTTCGCCCAGCTCCGCCTCTGCCTTGGCCCGATATCTCGCATTGTCCTCTTCCGTCAAGACGTCCTTCCATCGTCCATTGGTTCCCTTGTTGATGAAGCTCTTGGCTCCGCCCTCAAACGCCACGTCCGACTGAGGCGGCGCATACTGATCAGCGTGCTCCTTCATCCAGTCAAATGTGCAGTGCTCCACGGCAGCCTTCCACTCGTCGTCAGATAGGTTTGAAATATCCAGAAACTCGGCTATCCTCTTCATCTCGCCCTCCATGTCCCGTTTCAAGTCGGCAAAGTGCACAAGCAGCACGTTGGGCTGGTCCTTGACCGCCCACCAGCCTCGCATGTGGCTCCAAAACGGCCAGCAAACCGTAGCCCGCGTGTCGTCCTCGACATAGTCCAAAAACAGATCTCGCGGGTCCTCGGGCGGATGCTGCATCGGCGGTCCCACGCGGCCGGGCGTGTCGTTGATGAGCTGCCAGAACAGAGGCGTCGCAGAGGTAAAGTGGTTATAGGCGCTCCAGATCATGTCCCGGCCGTCGCGTGCCACAAAGATGTACTTGACCTTGGGGTCCCAGACCATGGCATCTCGCGGGAGGTGCGTCTTCATGAAGCGTCGTTGCGTTTGGCTTTCCAACAAGCCAAGGACCTGATCGCGGATGATGCGCATCTCCACCCATGGTGACACGAGGTTGGGCGGCACGCTGCCATCGCCGCGGTGAATCAGCTGGCTGACAATCTGCTGCGTCCATGTCGTGCCACTCTTTGAATGTGTCGAGATGACAATGTCGTCATCGCGAAAGGGAAAGTTGTTCCAGATGGTTGAGTCCATGTGGTGGTTCTGAACCTCGCGGGTCTTGACGGGTACCTCGGGGACAGCCATTTTTGCGTAGGTACTCGGCAGAGTAAATTAATTGAAGTCTTTTTTTGTTCTTCTGTTTTAGTACTGAAGAATAAGGATAGGGATAAGACGAAGAGAGTTGAGGATAGACCGGTTCGACAGAGTGTGTTTATAGTTCAGAGCACAGCGCCATATCCAACCAAATTGGGAGCGAATATACGAGCAAAGCTGATATGGACCCTACGGGTCCATCCCGCACGCTAACTCGGCGACATTCGCAGGGCAACTGGGGCTTCAATTATCAGCTCATGACAGCTCTTATAGCGTAACCTTAACAATACAGCTTCATTCTCTGGTAGTTTGTGGCTTTTGTGCCATCGCAAGTGTGGCCGTCTATGGAGTGTTTGAGTCGTTTATTTTGGCCCGCAACTGGACCAGCCTCGGCTTACACGGGAGGAGGCTGCTAGTGTAATCGACAGCCTTGAGCCCTTGTTTTGCTGCCGTTTTAAAACAATGGTTATGACATTTTGGAGACGGAAAGAAGAAGAAGAATTTTGTTACTTTTAATAATCTGTCACCCTCGGACGTGGGTTGAAAGAGACGTATGTACTCGGAATAGCCGCGGACGCGTCTACGAGGAAAGGTGATCTCGTGTTGCGTGGCGGCTACTGGAGCCTCGGCGGCGTGTATGCAACATGTTGTAATACAGACTGCGTCTGTGCGTGGTTGTCTTTGCCATATTAGTCTAGTACCTTTGTAGTAGTACTGGCAGTGCCTTATACCTGTGCTAATCGTACTACAGACAAGCCAGAGAGAGTAATAAAATCTCACTCCGACTCGACAAACGGCCGTCGTCACAGGCCCTTTTGTACTGTACATCGCTTCCCCCGGGCCGCAGCGGCACATCACCCCTCGTCCAGTGCGCTGCTCAGGCGGCTCCGCCTCCCCTGGTGGCCTGTGACCCGACCCGTTTGGTTCCCACGTTGGCCTATGGATGCTGTGGAGGTACTGTACCTCTGCCACCCCGTTTTGCCGGGCGCCACAGCCTCTCTCTCTCGTCCCGCGCCAAAAAGAGGCTGCCAATCCACGGCCGTGGCTTGTCCTCTCCCCCCCACCCCACACACGCCAACAGTCGGTCGACCATCCAACGTGCGAACAGACTCGTAAGGTACCGTTGACGCTTTTTTACCGGGCAAGGGTACCTTCTCCCCTCGTACTCCATACATTTCGTGCGTCTATTGGTGGTGTTGCTAGCGCCTCCAGTACCTACTCGTACCAACTGGGAAGTACAGGACCCCCTTTCACTCGCACTCGACTGGCAATTCGTCACCCCAAGTCGACCCTGAGTAGGTACTAGGTAGGTAGGTACATTGCCCATCTAGCAGTCACGGTGTGTGGAACGGGTATTCCGACGCCCGATTCGCCTTCTTTTTGCCCATGTACGCCCGTACATACCGCTCGTTCTGTCAGCGTCTTTGTCTCCTTTCCCACCCCTTTGCCTCCCAGGACTATTCGTATATCCCGCCTGGGCCATATTTTGCCGTCGTGCCTCTTGGTTCAGCCAGACATCCTCTCACGATAGCAGACACTTGGTGTATTTTCTATTCAATTTTTTTTTTTTTGGTTCCTCTTTCCGCTCTCCCCTGGCTACGATAGGCTGACCGTCACCAATCCTCCACAACCCGCCAGCCAAACCCGCCTGGCGCCGTTCAACTTTGCTCCGTGCCTTGGTCCTGTGCTACTCTCCTACTCCGCTCCTTTTTCGGGGCCTGCAACAGCACCCTCCCCGACCCGGGTCAGCACCAAAAGTCAAGCCAACCCAGCCTAATTCCACCCACACCACACAACTCTCCTTCGATTCCTCGCCCATCCGCTCGCCCTCATCGAGGCTCGAATGATGCTGCATTTCTGAGTGTGCATTGTGCACTCCCGTCATCAGCCCGTCGTCTCTTGCATCCCGCCCGTTGCTCGATTCTCCTGGCCCTTTGGTCGGCCGCCCGTTTGCTCCGTGGGCTTAGCCACGTCTGTCGCTTCTGGTCTCCGCTTTGCGCGCCACCCCTTCGATACCGACCGTTCGCCATTCAAGGGTCCTTTCTGCTTCGTCTCGCCGTCGCCCCTTTTCATCGCCCTCTGATACCTACGACATCATCGACACGCAGTATTCTTTAGCCGCCTATCCGACTTTGTACAACCTTTGCCTTTGCCCGGCGCTTTTGACTGCGGCCTAAGCAGTCTTGCCCAGCGACATGGTCGACGACTCTGTCCTGGCCGCCGCTGCCCAGGTCGTCTCCTCCCTCGCCGCAGATCCCAAGACCGCCTCTTCCCTCACCGTGTCGCTCGGCTCGAAAATCAAGCTGCCTGGCGATGAGTCCCCCGCAAAGCAGTATTTCGAAATCGAGCTGCAAAAACTCACCCTGAGAATCGCCCAGCTCGAAAAGCGTGCCGCCGCCGCGCCCGCCTCCGCCCTGCCCGAGACGCCCAACGAAGTCAATGATCCCGTCTTTGGCGATGATCCCACCGTCTCCCCCGCCGCCCGCGCTGCCAAGGCGAAGCTCCTGCAGTCCAACCCCGGAATCATGGAAAACTCCCGCCTGGTCTCGGGCCACATCACAAAGGAGCAGCTCGAGGGCCTTCGCGAGCACGTCGACGGCCAGTCCAAGCTCCTCAACAGCCAGCGCGAAGAGCTCGCCGGCGTCAACGCCCAGCTTCTCGAGCAGAAGCAGCTGCAAGAGCGTGCCCTCGAGGTGCTCGAGCAGGAGCGCGTCGCTACCCTCGAGAGAGAGCTTTGGAAGCATCAAAAGGCAAACGAAGCCTTCCAAAAGGCTTTGCGTGAAATCGGTGAAATCGTCACTGCCGTCGCCCGTGGTGACTTGACCATGAAGGTCCGCATGAACACGGTGGAAATGGACCCCGAAATTACTACTTTCAAACGCACCATCAACGCCATGATGGACCAGCTGCAAATCTTTGCTTCTGAAGTCTCCCGCGTCGCCCGTGAAGTCGGTACCGAGGGTCTGCTCGGTGGCCAGGCTCGTATTGGTGGCGTCGACGGAACTTGGAAAGAATTGACTGACAACGGTTCGTTTTGCTGTTTCCCCCGCCACCACAGCGTTGCGTCAAAAGAAAGCCACCATGCGATTAAGCTTTGCTAACACTCGACACAGTAAACGTCATGGCCCAGAACCTCACCGACCAAGGTAAGTTTATTTTTATTTTATTTTTTTAACTTCTCTACTTGGCCAATAAAACACCACGACAAACAAAAGTTGGCTAACGTGACGCCTGAACAGTGAGAGAAATTGCATCCGTCACAACCGCAGTCGCCCATGGTGACTTGACCAAAAAGATTGAACGTCCCGCCCGCGGCGAAATTCTCCAACTCCAGCAAACCATTAATACCATGGTGGATCAACTGCGTACATTTGCTTCAGAAGTCACCCGTGTCGCCAGAGATGTCGGAACCGAAGGAATACTGGGAGGACAGGCCGACGTTGGGGGAGTAAAGGGCATGTGGAATGACTTGACTGTAAACGTCAACGCCATGGCCAACAACCTGACGACCCAAGTACGTGACATTATCAAGGTCACGACTGCAGTCGCCAAGGGAGATCTCACCCAAAAAGTCCAAGCCGATTGCCGCGGAGAAATATTCGAACTCAAGTCGACCATCAACTCCATGGTTGACCAGCTGTCCCAGTTCGCCAGGGAAGTCACAAAAATTGCCAGAGAAGTCGGAACTGAAGGAAGACTGGGTGGCCAGGCCACCGTCCACGACGTTGAGGGTACCTGGAGAGACCTAACCGAAAATGTCAACGGCATGGCCATGAACCTGACCACGCAGGTGCGAGAGATTGCCAAGGTCACAACCGCCGTCGCCAAGGGTGATCTTACCAAGAAGATTGGGGTCGAAGTACAGGGTGAAATTTTGGAACTCAAAAACACAATCAACCAGATGGTGGACCGTCTTGGCACCTTTGCCGTCGAAGTGAGCAAGGTCGCCCGAGAAGTCGGTACCGAAGGAACCCTTGGTGGCCAGGCCCAGGTCGCCAATGTCGAAGGCAAATGGAAAGATCTCACCGAAAATGTCAACACCATGGCTTCCAACCTGACAGTCCAGGTCAGAAGTATTTCAGCCGTCACACAAGCCATTGCCAATGGTGACATGAGCCGCACCATTGACGTCGAAGCCAACGGAGAAATCAAGGTGTTGAAAGAGACCATCAACAACATGGTTGGTCGCCTGTCTAGTTTCTGCTACGAAGTGCAAAGAGTCGCAAAGGACGTGGGTGTCGACGGCAAGATGGGCGCTCAGGCCGACATAGCTGGATTAAACGGAAGATGGAAAGAGATTACAACCGACGTCAATACCATGGCCAGCAACTTGGTAGGTTTTCTTCGGCTCTGAGTACGCGAAAGACGAAACGATGCTAACAGCCCTAATAGACAACTCAAGTGCGTGCCTTTTCTGATATTACAAACCTTGCCACCGACGGCGACTTTACCAAACTCGTCGACGTCGAAGCCTCTGGCGAAATGGACGAGCTTAAACGAAAGATTAATCAGATGATTTCAAATCTCCGAGACAGTATTCAGCGAAACACACAAGCCAGAGAGGCTGCCGAATTAGCCAACAAGACCAAGTCCGAGTTCCTCGCAAACATGTCTCACGAGATTCGAACGCCAATGAATGGTATTATTGGCATGACGCAGCTAACCTTGGATACCGACTTGACGCAGTATCAAAGGGAAATGCTGAATATTGTCAATAATCTTGCAAACAGTCTCTTGACAATTATAGACGACATCTTGGATTTGTCCAAGATTGAAGCCAGGCGAATGGTCATTGAAGAGATCCCGTATACGTTGCGTGGTATCGTATTTAATGCCCTCAAGACCCTGGCAGTCAAGGCAAACGAAAAGTTTCTCGATCTCACCTACAAGGTCGATAGCACTGTGCCTGACCATGTCATTGGTGACTGTTTCCGTCTGAGACAGATTATTCTCAACCTCGTGGGTAACGCCATCAAGTTTACTGAGCACGGTGAGGTTAGTCTCATCATCAAGAAGAGTACACTTGAAGAGGAGGTTGGACCCGGCGAGTATGCCATTGAGTTTGTCGTGGAGGATACTGGCATCGGTATCGCAAAGGACAAGCTCGACCTCATCTTTGACACTTTCCAGCAAGCCGATGGATCCATGACTCGCAAGTTTGGCGGCACAGGTCTTGGTCTTTCCATTTCGAAGCGTCTCGTCAACCTGATGGGCGGTGACCTCTGGGTCAACAGTGAGGCTGGCAGAGGTAGTCAGTTCCATTTCACCTGCCGCGTCAGGCTCGCGTCCGACGACACGGAAAGTATTGAGAAGCAGCTGCAGCCGTACCGTGGACACCAAGTCCTTGTTGTTGACAAGGCCCAGTCCACATCTGGGGCAGAGTTGCAAGGCATGCTTCAGCAGATTGGTATGCAGCCCGTCATTGTCGATTCCGAGAAGAGCTCTGCTCTCGCTCGTCTCAAGACTGGCGGTTCGCTGCCATACGATGCAATCCTCATCGACTCCATTGACATGGCCAGGCGTCTTCGTGCGGTTGACGACTTCAAATACTTGCCCATTGTCCTCATTGCGCCAGTTGTGCACGTCAGCCTGAAGTCGTGTCTGGACCTGGGTATCACGTCGTGCATGACGACCCCTTGCAAGCTCATTGATCTTGGCAACGGCATGATTCCTGCCCTTGAGAACAGGGCCACGCCTACACTGGCCGACAATACCAAATCATTTGAGATTTTGCTTGCCGAAGACAACACTGTTAACCAAAGGCTAGCCGTCAAGATTTTGGAAAAGTATCACCACGTCGTCACAGTGGCTGGCAACGGATGGGAGGCAGTTGAGGCTGTCAAGGAGAAGAAGTTTGACGTTATTCTCATGGATGTCCAGATGCCGATTATGGTATGTATTCTCACCTAGTTTACTTCGTTTACATCTTTCTAACTGATTATAGGGCGGTTTCGAAGCTACGGGCAAGATTCGTGAATATGAACGCAGCATGGGCTCCCATCGCACTCCCATCATTGCCCTGACGGCACACGCCATGATGGGGCATCGTGAAAAGTGTATCCAAGCTCAGATGGACGAGTACTTGTCAAAGCCTCTGCAGCAGAACCAGCTCATACAGACGATTCTCAAGTGTGTCACGCTAGGCGGGCCACTGTTGGAGAAGAACCGTGAGCGGGAACTGCTAGCAATGCAGGCCGACGCAAACTCGTCATTACACAAAGAAGACGCATCGGGTTTGTTGCGGCCACCGTCAGACACAAATGGAGACGCCGGCTCGTCGCAGGAGGATGCCATTACGAGAACGCGCCGGTATATGGCTGACGACTCACGGCGATCATTCCACTAACCGGCGCCATGTCTGAATAATAACCGTTACCCTCATACATGTCATACAACTGCAAATCTGGTTTTCTGGAGACTGATTTTTTCTGATATTTCTTGGGCTTGGTAGCCAGCATTGCGACGCGAGATGTCTCACACAAGACGAGCATTGTTTTCAAAGGTTGTTTATCATGCAAAGAGACGGGTTTTTTCTCATGGCGGTACAGCGATGCCATGAGAAACTGGGTCTTGTCAAATGGTTTCCCTTTTTTATTTTTTCTCCTTATTGTATTTTAACTTGGAGGTGTTTATGGTATCCGGACTTGCGTATAGTGATTTATATGCGGCCACGGTTATTGCGCTGAGGTATATCGTCACGGCTATGAAGGGCTATGCCGGGATGATATGTCGGCCTACAATTTCCGGGTGGCTGCTTTTCTACCGTTTCATTTTTTTGGCTTCTGCTTTTGGTCTATGACTTGCTGCACTTTTGAAAGGGTGGTTCTGGTTTTTTATTGATGCTGTGGATGGGGAGTACCCACCGAGTCTAGTATTGCATGGGTATATTCTTTTTTCTTTATAGTTATATTATGGGAGACTTGAGATGTGGGAACAATGCAAGACGACTTGGCATTTTACAAAACGATGAAACTGTTGCTGTGACGTGAGTAAATGAATGTGTGAATATGAGTAATATTTTTATTGGTCATGACATGGGCTGCGTAGCGGTGATGAAATAGTTTAGGTATCGTTGTATGTACAAATTATTGCGTCTTTGATGCATCTCCATCCTCTGGCTTGTCCGATTGCGAATCCTTTTCCTTGGCATCCTGGTTATCTGAGGTATCCTGCTGTTGTTGACCTTCTTGCTCTTCGAGGGCAGCTAGAATGCTATCCAGCTTTGACTCTAGATTCGTCAAGTTTGCTTCTAGCGCTGCAGCAGTCTGTTCACCTCTGTTGCGTCGTCAATGTTAGTCTTTTTGTTTCTCGTCTGTATTTCGCTGTAGAATGATGTGGAGTTATGTGTGATGTTGTACATATATGGTGCCTGCTTAAGTGGGAGCTTACTTTGCTATCTCGCGATATGCCTTTTTAATTTCTAGAGTGTTAGCCCTCTTTTTCTCATCATTTTCATCCATGTATGTGCGCGAGATTGCAGCATATGAAATGGCTTTTGTACAGGTTACACACCTCGGCGACATCTTGCTTTGAAGTGTCTTGTTCTTTATTCGACGACATCCTTTTTTAGTCGTCTCTCTTTTTTCGCTGCTTATTTTCTGAGCTTGCTCTTGGTTTGTTGTAGATATACTATCTCATAAGAGAATCGAATTAATAATATTTTGAAAAAAGAAACACCAAAGTAATGGCCCGTGCTGCTTTTTCTGATGGTTTTGGTAAACATGTCATGTCCCCTCGCCGTCTATCACGAACCGAGTCTGGAGCTGGGGGGTTCATCGAGGCTGGCATAATCTCACGTGATGGGTACCCTGCACTCTGTCTGCTTTACGTGTGTGCAGCTTTGGTAATTACAGAGTTGATATAACAAGGCTGCAGATTCAAAACTAGATAAAATAGAATCCGGAACTTGTCAGCTTTTTAAGAGTATTTTCATTAAATAAAAAAAAACATTTTATGTGACCTTTTTCGTTGTTGAGGTTTGCAAAGGGCTGCGTATGCATTAACAGGTGCAAGAAACGTCAGCCTACTCGATCTGGCCTACCCTGTACTCATTTTGCCACCTTCTGTATCTGTTTGTATATAGAGTCACTTGATATTACTCGTACAATCTCGATGAATTTTCTAGGATATACACTACATGTATTCAAAATAGATGGCGTCATTTGTTTCAGAGCTCTCTCCAATTGGCAAAAAATTCTTCCCGTGCAGCTCGTAATATTGCCACCGATACTTGCAGAATTTACTGTAATTGGAATATGGCGAAAATAACCTACTCGCCACACCACCACATCATGTTACTTTGCAAGAACCCCAAAAAAGCAGAGTTTCAAGACGGGGTAAAAAAAAAAAAAAAAAAAAAGTTCCATACCCATACTCACGGGATGCTGAAACGACAAGTCGCAAAATCCGTTTAAAGAAGAAAAGCCATTAGCACGAGGCGCGGCCCGCACCCCTTTTTGAATTTCGTGCATGACCATCCCACCCTCCACCTCCCTCCCCCCGGTTTGTAGTCGGCGACGCATCCATCTGGTGATTATTATAGAAGACCTTTCTCACACACAGACATACACACTCCTATTTCTACCACACTCTCCACCCTCGTCCACCACAAATCCTTGTACGTACCTATTTAGGTAGGTAAGTAGGTAGGTAGATATATACTCGCTGCGTGCACTTTAAAAAAAAGCCAAGGATAATGCCACACCTGCACCCATTCAGCATTGTTTCCAGCCTAACGATTCATACATACAAGCCATGGTTACCGGGAGAGGAAAGGATAAAGTAAACTAAGGGGGGTTGGAATATGGGGTATACTTGCGGCCCTTGTTGGCCATGGCAAATTTGCATGACATGGCCTCTTTTGTTTCTTCGTTTGAATGATGAGGCGAAAGACTGCCGAGTCACGGACAGTGGTGGTATGGACAAGTGTGTGGTAATAGATGCCCATACTACGAGTACTGACAGCCGGACGTCAACTCCGTGTGACTATGAGTAGACCATGCACGAAAATGTCCAAAAGTTCAATCTACGACGGTTGGATTATGGAGAAAATAAAATACCGACGTCTCGCAAGGAGGCAAAAAGCGGGACACAGTTAAAAACCTAGGACTGCTGTCCGAGTAACACACATGATGGTCACAATGGGGGTAACCAGAATAACGGGCAATGATATTAATTATCCCCCCCATCGCGATCATCGCTGATTGAGAATGCCCGTTTATTATAACGGAGTTGGAGTAGCAGCCAGCGTGCATCATTTCCCCTTCGCACGGGGCGGTGACATATTGGGAAACCGTAATAGAATCTGCCATCTCGATCGAGCCACACGTTTGTTATGTCAATAAATGTCTGGGACGGGAGTGAGTGACGTTTGCTCCAGTTATATGATAACGGTGTGCGAGGGGCTCGACCAATAGGCCCAGGACTGGCTTTTGGGAGGGGGCCTCCTGCAATCGAGATATCAGCAGACCCGGTGAGCAGGGCCCCGGGCAAACATGTACCCGGCTTGTACACGCACTCCCTGTACGAGCTGTTGTGTAATACTTCGTACATCTTCTGGACAAATCTGGTGAAGTAGGCTGTGAATGGCGCGTTTTCTGGGATTTGACGGTAAACGGTTGCTTGTACGAGTATTATGGGGCCGCCATCTTCCAGAATCTCGATCCCGTCTAACGTACTCCGTAGTATTACTCGTAACACCAGCCAAGGCAACTCGAAACAGTCCCGAGTCCCGTCCTTATTCCTCCACAACGCCCCCTGGTGACAAGCCTCCATGATGCTAATCCGCAGATGAAAATCCCATTTGCTTCCTTTTCAATGGAGAAGTGGACCGACAATGACTGTCCTCCCCCCCCTTTCTCGTTCTCTTTCTCCTCCTGTCGAGTACGAAGTACGAGTATCACGCTTGTATAGACGTGCTCTCCAGATGAATAACGACAAGACGTACCATGTACGCCCCTTTGGAAATTGTAGAAGAGTCTCTGGCGTCATAGGTAGGACTACTTTTCTGACCGCGTCATAGTTCTCCGGCGCATGGCATGGCATGGCATGGCGTCCCGTGTCAGTGTTAGAGGCGCGACTGCGAATACTGCGAGTAACTCGTAAAGCTATGGGTGCCCGGACAAACAAGGCGTTTGCCACGGCGAAACTTTGTTCTGGGGCCAGAGATGGACGTCTAAATTTCGATCGCGGCGTCAGCCTAACCGGGAACAGGCCTGCAAGGCACCACAATACTGGACCGCACCACGACGTTGTAGGGGAGTTTTTAGCTGCTGCGGAGCCTGAAAGCTTACACCAAATTGTGGACTCTTGTCGGCATGTTCCAGTGCCCTTGGAGAGTCACGGCATTTTACAAACCTGATGCGCTTGCGCACCTCGTACGTTGTGATTAACCCCGACTCGGTTCAGTGATGGTGATGAAGTATGGTGATTAATTTCCGAAAATGTGCTTCTTTCTCCCCCGGGTGTGATTGGCGTGCCGGTTGCCCTCCAGGTGCAGCATCGTCAAACTCGCAATCGGTCAATGTGATAAAGTTGTGGCAGCGTCTTCAACTGTCTTTTCCTGACTGGATACAGCTGCTCCGTGCCGCTCCCCCATAGCCCATGTCCTGCTGTAGAATAGCTTTTTGTGGAGGGAGGGCGCTCCTCGCATTCACCATCAGCATGGGCAAAATAAAAAAACGGCTCATCCACCTACCTACTCGTACCGAGAGCTGGTGTTGGGCCCCGACTTTTTCGCGTGTTTCCAGAGTCTCAGTTTCTCACATTTCTCATGAATTCTGGAGATCAACGTCATGTCCCCCAATGACAGCAACGAAACAGGGCGTCAGTCTAACATCATGGCGCTAATGCAGCGGCACACCCCAAGACCCCGCCGGGACCACAACACCACTTTCGATCCGAGTGCCAAATCCTCGATTTGAAAACCATTTTACCCATGTCCACTTTACGGTCGAGACGAGAAAAGGAGGGAGGGGTGCCTTTGCCTGGTGCCTTTGTCGCTACTTTCAAGGAACCGAAACTTGTAACATGCTGGAGGCTGTAGTCGTAGGAAGTGCCAGTGTATCCGTACTCAGTGCCCGTAGGCAGCCCTGCCCGCCCCCCTGACCAACGCCTTTTGCCGAATACTCGGTGGGATCTGGCTACATTCCCCCCCCCCCCCCCCAACCAATGTACCCCGACAAGGCCGGCGCATGGAGCACCAAAATTTCCCATGGTATTACCAGCAAATTGCCATCGAGATCTCGCCATTCTCGTCGTCGACCTATGTACTTTTCCGATCAGCAGTACAGGCAACATCGCCACGGGTCTGGCACACACACACACTTTTCAACGCGCCCGATGCTGACAGACGGGACGTGCTGTGATATTACCTTATTTGCCATTTGCAGCAGATTGAATTATGTGTGCCACTCGCTGCAAATTCTCGTAGATGTCGTGTTGTGAGCAAGCCATCTCCCTAGTTTGGTGACCATCGGTACCCTCAAGTTGGTCGAAACTGAAGGGACGACGGATACATGCTTCTATTCGTAGCCAATCCCGACTGCAAGACGCTGAATACCTAGCACCGCGACGGCAGCTCACTGTGTAAAATGCTCAACTAGTGGCAAGCAGCGACGGGAGCATCGAGATGCCAGCTCTGCTGCATCCAGTGCACAAGACTACTCGTATACTCTCTGTTAAAACAGTCCGAGGGGCAAATCCCGCGTTCTTGTGGAAGCACGGCCTCTCCCTGCGGGCTGCTCCATTGTTACATCATTCCCCAAGCCGGATCAAGCCAACAGCAAGCCCATATACTTGTGGGACGGCGACGATCTTTTGGTTGGCTTGAGTCGCCGCGCTTTCGTAGTCTCGCCGTCAGTTGTCCTTGTACTCTTCATGTTGCCATGTACTCGTACTCCCACCTCGTGTGTGCGTGTACCAGTAAGCAAGATTGTTGATGCGTTACTCCGTACAGCGCCGTGGCATTGTTAGTGTGATTTATGGAGCAGAGAGAGTCCGAGAACATGGCCTTGCCCACAGTATGGGGAGCAGTCGCGGAAGCACGCGAGTGTGCAAAATCGATCGTCTTGGACCGTTTGCGATGTTTTGGCGGCAGTCCTGATGTAACTGCTCTACCATAGGTACTACTAAGGTAATAAGTACTAGATATTAAGCCAAAAAATTGAAGAAATTACCTCTCCGATCAAACGAGCAAGGGATATGTTTGGTCCCGAGTCCTCTGCCTACTGTTGCCAGCTGGGTGACGGCCGGATGTTGAAACCATGGTCTGTTTGTAAGTGTGAATCGTCGCGAAGCATCTACTTGCCTGTTTCGGCGTCCAATAGGTGTGGTAACCCTTACTGTAGGTACCTCAGTATGCAAGGTTCTTCTTACTCGTACGAGTACTCGTAAGCTGCTCTCATCAGGGCCTCGCTTCCGCCGTCCATCACCTGTCTCCTGTTTATATCCACAAACAGTGATGGTCCTTCTACTTTTCGATCCTCAGCCGGCACGCTAATGTTGGATGGCGACAGCATCGTTCTACGAAGTACCTACTCGTAATGCTGCGCCATAACCAGCCGCCTTGAGTGCCAACCAAAATACTCCGCTATTATTTAACATCCAAGTACGAGTACAAACCGCTCCTGTCGCAATCCCTATGTGCCCATTGAGATACGAGTATAAGCTTATTACGAGCAGATAGGCATGTCTACGAAGCACGTCGTATATAGGTACTAGGTAGGTAATAAGGCAGGTAAATTATTACGTCCGTCCTAAGGCGGCCAAAATGTGCAGGTGGGTGGGTGGTGGGTGAGTGCTTTTGGGTGGAAACTTGGAAACCTAAGGCAGCCGAGGAGCGCAATGTACGAGTACTGTCAAAGTACCTTGTGATACCGCCACCCCCCCTCTTACTACCTTAGTGAGCTCTTTCGTTCCTGTCGCTCACAACGCCAGCCAGGCAGGAAGTCAAGTCAAGCCCTGGACTGACTGGCCCATGAGCATCCACCGGGGAGTAGCCCGGGACTAGGCCCAATCAATGGTAGGGACGGAGTACTGGCCTCTCTTTTTTACTCTCGTCACCGGCACGCCTCGTCCTCATCTGTTTTCTAGACATTTGCTTCCTCCACCCCCAATTTGTTGTCCTGCATCCCCTATGTGACTTCAAACTTACCGCATTGGAAACGGACAAAACATCAACTGAATCTACCGCCAACGTCTTCTTGGTACTGGGACGTTCTCCAACACCCGCCCGTTTGCCTCGAGTCGTACATTTGCGAGCATCCCTCGTAACTCATGACCGCATCAACCTGTAGTCAAATACACAACGGCGCCGACCGCCCTACCAGGGCCTGCCTCGCGACAACCCTCCACCACGGCGACTAAGAGTATAACGGCCAGAGATCGATTCTGCTGCCACATCCTCTTTGCCTGCCAACACCACCACCAGCCGGCCAAGCCGACCTCTAAAGCGACCACGCGCTGCCGCATCTCTCGCTCCCAACCAACCCTCGCCGGCTGTCGACTGCGGTTTCTCTGACGTCAAACGCGGCAACCTCCAAATCGTTGCCAATCTCCACTTGACCGCAGTTCCCTTCCGAACCGGGTGACATCGAGATATCTACCGCACGAGCTACTTCTGCTCTCCATACAATACCATCTCAGCGTCTGGAAGCTCAAGGTTATCAGCATACCCTCGCCATCTCCACCTGATATTTCGCAAGTGTTACGGAATAACCCTGTAACTTTACCTCCATCGACATTTGTTTCTACTCGGTCGACTTTGCTACAGACATCGGACAAAATTCTCCTGTCTTGCGCCATCGAAATTGCCTTCCTCACCCTGTTGTGCATATACGAGTAGCTTATGCGCCTCCCCGCGCCCCCCGGCTTTCTAGAGTCTTAACTACTTAGTTCACTTCGATCAACCTCTTTCGAACCTTACACGACTTATCACTAATCTCTACACGCATCCAACAAACGCCAATTTAAGCTCTAGTGCTTTGGATTAGTCGTATCTTCTATCTCAAAAAACATTCTCGAAATACATCTACGACACATTCCACTATTCAACTATCCACATGATCCTGCAGCTACCAAACCGCCACACAAAACCTTTCTAAGCGCCACAGGAACACAAGAGCCATATATATGTCGTCGTAACTGACTTGACATAAATCTATCTTTACACCTTCATCGTTGAATCTCGACGCTTGCTCTCAAATCAACAACAAAACTAAGCTGTATGAATCGAGATCTTGACGCAGTCTTCGGCGAGCTGGGCTTGTCCCAGTACCTGGACACTTTTGTTGACCAGGGATTCGATACTTGGGACACAATTCTTGATATTCAAGAGACTGACCTGTAAGTCAAGCATCAGTTACTGTAACTAACCTCCATTGCCTCATACTGACAATTTCCAGCGATGCCCTCGGTGTCAAACTAGGTCATAGACGCGTAAGTATTATCCAAGTTTCGCATGCCTCTAGCGCCTTGCTGATATTCTCTTAGAAATTGCAAAGGCGGATTGCCAATGCCCGAGGCATTGACCCCAGCGTTTTGTTAGCCGCTGCCATTTGTGCTCACGGCGATGATACAAAGCAAGGCGCCCCTGGTGCCATCAAAAGGGAAAGCACACGGTCTGAAGCGGGCTCAGAAGGAAATGGTGTCACAAAACGTAAATATCGTCGACATCCAAAGGTAAATTTTTTTAAAACTTGTGACTGCACTTTAGATATGTACGCTAACATGGCACTGTAGCCCGACAACAACGGCCCAGAACGGCCACCATCCGCCTATGTTCTTTTCTCCAACAGTAAGCTTTATCCCCCAAACCAGCCATTGCCTTTCTCGCATTACCTAACCCAATTTCTAGAAATGAGAGAAGATCTCAAAAGCCAAAATCTCACCTTCACCGAAATTGCTAAGCTCGTGGGTGAGAATTGGCAGAGCCTCGATGCCTCGGAGAGAGAACTATATGAGAGCCAAGCAAATGCCGCCAAGGACCAGTACAAAAAAGACTTGACAGCCTACAAAAAGACGCCGGAGTACAGACAATACCAGGAATATCTCCAGGAATTCAAGGAGAAGCAGGCCAGTCATAACCAAACGGCCAAGTCTGCAAATCGTAAGAAGACAAATCTCATTGGGACCACATTGTCATTACTAACACGGCATTCAATTCAGCTACCGAAGGCCACAAGAGGCAGAAAACAGACGTTAAATCAGAGCCTGCAAAACTTCGACATGACAGCAGCCATGGCAGTACCAGCAGCGGCGCAACCCCCAATGGGACCTTGTCTAGTAGCGGTTCCGGCAGTGGAAGCAGTAGTGAACGCTTTCAGGATATCGAACCCGCTACACGGCGCCGGCGGGTAGATTCTGTCGCCTCTATGGCCGAGTCGCAGATGTCTTCTACGGCTCCCACAGTCTTGTCACATCGCAATTCTCTGGAAGAAAATGGTATATCACCACGGGGTGGCTTTTTGGACAATATGGGCCCAGCAGACGTACCCCGCTCGTCACAGCGGCAACCGCCTTCCTTGGGCCGTGGACTGCCACAGGATGCAGGTCAACAACAACTGCCGTCTCTCTCTGATATGTTCGAGGACGGGAAGAGACACACGCAAAGATTACACCGAAATCCCGGCATGCCCGCAACTGTGGTCGAATCCCCCCCGCCGATTCATCCGGACAACCCGTCTAAGAATAGCAGCGTATCCGGAGCCTCGAGCAACAGTCGGCCAACAGGTGACAGCGCCTTGCCCATCCATGCATTACTATCTAATCAAGAAGCTGGCAAGTTGTATGAAAAGGCCCCTCTGCCACGCGGTGGACCGAGCATTCCGACTGATGCGGCTGGAACAGCGGCTAATCAGACGCCTGGATATGGTACGTGTACAAACTTGACCTCTACTGTATCAGGTAGTCGCTAACATGGATTGTAGGATTTCTGTCGAACTCGCCAACTTTTCGCCACATGAAAACGGAGCAGTTTGGAGACGGTGATGTGGTTATGACAACAGTCGACGCCTCGCCGCCTGATGTCCGAAGCAGAGACAAATGCGAGTATGATGGTATGAGCGCGTTATTGCAAGCCGGGGAAATTGTTGGACGACGGTCTCGGCGTTGAACCAACTGGCCCGATCTTTTTACCGTCATTGCCTTTAGAGAAGAGATGTGACGAATTTGATTTAACTCTGGATACCCGAGAGCCGTTCATAGGGTCATTTGCTCGACGCCACAAGCTTGGTTCGGCATTTGTGACTCGTATTTGCGGCTTTCATCACATTTATGGGACAAACCACCTCGGTGCAAGGCGTTTTGCTATTTTGGGTCTAATCGACTGGAGTATTTTTTTTTTTTTTTTAAATATTTCGCACGGAATTGAAGTTGAATACTCTGGAAACGGACGGGAATTTGTTTTGGGGAATTATACTGTACATTTGTTTTTATTGACCGATGCGAGTTTTCTCGTTTTTCTGTTGTAGTGGTTTGGAAGGTGAAGCTTTTCAAGACTGACAAAAAAAAATTGAGGGAAAAGTCATCAATAAGGAAATCTGGGGGCAGGAGAAATTGTCACTTGGGGATTTTGTATAATAGATGGGGCATATAATGACGTGAACGAGCCCAAGAATTTTGCATAACCAATTTGAAAACCAATGGAACCCGACAGGGATTGCGTTTCAACATGCTACATGTCCCTTGATGTGATTTTGTACTTTGTTCAGGCGATGATTGCAGAGTATGATAGAAGCAAAAAACAAGTTCGTCATTGATGTATTCTAAGATTTCTGATTTCATGTAATGGTGGAAAATATCGCAAGCCACAAAACAGGTTAGTAGCAGATTTTAAAAGAAAAGAAACGCCAGGTATATATAAACATGTCGCCCCGGAACCAACGACCCAAACAGGACTACTTTCCAACACTTTACCCCGTAGCAAAAGTGACACCAACATCTTGTTAATTAATACATGTTGAAGAAAATCCGAGACGAAAAAAGAAAAGAGAGAAAAAAAAAGGCGGGCAGGAAAGTAACCATTTTCAGTATTCTTTGTGCAGTTTTCTCCTTTTCTTTCCTTTTCTTTACATGCCATCTGCAGTACTCAAGTCTGCGTTCCAATCCTTGCGAATGTCCAGCTCCATGAGTCCTTCTGTCGTATTGATGACGAGGCCCTTTTCGTTGGCAAGGTGCAATAAGGAGATGAAGCAAAAGGACGTCGAGATGTCGTTCATGGCGGGCTTGGGGTATACCTTTTGCAAGCCGTTCATGAGCTCTGTGAACTTGAGCGAGTTTTCGTCCTGCATCGGCTCTTCGTCTTCTTGTTCGGCGGGTGTTGCTGACTTGTCTTGTGCTGGCGGCGGCGGCGGTGGTCGGAACTAGAAAGAGGACAGTTAGGTCAATTGCCTCTGCTTGGAGGAGTGGGGAGGATTGTGCGGATGAAAACTTACCTCGAGCTTTTCCATGTCCATTCCTTTCCAGATGTTTTCTTTTAGGCGTCGGATATCTACCCTCTTGGCTACGCGGGCGTAGTTTACGTATTCGGGTCGCACGCGGCGTGTGGCGGCTACCAGCGTCTCGCCAAAGGCTCCCATTGGATTCGCCATGGTTTCGCCATTGAACATTGCTGTCATTCCGCCGACAGCCTCTGTCATGCCGCCGTCACCTCCGCCCAGATGCTCCTGAGCGTCGGCGAATTCCAGGTCGTCATCATCGTCGTCATCATCACCAGCACCTGCAAATGGCAGGGCGTCGTCTTGGAAAAAGTTGGCGTCATAGTCGCCGTCGGGAAGAGCCGTCTCTTCGGGTCCCTTTTGCTGGGCCCAGAATGCCTCGTCCATCTCGCCAATGGGCTGGTTGTCCTGTTGCGCTTGACCAAACATACGCCGTGAGCCAAAGCCAGCGCTACGTTGGATGAGGCGGGCTTTGGGCTTGAGGAACAAGCTTAGCAGCGATTTGGAGCTAAAGTGCTTATCGTCAGGCAAGAGATTGCGCGACTTGGACTTCCAGTCCTTCTTGGCGAGGGAGATGGCTGAGTTGCTCGACGCTTGGGTGTAGAGAAGGTCAGTGAGGCTGGAGTCTAGTGAGGAGCCAAAGTCAATCTCAAAGGGCTCCTTTTCCTTGCGCTTCTTGGTCTCGCTAGCTGGCTTATTGACATCCTTGATCTTGCGGATCCTCCAGTGCTCGGCACTGGCCCAATTCTTCTGCAAAGCCTGGTCGAAGAAGCCGAGGATGTCCTGGTGCATCTTGTCGTCATTCTGCGCATTAGCCACAGATACAACATATTCGCCATTGTCGTCGTAGCCGTCACCTTCCTCGCCATCTTCGCCCATTGGTGAGTCGTACATGCGCATTTGTGGCTCTAGAGCAGCTTCTCGTGCCCATGCTTCACCTCCCTCGCCGAATGCAACATCATCACCAATATCGAAGCTTCCAAGGCCAAGGTCGTCATCATCAAATCCCATCGGTGCATCGCCGTCGATAAGCATACCGGAGTTGTCGCCAAACGCACCAGGTAGCCTGTCCTGGTCTTGTTCATTGCGCCAGTCTTCGGCAGCCTTGAGGAAAGGAATATCCATCGAGCCAGATGGGTCACCGAGCTCAAAGTTTTTGAGCGAAGGGCAAACGTCAAATTCATCCAGTCGGCTCAAGTCAGGGAAATATCGCTGTCGCAGCCCTGTCAAATCAATCTCGACATCTTGTTCGTCACCCTCAGCTTCCGGCTCGGCCTCGTCGATTCGAAGAGCTTCCACAGATGTCTGAAGCTGAGAGATGTCGCCGTCCAAGTCTTCAATATCGTCCTCCTCTGCAGCCTCCTCGTCCTTCTTCTGTTCAGCTACATCACCAGCATCGTCGCTACTGTCGAAAACGATGCGCCCGTGGGAGTCAATCATAAGGTGATTCAGCAACAAGCCCTTGGCACCGCCTTCATCGAAATCAGCGGATGCCTTTTTGAAGAGGGGGTCGACGGTGAATTCCAGTTCGAGTTTCTTGAGTTGCAATGAGGCAAATGACGGTGCCAGTGTGGCCTCGGAGGAGCGCTGTGTCTGTCAGGGGCTAGGTTAGCTTGCAAGCCTTGAAACTAAACAAACTTGTCCTCACCTTTTTCTTGGGCTTCTTCTTGACGTTGCCATCCTCGTCGAGCTCTTCATCGCTCTCTTCGCCCTCACCTTCGTCGCCATCGCGACCCTTCTTCTTACTGTTGCTGTCGGCCAAGCCGCTCAGTAGCTTGCCCGTCTCCGTGGCCACACTGTCGACTCGGTTCGTGTAAATTTTAACGCATCCGTCAAGCGTGCAGCTGGCCTTTTGGAAGTTGACGCCATCACCCTCCTTCAGCAGTGACATGTCATGGAAGTAGTCGATCAGCGCAAAGTTCCAGGAGTTGGTCGCATTAATTTTATTATCCGTCGCCATCTTCATCCACTCCTCAAAGTTTGCCAGAATAGGCACACGTTTGACAGGCGTGCTATTGTTTACACCGCCGACCATGATTGCATCGTCGCCCATGTCGAGACCTCGCGACTGCCGCGGTGTTCCTGTGCCCGAGGCGGGCGACGCATTTTCAATGTCATCTAGCCTTAGGCTGCCTTTTCGCGGAGTAGCCGCGGCTCTGATTTCGTTTATTTGTCTTTCGTGAAGGGCTTTGCGAGAATTCATTCGATTGCCTCGCTCTTGTGCATCGTCGTTGAGGGGAATGTGACTGCTTGTTTTTGCGTTAGCGATGTGTGATGCGTCCCAGGGAGACGCGACGGAGACGCTCACTTGGACTTGAACGAGGAAGATGTCGACAGGGAGCCAGAGGTCGACCTGACGCCGCCAGCGCGCGGCATTTGGGCAACACGAGGCATTTTGGCGGGTTGTTGTGCGTCGTTGATCGAGAGAATTGTGTATGTTGGCCAAGGGCCTCGTCGCGTCCAGATTGGTGTGGTGCGGCGGCTGACCAAACAAAGTAAACAAAATACCCGTTCAGTAACTTCATTGGGTGGACAGGCGGAACCGTAGCTGTGGGTGATTGTGAGGGGTGCGCCTCCTCTGGCGCAAATGTGGCTGTGCAATCGCCCCCAAGGTTAGGACTGACGAAGGACTTCACGTGACACTGTCGGCAGCAGTCCCCAAAGTGGGCGGATTTCCTTGCTTGCATTCACCACCTTCCCAATCGGTGAAGGTGTGGAACGAGAAGCTGTGGGAGCACCAGAATGTATGCGTAATTGGCGGGCACATACGGTACATGGCAGATAATCGCCATGCCTTGCTGCGCCTATTTCTACGTTTACACAACGTCGATCCGCTGATGGCCAGCTCCTACATGTCTCTATAAAACTACTGCTCACGGACGTGAGCTATTTCTAGCTCTCTGCAAAAGCCTTGATGATTATGAGAACAGGTGAACTGACTGCAACGCAATCATGCGCGCCACCACCTCGAGAGGCAGCCGACTTAGCTCGCGGCCCTTCTACACAACTCTCCTGGTGTTGGCTATTCTCGCTGCCTACTCATTCTTGCTTCACACATACCAGCCCCGAATAGCGAACCAGCCTGATACCGCCGAATCACTCGTTAAGCGGAGCAAGCCAAAGGTGCCACATCCAGAGTGCCGTGAGGTCCACACCGCAGAAGACCAGTGTGCGTTTGTCAAGAAGTATTGCCAGGATGACGATGCCGGCTTACTCCCATATCTTGACCTATATTATTGCAAACTTGGCAATGCGCAGCCAGTTGCTTTTATCATTCTCGTTATATGGCTTGGCCTGTTATTCACGACAATTGGAATTGCCGCCAGCGACTTCTTCAGCGTCAACTTAAGCACCATTGCGACCATCCTGCGACTGAGCGAGAGTCTCGCCGGAGTTACTTTCCTAGCCTTTGGAAATGGATCACCCGATGTTTTCAGTACCTTTGCCGCCATGGCGTCTAACAGTACGAGCATGGCACTGGGCGAGCTCCTCGGCGCAGCGTGTTTTATCAGTGGCGTCGTCGCTGGTTCTATGGCTCTTGTCCGAGAATTCAAAGTCGACAGAAAGTCATATGCACGCGATATCGGCTTCTTTATCGTCGCTATTGTCTTTACCATGATTTTCTTGGCCGACGGGCACTTACATTTTTGGGAATGTTGCGCCATGATCGGCTATTATGTACTGTATGTCCTTACCGTTGTTGGCTGGCATTGGTACTTTACACAGCGCAAGAAGCGCTTGCGACGCGAGGGCGAAGCTCGAAGCCATTACTACGGAGTGGGAACTGCCCACGGCGGTGACGAGTTGGCTGGAGAGCCTTACCGCGATGACCCCGACGATGTCGACAGAAGTCACGGCCAACAGAGGCCGTATGCAGACATTTCTACACTGGAAAGCGGTGCCGGGGCTGGAAGTGACCATGATGGTCCTGATAATACCAAGGAGGATGAAACGGACCGCGATCACGAAAGAATGGTGGCTGCTGAGGTAGCCAGGAGCATGCGCGTGCTGCGAACGGCAGGAAAGCGTAAGAACACCATTACACCTATCCGACCAAGCCTGGTTGGTGCCTTGGAATTTCGATCGGCATTGTCCCAACTACAACGAGAGAGTAACTTGCCTCTTTCTGCCATGCCGGAACGAAGTCGGTCTCTGACCCATCTCCCTCGTCGCGCCAGAAGGGAGACGACTACCGCATCAGGCGCTCCTGCAAATGTTAATGTTCATGGGCCATCCAAAGGGAATGGCCCTGGAAGAGCAAGAGCAGCGTCACATGGGAATGCTCCAATCTCCATGTCTGTCCCGCAAGAACTTTTAGTTCAGGGCGCAGACGAGGGCTCTACAGAAGGCCCTAGCCATCATGGCGAAGCCAGGTCGTCGAGCCCCACGCCCTCATATACCGTGGGTGGCAACCTTGCTCCGCCGCCTAATGAGCTCGCCGCTGGAATAGCGACTGCGGAAGCGCAAGACAACCGCCGGACTGAAGGCAGGTCACGGCCGCTGTTCCTGCAAACGCCAAGCCGGCGCAGCAGTTATAGCGATCAGTCAAGCCCGAATTCTCCATTTCCGCACTACACGGACTCGCCAGCACTTCTCACGCCAAATCCAAATAATGAGCAAGCAGAGTTTATGCTTCCATCGCCTGCAGCCGCCAGGAGACAGGACCCATTGAATGCGATCCAGGAAGTTTCAACAAGCCCGAAGCCAGTAAGGTGGTGGCCGTACTCAATCCTGCCACCACCGCATGTGCTGCTCGCGACGCTGTTTCCAACCTTGCAGGGATGGATGGACAAGACGGTTTATGACAAATTTGTCAGTGCCATATCAGTGCCAAGTATATTCATGCTTGTAATGACGCTGCCGGTGGTGGAACCAGATGGTACAGACGAGGAGGGCCTTTTCGACGATACAGCGACTGTTGCAGATGATACTAGCAGGCGAACAACAAGAGACGTCCCTCCAATCTCAGTGGAAGAGGTAGACGGCGATACTGAAGAGTCCGAATGGCAACGATATCGCCGCCACAGCATGAGCCGTCGTAATAGTGCACTACAGGCACCTCTTGCGCACACACAGCCGGCAGCCCTCGAGAATGAAGAAACACTAGTGAATTCGTCAGCAGCACCTTCGGAAACAGTGGCCCAGCCCGGCAAGCCAGTATCTGATATCCCGTCCGTCAGCAACGCCAACGACGAGACGGCACAATGGAACCGTTGGTTGGTGTGCGTACAGCTGTTTACAGGACCATTGTTTGCCGTGTTTGTGTTGTGGGCCAACATGACGGAGGAAATGGAACACCCAACAAAGGAGCTGGTGAAGATGATGTTGTATACGTTGGTTACATCGCTGGTGTTGCTTGGGTTGTTGATTCTCTTAACAGTGGAACACCGACGACCAAAATATCACTACGTTCTTTGCTTCTTGGGGTTCGTGATTAGTATCGCGTGGATCTCGACGATTGCAGGGGAGGTCGTTGGGGTGTTGAAAACGTTTGGAGTAGTGCTGGACATTTCGGAAGCGCTCCTTGGGTTGACGATATTCGCAGCGGGCAACAGTGTCGGAGACTTGGTGGCAGATATTACGGTTGCGCGACTGGGCTACCCAGTAATGGCCTTGTAAGTTTACTAGAGAAAGCTTTTGACGTGATGAGACTAACAAGTGGTGCCTTGCAGGTCAGCATGCTTTGGCGGGCCGCTGCTCAACATTTTGCTGGGGATTGGGATTGGAGGTGTGCTGATGATGGTCAAGGACGCAAACAAGAAGCACCACAAGCACCCAGACGCACCAGTCAGGTACGGACCGTATCCCGTCAAGGTCGGGGGCACGCTCCTTGTTTCCTGCGTGACGTTGCTGATAATTCTTTTGGGGCTGCTGATTGTTGTCCCGTTGAATAAATGGGTGCTGAGCCGCAAGATTGGCTGGGGACTGATTGCGCTTTGGATCATCAGCACTATTGTCAATGTTGTGATTGAGCTGACTGGAGTTTGGACTAGAGTGTCGTAAAGGTGGGAGGTGTATTGTGGTTGCAGTATAGAGTCAGTGACGGCTGGGGATGTTGTTGCATTGTGGCATTTTCAAGGCGAACAAAGGGCGACTATACCATTTCATGTGATTATTGATATTGATAGAATTACCGAGCATTGATTTGGTTTCAGAAATTGCACCTGTTTCACTTTATTCTGAATATGACTCTTTTGTGCTGCAAGATGGACATGTATTCGTCATGCTGAGCCACTAAGACGACGACTCTCAAGCAAGGTGTTGAATGGCAACGTGGCATTATCAAGAAGAGTCAAGTTGACACGTCTATACGAAAGGGGTTTTATGTGAATCGTGAAAAGGGGGTAAGAACGGGTTGTGGTTCCTTTTGTAAATCGTGGCCTGTCGATACTGACAGGACAGCTCAGCAATGTTTGGATATGAGTACTGCCACTTTGGTGCCGCTCAGCCACAGCGCCTCCAGGGACGGCACAGTAATTAATTAGCTTGCCGGTACCTGGTGGCGCACGTTGTCGACCTTGGTCCCTAACTGGGCTCACCGCAGAAGACACGGGCAGACGCTGTCTGCCCCGCACTCACCGCCAATGCCCCTCCAAATCCAAGAATAGGTCACCCCCCTCCCCGAGTCCCCTCCCCATCAATCCCCGTCCCTGAAGCTAAAGCTGTACCCTTAACTTTCCGCCTTTTGGCCCAACCAACCTGTCCTCTTTTCTCTCGCCCTTCCCTTGGCACCCACGACGACTCGTCGAGGATAAATAGTTCTCGTTCCTCCCTGGTCCTGATACGACACGAGCCAATTACTCTTCTTGACCGTTCGAAAACCCGACATACACACATAGCAATCATGGCCGCTGCCCCCGAATACCCTCCCCTTGAGGACCGCCCGCTCAAGGACACCATCTGCCTTTTTGACGTTGATGGAACCCTGACTCCTGCTCGCTTGGTACGTTTAATCAATTACCTCTTCGAGAAGCTAGTGACCCCCCCTTCGCTTTCCAATCCGTGCCCTTCTACGAGCCCAATTGAGCAGAAAGCAGAAAGCTACCTACATCACCAGCCATTCAAACAAAGCTAACATACCACGTTCCCCCTCGCCACAGAAAGCCTCCCCCGAAATCCTCGCCCTCCTCCAAGCCCTCCGCCAAAAGTGCGCCATCGGCTTCGTCGGCGGCTCCGACCTCGTCAAGCAAGAGGAGCAAATCGGCGAGCCAGCAGGCGTCCCCGTCACGACGCTCTTTGACTTTTGCTTCTCGGAAAACGGCCTCACGGCGTTTAAGCTCGGCCAGGCGCTGCCCTCCAACAGCTTCATCCAGTGGATCGGCGAGGCGCAGTACAAGGAGCTGGTCAACTTCTGCCTGCACTACGTTGCCGACTTGGATATCCCCGTCAAGCGCGGCACGTTTGTCGAGTTTCGCAACGGCATGATCAATGTTAGCCCCGTCGGTCGTAACGCGAGCAACAAGGAGCGCAATGAGTTTGAGGCGTTTGATAAAGAGGCCAAGGTTAGAGAAAAGTTTGTGGCGGCTCTCAAGGAAAAGTTTGGCCATCTTGGTTTGACGTATGTTTTGCACCTCGCCCCCCTCACTTTTCTGTTTCTTCTTTTGGTATTTTGAAATTGTTTATTGCTTTATGGTTTAAACAACTTGCGAGGTAACCAGCTGACTCTTGTCTCTGTATGTAGCTTCTCCATTGGCGGCCAAATCTCGTTTGACGTCTTCCCCGCCGGCTGGGACAAGACTTACTGCCTGCAACACCTCGAAGACGAAGCCAAGAAGGAAGGCGGCATTTCCTACAAGAACATTCACTTCTTTGGCGACAAGACGGCCGTTGGCGGCAACGACTGGGAGATTTACAACGACCCCCGCACCATTGGCCACTCTGTCCGTGGTCCCGACGATACTATGCAGATTCTCAAGGAGATTTTCAACTTGTGAGGCTGCGAGAGGGCAGTTGTTGCGACCAAGCTTTGAAAATTAAAAAATTTTGGCGGAGGATATTAATGTTGAATTTTACTTGGGAGCGTATATACTGCTCTGTTTGTCTAGGGCTCAAAGATAAAATAAAGAGACATACGAAGCGAAGACGAAGCACATTTCTGGCTTTTACATCCAAGACTTGGTTTTCATAAAGGCATTCTTTATTCTTCTAAGATCAATAGTCGAAAGTGACAAGAACAGCTAGCGCCTGCATTCCAATATCGGAAAAATATCACATTATAAGAGCAAAGAACGATGTATTCCAAAAAGAAAAAAGCCCGTGTATCCAGTCATGAAAGCCAACATATAAAAAAAACATTCTTCATTCACATCTCACACTCATCACCTCACCGTCCAAACTCAAGATGCGGCACAATCACAGGCCCATACTTGGTCGTCGTCGCAAACGCTCCATCCCCTTGAACGACAAAGTCTACCGCCAGACTGAGCTTCGACAAGCCCTCCTGTTGCTGCTGCTGCGGGTGGCCATTGACGCTCGGGTTGGGGCTAAACGGCGTCTGGTTCTGAGCTGCCATCGCATCCTGATCATACGCCACAAAAGCAGCATAGTTTCGACGGCCCATGAGCTTCTTTAGCTCGCGAGCTGCGCCGCTGGCGTCTGTGTGGAAGATTTCCATCATGTCCTCTTTCGTGTCGGATACCTCGTGCGTCGTCTTTTGTCCGTTTTGCGGCACGTAGAGCGTCTTTTGGTTGTGCAGGAGCTTCAAGACGTAGCCGCCTTGCGGGGCCGCTACGATGGGTGATGTGATGACTTGGTACATTGTCTTGTGGTCTCCTGGGTGGGTTGGGTCGTGAACGAGGCCTGCACCAGCGGCGTTGACATCTGTTGTACGTTTTGCGGTTAGTTGTTTATTTTTCGTTGAGATTGACTACTTGACAAGCAGGAATAACTCACCTCCTGATAGGAACGTCATTCGGATACCCTTTTGTTGAGCAATGCCTTGCAGCGTACGAATAAAGTACGTTCTCTCGAGATCTTTGGTGTCGTGCGTCCACATGTCCTTGAGCACTTCTTGGATATCCAGTTCACCGAATTGGTTGAGGACATTTCCCATAAGCCCCGTCTTGCCAACTGCCTTTTTGACTTGTGAAAACCCTTGAGCAACCACTTCTTTGCCACCTACAACTCCCGCAACTGAGCTCGTAACCTTGCCAAGGATGTTGTATGTCGTGTTGACGGCCTTTTTGCCTGCAGCAACAGTGTTTGCCAAGCTCTCTACTGTTTCTAGTCTGGGGTAGACCAAAGGAACTGAAACCATCCAAACGACGTGTTGCACGCTGGGTGGAAGCGTAGCGACCTTTGGAAAGATGCCTTGGTATGTAGGGCCAGCCATTACCCGAGCTTGAGTTCGCTCAGAGCGGCAATCCGTACCGACCACCACTACAGCCGGGCCCAAATACTTGACAAAGTGCCAGCCAGTTCCAGTGATGGTGAAAATGTCTTGATCTGTACTGACATTCCTCATCATTTCCACAGTGGTGTGATGCTGGAAGAGAAGGTACATGTCCATGGCTACGCGGCCGATGTTCTTGAATATTGCCGAGGACTGCATGTAATCGGGGTATGAACCATATCCATCGAAACTGTCCAATGTTAGAGAAAGAAAATGGCTGATTTGAAAAGTATAGTCCTTACATGTCATGGTCATCAATCTGCAGGATATGGGGAATCTGCGCAAAGGCCTCTCTCAAGAACGGTTGGTCAAAGTGACTGGTATAATAGTGAAAGTATGCATGCCGCACATCTTCCTCATGTCGTGCCGTCCATTGCGTATTCTTCTTGTTATCTCGCCCGCTCATGGCCAGCCATTGCCTGAGAAGCGGCACTTCCTTCCACAAACGGTCGCCATAAATCTGGTCGCCAAGCCCCAATTGTGCGTGAAAGCCACCACAGTCGACATTCTTCTGCAAAACGTCTTTCCACATGAAACTTACACCTCCCAGCCTGCTTCGCTCATTCTGTGACGTACTAGCTGCAAAGTCATTACCCGAATGCGCAAGGAACCTCCAGCCGGTTTCATAGCGTCCGGCGACGACAAACTCGTAGCGTGTACAGCCGAGATGCGACGTCACGGCGTACGTCCAGCGCTCTGTGCCACTCTCGCCCATTTGCAAATCCACGTCGTATTTGTGGAACGACCATCGCTGATGGGTATATATTGTGTGCGGCTCAAGCTGCCTCGGGTTTGGTGAGAGGTCAGTGCTGAGGTGAATATGAATGGTAGGAGGCTGCGGTGCATCCGTAACAATAAGGATACTTCCATACCACACTCCAGTCTCAACATTCATGTTGACATACCGTAGATATGGACCAAAGTACACCCCATTTGTTGGCTGGATCTTGTACATGTCCACTCCAGCGCTTGGAGGGGGTCCAGAGAAGCCCGCGGCGGTTGGGGTCTGCGAAACCGCAACAGACATGATACTCTCCGCATAGCCAGGCGTATGAGGTGGAAACATGGGAGACGCCATGTTTTGCTTGCCAAAAACTGGTGAAAGGAGAGGGTTACCATAGGTTGACGCTGTGGGAGAGAGCGGTGTTTGCTCTGGCTGGATTGGATTGGGGCCTTTGGGGAATTCCCACTGTGTTGCTTGCGTGGCCAAGTGAATATAATAGTATTGCCCGGAATTCTGATCCAAATGCGCAATCCATCCTTCGGGTAGAGGTGGAGGAGAAGCAGGGCCAGGGCCAGGGCCTACAGCTGGTGCAGCATTGGCGGACTGAGATGACTGTCCGTCTTGTTCAGGACGAGGATCGTTTGCAAAAGCAGGGTGTCCAGGGTGCTGCAATGCCGGAGAGGTAAGGCCGCCTGCTGCTGTAGCAGTCGCTGCCCCTGTGGCACGTTTTTGTGAAGCCAATGTCCCGTTTATTCCATTTGGCTGGGCGGATTGTGCTGTGGCACCCTGAGTCGCGCCATTTGTCTGTGGTCGGCGTTTTTCGTTCGGATATGCTGAATTCTTGCCCGGATTGAGGCTCGAGTAAGCCGGCGGCGGCGAGCTTGTTCCAAGTCGCTGAAAGTCTTGCTCGAGTACGCTGACCTGGAGGGGAGCGCCACTTGAGCTATTGTCTTGACCTTGCGGCTGAGCAGGCTGTCGAGGAGGAGAGGAATGAGTCGGGTGTTGAGGCTGCGGGCTTGATACCACGTTTGAGCCTTGGTAGACTGTTGGCGGACCAGAGGGAGCTTGGTCTGGAGATTCGGTTGGAGTCCACGGCCGGTGTGGCTGTGGCGGTTGGTTGCCATATTGCGCAAGCCTCTGTGCAGCAGCAGCGCTCTGAGCTTGACTGGCCTGCAAACTAGTCAACGTTGCGGTGCCAGAAATGCCCGAAGCAGCATAACGAGCCTCGATACCTCCACCCGGCGTGACGCCAGGTTCGACTATGGGTGTTTCAGGAGGCGGCGGTGAGCCCCGAGTTGCTTTTGTAGTTGATGTGGAAGCCGTAGATGGGAAGCGATTTACACCAGAATCGGCGGCACTGAGATGGTTGACAGCGGCGGGTTTTGGCGGCGCAGTCTGCGAGGAGCTAGATGACCCAGGAGGCGGGTAGTAGGTCTTGTTGCCATAATTGGAATAGATGGATGGAGGAGCCGTTGGTCTGACTTGCTCCTTGAGAGGCCTTGCAAACAAGCCGTGGTCTTCATCGGGGCTCGAGGGTGAGTTTATAGATTTTGGGGCCGCACCACGGCGTTCGGCCAGGCCAGGCTTCTTCTCGACTGGGCTGGTGTCGATGCGTGGAGAAGTGTCGTTGTAAGCGGAGCCATAGGGCTTGGGGGGTGTAGGCTTGCGGACATCATCGTCGTCGGGAAACGGCAGAGGAGCAGCCGAACTTGATGCGCCAGGGGGCAGCGGGAAAGCTGGCTTATCATGAGAGGCGGAGGAAGTGCGAGAGTTGGGCTCCGGGCTCTGTGGCTTAAAGATTCGCAGAGGCTCGACGGTTGGGCTGTCGCCGCAGTCGTCGGGCGTGGGCCTGCTGAGGAACATTTCTGCCTCTGGCACCGATCGCGTGGCCGCCATTTTCTTGAGTATGAAGCGGTTTGGCTCGAATGAGTATATGATTCTGGCCGAGGTTGTATCAGTGCACCGTCAATGAAGAGAAAAGCGCGCTGCAATGACGGTGCCCTTTGGCGCTGGACCTGGTTTGCAAGGCGGTCACCGAGAGGTCGGGGTTCTGCAATGTGATGCGATGCGATGGTGTAACTGTCGCACCGCCAAGCTGCATGCACCCTGCCAGATACAAGAGAAATAAGGCTCAGACCAAGGTATTAGAAGGCAGGCTGAGGATGTTGCAAGTCTGTCGCCGTCTTTGGCCGACGGTATGGATGGTTGAAGTATGTGACGTTGGGGGCCGAACTTCGCAATGCTTCTCCAACGGGTCGCAATAACAGGCCGCCTGACCTGCAGGTTGTACGGTGTACGATTCTGATTTTGACGCTAATGCTGCGGTTTAAAATGATTGATAGATTGCACACTGAGAGCTGAGAGCGAGGCCGTTAGATCATGTAGCTTGACAAGGTCGTGATGGCTACAAGAGACTCACTCGGGCAGTGTACGTAGGAGGACTGAAGCAGGAGATTGAAGAGAGGAATCGCGAGGAGAGGGCCAGCACAGCCGAGAAAAAAAGATCTTGGGGGAAGCTCCTCTTTGCTCTCCGACTCGTATGCCGGTGCAGCATTTCTCGGCCCCCTCCTCGCCTCCCCTCGCCTTGCATCTGCCATCTGCCACTTAAACACGCTCATTATGGTTCAGTAGGCAGGGGTCTGTGGGGATGACTTGGGCGGCAACTCTTGAAAGGCTCCAGAATGCCGTCCATTGAGAGAGCCAGCCTCTTGCACCCCTGCACAAAATGGCTCCCAGTGTGCACCTGTGGGATGGCAATAAAGGTGCGTGTAAGCGGTGGTACAGTTGTGTTGTACCCGTTATAGTGCCATCGGACAGGGCGGGGCCAGCAGAGCTTCACGTTAGCTCCAGTGGAGAATTGGGGTTGAAGACGGGGTGGCGTCCGCTGCAGAGACGAAACGCTTGGTTGTGATTGGCTGTGTGGCAGAGTGGCCGTTGGCTGTAAGCGCCGAGCTATCACAACCGTGCATTGTGACTGGACAGCTTCTAAGCGCCGACGAAACACGGCCAAGAGGTGCTCTGATTTGTCCTTTAGTACGTATAATTGGATAATGCGAACTGGATAGAGTCCTCGATCACCATCAACAGCTAGGCGCTTTGCGACAGCTGGCCTTTTGACCTCGGCGCCTCGCCCACCTCTGGCGCTAACACGTACATAGCCTATAGTACAAATACGCCTTTGAGATGGAGCGAAGCCGTCTAAAACGCTGAAAAGTTTCTAGTCCTCAATTACTGCTTAAAAGGCCCCCCTCATATGGTTGTTTAAGTTTCCCGGTATCCGAACAGCGCCCTTACTCGCCCGCCATTTCTCGTGGAAAGCATTCCCGCGACTAAGGAACAGCATAGTAAGCAGACCGTGGGAGCATTCGAAAAATAAATCAGAAAATAGAATCTTACCCATTCTTATAGAGGAAAATTCTCAGCATCAAATATCGTCCTATTAAAAGCCTATATAAAAGAACATACCTCCGTATAGAGCCCAGAGCAAGCAGCCAGTCACAGTAGCCACATGTTTCGGCACTCCGCCGCAGTTGCGGGAAAAAGTGGGACGTGAATCTCTCAACGCGTCACACCACACACCACCGCGTTCACCTGTCGCCATGCTTCACAGTCACAGACTCCAATCACCATTCAGCGCACAGCGTCTCGCTACCTCACGCCTCTGCGGTCGCGCGTAACCTCCCATCATGGCTCCGGTATCCAAGTCGCAGGAGAAGAAGCAGCAGTCGCTGACTTCATTCTTCAGCCAAAAGCCTGCCAATGGATCCTCGCCTCCTCGACCCGCCGAACCCGAGTCCAGCCCGTCGGAGCAAAAGAGATCGCTCGAGCTCAATGACGACAAGGCAAATCAGCTACCAGAGAGAGAACCAAAGCGAGCCAAGACGGCTCATGATGACGAGAATATAGCCACGCCAACACAAAAAGAGACCCCCACTGCCAATGCCTCTGCTAGGGCGCAAAAGTTTAGCTATGGCTCTTCACAAGTGACTGCAGACAATGCTACCGCTGAAGAGGCGACATCGGAAGATGATGAAGCTACAAAAAAGAAGAACCAAGAGCTGCACAAAAGATTCGTCAAGAAGCTCGGGCATCCGGACGCCATGAGCTGGAGAGCTCGCATGACAAGCGAAGACGGCGCTGCAAACGAAGATGATGACGGCGAAGGGGACGGCGATGGCGATGAAGATGACGCACCACCGGCCAAGACGAAAAAGAAGGGCTCCAAGTCCGCGAAGCTGACTCCAATGGAAATTCAATTCCTGGACATTAAACGAAAACATCTGGATACTATACTCATCGTCGAAGTCGGCTACAAGTTTCGCTTCTTTGGCGAAGATGCCCGTATCGCGGCCAAGGAGCTCAGCATCGTCTGCATACCGGGCAAGATGCGATATGACGAGCGTACGTTGAGCCTTGTTCTGTTACCGGCCGACACATTAGAGCTAACATCTTTGCAGATCCCTCCGAGGCACACCTAGACCGATTCGCATCCGCCAGTATTCCCGTCCACAGACTACCTGTACATGCTCGCCGGCTCGTGGCTGCTGGACATAAAGTAGGCGTCGTGCGCCAGATCGAAACCGCCGCTCTCAAAAAAGTCGGAGATAATAGAAACACGCCCTTTGTGCGCAAGCTCACAAACCTCTACACGAAGGGCACCTACATTGACGAAAATGGCGACCTCGAGCAACAGACTGCCAGCGACGCTCCGTCTGGCGGCTATCTACTCTCTATTACCGAGACGAAAGCCAAGGGCTCAGGAACAGACGAAAAGGTTGACGTTGGTATATTGGCCGTGCAGCCCGCAACAGGCGACATCATCTACGACACATTTGAAGACGGCTTCATGCGTAGCGAAATCGAGACACGGCTCTTGCATATTTCTCCCTGCGAGTTCCTCATTGTCGGCGACCTCAGCAAGGCGACCGACAAGCTAATTCAGCACTTGTCCGGAAGCAGCACAAACGTATTTGGCGATCGAAGCCGTGTCGAAAGGATCCCTCGTACCTCCACCATGGCAACAGAGTCATACTCC
Source organism: Lecanicillium sp. S3808 (assembly GCA_023628775.1). NCBI lineage: Eukaryota > Fungi > Ascomycota > Sordariomycetes > Hypocreales > Cordycipitaceae > Lecanicillium > Lecanicillium sp. S3808. The sequence goes on from JAMAJY010000010.1 coordinate 268,174, forward strand.
CACGTCACCAAGTTCTACGCAGATAAGCTCAAGGAAGAGTCGCAAAACGAGTCAGGCAGCGCTCTCCTAGACAAGGTTCTGAAACTCCCAGAGCCAGTCACCATATGCCTCTCAGCCATGATTACCCATCTCACAGAATACGGTCTCGAGCACATCTTTGACCTGACCAAGTACTTTCAAAGCTTCAGCACACGCTCCCACATGCTCATCAACGGCACCACACTCGAAAGCCTCGAAGTCTATCGCAACACCACAGACCGCTCAGAACGAGGTAGCCTCTTCTGGGCCATTGATAAGACGCTCACTCGCTTTGGTCGTCGACTCCTCCGCAAATGGGTCGGCAGACCTCTCCTCAGTCAGGAGCATCTCGAAGAGCGCCTTGAAGCAGTGCAGGAGCTCTTTGACAAGCAATCCACGGCTCCAGTCACAGAGCTAGAGAGGCTCCTTGCCAATACCCGAACCGACCTAGAGCGCAGCCTCATCCGCATCTACTACGGCAAATGCACCCGTCCCGAGCTCCTCTCCGTGCTCCAAACTCTCCAACGCATAGCAAGCAGCTACTCGCGTGTCAAGCAACCCTCTGACGCACCCTTTTCAGCTCCCATCCTCGCAAACTCCATATACGCACTCCCCCAGATCCTGGACCTGGTCATCTCCTACCTAGAGCGCATCAACCTCGATGCCGCCCGCAAGGACGACAAGTACGGCTTCTTGCGCGACGAGCACCAAACAGAAGCCATCCAAGACCACCAAATGGGCATCGCGCACATCGAGCACGAACTCGACGCCCACCGCGCCGAAGCAGCCTCCAAAATCAAAAAGAACAAGGTCGACTACGTCACCGTCGCCGGCATCGAGTTCCTCATTGAAGTCCCCAACTCCGACATCAAAAACGTCCCCGCATCATGGAGCAAAATCTCAGGCACAAAGAAGCTCTCACGCTTCCACACGCCCGAAGTCATCCGCTTCATCGCCGAGCGCGACCAACACCGCGAAGCCCTCGCTGCCGCCTGCGATGCCGCCTTTAAAGACCTCCTCTCCTCCATCGCCTCCCAGTACCAACCTCTCCGCGACGCCGTCTCCTCCCTCGCAACCCTCGACTGCCTCCTCTCCCTCTCCAAAGTCGCCTCTCAACCAGGCTACACCCGCCCAACCTTTCTCTCCTCCGCAGACACCTCCCCAACAATCTCCATCTCCCAGGGCCGCCATCCCATGGCCGAACAGACCCTCGAAAGCGGCTACATTCCCTTTTCCACAACGCTCGAGCACCCTTCACCACTCGCACACCTCATCACAGGACCCAACATGGGCGGCAAGTCCTCCTTTGTCCGCGCCCTGTCACTAATCGTCCTCCTCGCCCAAGTCGGCTCCTTTGTCCCCGCCGACGCCGTCTCCCTCACCCTCTGCGACGCAATCTACACCCGCACCGGCGCCCGCGACAACCTCTTTGCAAACGAGTCGACCTTCATGGTAGAGGTCTCAGAGACAGCCCGCATCCTACGCGCAGCTACTCCAAACAGCCTCGTCATTCTCGACGAGCTAGGTCGCGGCACAAGCACCCACGACGGCGCAGCCATTGCACAGGCAGTGTTGCACCACGTCGTCACCGAGACGCGGTGCTTGACGCTCTTCATTACTCACTACCAGAACCTTGCCCGTGTCGCCGACGGGCTGGATGGGTTGACGAATGTGCACATGAGATTCACAGCCGATACGGGCCCAGATGGTGAAGAGGAGATTACGTTTCTGTACGAAGTGGGTGAAGGTGTAGCCCATCGATCGTATGGTCTCAACGTGGCGCGGCTGGCGCATGTGCCCAAGAAAGTTTTAGAGGTTGCTGCTGAAAAGTCTCATGAAATGGAGCACGAGATGCGTCTTCGTCGACTCAAAGGCGCAGCAAAAATGCTCCAAGACGTTCTCGGCAATGATCCGGATCAATTGGATAATTTAACAGCCAGCATAGAGCAGCTCTAGACATACATCTGCTTCCGCTCAGGTGCTCGCATCTCGAATAAATGTACAGAATTGTATTATAAAATAGCGTCAGTAGTATAGTACGACATCTATAAAAGTAATTACCTTTGTTACACTGATACAAGAGACCGGTCTGTCTTGGAGCCTAACCTTTTCCACTTCAACTTGCGCACTAGAATTAGTGTTCTTGCGCACGCAGACAGCAGCAAAACACCCATAAACGAAACGCCATGAATGAATAAAGTTCAGGTAATTGCTTTTGGCTGTCGTCGTAAGGTCTTGTGGTGTCTAAATGGCAGTTATGTTGAGACGACGGCTTTGTTTTGTTGAGCAAGTTCAAGTATGAGTACCGTCTCGAGATAAGTCTGTTGGCATTTCGTCCATTCCCATTGTTGAGCGAGTCCAGCTGTTTGTTGGCGTAAACGTGCTGTCTTCCAGATCTTGGCTGTTAGTTGGATGAATGATATCGCAGAGGTGTGATTCAACTTTAATGCTGCTCGCAGTGGACGACTCTGGTGCACCCCCAGCTTCTATGTTATTAGGTTCATTGCTGTAATTAATTGGCCGGAAACTAGTCGACGCAGGAGTGTGCGAACGGCCCCCAGGACTTGATGATGCATTATAGGGCTTGATTACTCGATGGTCTTGAGTCAGGAGAGGGTTGTTCTCAGATAGATTAAAAACATTGGAGCTCGAGTTGAGCAGGGAGCTTGACCCAGAAAAGGAAAGGAAGTCATCGTACCTCATGGGCGGCTGAGACTGGTCACGATGGTTGTATCTGTCCATTGGTTGGAAATGCATACTGGATGCCAGTGACAAGCGTGAAGAACTCCTAAAAATGGACGTCGGGCTTGGCGAGAAAGACGCATCTGGACGGTGTTGTGGCCCTTGGGTATTTGTTAGAAAAAAAGAAACTGCCATTATGTATATCATAGGATATTTCTTACTAACGGCCGGAAGATTGTTATGTCTCAAGCCTGGCAAGCCCATTCTACTGTGGCGATCAGAGTCTCGTGGCATAACTTGCGGCCCATCCCTTGGAGTAAATGTTTGTGAGACTATGTTAGACTGTGATATTGGATTTGGCGAATGCATTCCGAGGCGGTCGTAAATTGTAAATCTAACGAGCGGTTAACAAAACGAGTGATTGTTGTGGTGGGCTTGAGAAGGCAGGCTCACTTCGGCGGTACGCTCGACGGAGCTGTGAATGGCCTTCCATCGTATAATGCTGCTAAATCAAATTAGAAGCAAATAATTTAATGAATATTTCAACAAACGTACTGGAGGCAGGGCTATCATCCCGAAAGATGTCGTGGCTTGGCATGAAAGACCTCATGGTCGGCTTCAAATCAAAGCGATTGATTCGATCCCGGTTTGATGGCCGTCTTCTAGTATCATTTACTATATGACCGATGGAACCTTTGTTGGTTCGATTGGTCCGATGCTGGTACCCCCGCGGAACATTGACGGAAAGTTCTGCAAGTGGTTCCCCGCGCTTTCTCTTGGGTCTCGGAGGTTTTTTCGGCGGCGGCGTCTTGGAATTTGTTAGCGAATGCCCAAACTCAATATCCTTAAAGCTCACAATATCTTCTTGCCCAGGAATAGGTGATGAGCTGTCATAAACTCCCTTGATTCGCTCAACCTCGAACTCTGGAGTCATTACAACCTGTGTCGGCTCGATGCCTTCAGAAGTTCGTTTCATGCGGTCAATTGCTGATTTCGGCTTCCTCTGGTTTCTTGTACGCTTCATATCCTCGTTTGCGAGGTCCATTTTGCCCATACCTGGCCATATTTGGCCTTTAAGCGACATCATGTCGGCATTTGTGATGTATTCGTCCGGCAAGTCAGACTCCAGATACTCTGGAAAGAGACTTGGGTAGACGGAGTGGTTTTCTGGGTAGTCAATATTTTCAAAGTCTTTCGCATCATTTATCACTCGTTTCTGCTTTTTCTTGGTCTTTGCATACATTAGTCAATAAGAAAGGTAGCTTTCAATAGACGTGCACTTACTCGAGAGTCGGTATGAGCAGACGTATTCGTGGTGCTTGCACGAGATCGGCGGCCTTTTGCTGCTTCTTTGACCTGCTTTGCTCTCATTCTCTCCACTAATAACCTTTCTATACCATTTTCCTTATACCACCGCTCGTACTGCTGCAAAGCAACAGCAGAAGCAATGTCTTGATGGGCCTTGAGCTTAGTTTGTGTCTCATGATGTAGATGGCCTTTCGACGCAATGTGTGTAAGCAAGTGAGAGACGTCCGAAAATCGAGGAGAGTCAGGGCAGACGGAGCAGACGAGGGGAATTTGTTTGGTCGCAGTTCCGACATTAGCAAATGATGCCATGATCTAGAAAGACGAACACGTTAGAAACTGTTCTTTCTGTCTGCAAGGCAGGCCCAAAGGCTAGGTTGTAGTTTACACAGTCATGCAGGATTTACCAGGGGATGGTATGGATCAAAGCCCCAAAATTGTAGCACACACGGAAGTAGGTAGCCAAACGCTGTGCAGGTAGATGGATTAGGACTCAGCAATGAAGCAAGCAGAAAGTAGGTAGAGAGCGCCCGAGAGAGAGCCGTCGTTGGCATGAAAGACGGACAATGTTGCAGGAGGAAGCTGGCTGAAAGGAGAGGCACTGATGCAACAAGATGGAACTTTTAACTTACTGGAGCAGCATCGCCTTGTATGCTCCTTCCCTACTTCAGTGCGGGACGAGATGGGCGCGAAAGGGCCTGGGGATATGGGGACGCAATAGTAGAGAATTAACCCACAGCCAGGGCCGGCTATGACGTTGAAGATGGAACGGAGAGTCAAAGACGGAAAAATGTAGGGAGCCGCCGGAGTAGTCGCGATTCGATCGATTGAGAAGAATATGTTAAAGAGATCTCAACCTATTACCTACCTGCCTACTTCCAGCGCCGATTTACTACTAGGTAGGTAGGTAAAAACAGAAAGATAGGTAGGTATGACGGCACGCTTGCCAGCCGCATGGTCTGGGTACGGCTGTCGGAGCGAGATGAACCAGCAGGGCTCGCAACTGGGAACGATGTACTCCGTGATAGCGTATACATGGCTCCTTGGTATCTGACGAGATGTTCCAGGCAATACTTTACCTAAAATGTACTTCGATGGCAGTACTAATCTACTTACGACCTAATGGCTGGTGCCGCTGCCTAGGTACCTATCTGCTTCGACCAATGCGGTTGGAGGTTGGACAGGCTTAGCGACATTTGCTGGCGAGTGCTTTGTCTGATGCTTCTTTCTCGCTTCTGCTTCCCCCAAAGAAGTAAGCTGCTCCTCAAAGTGGGCCGTAGAATAAATTACCAGGAATCAAATACTCGCATAGAAACTAAGAACCTTCCAGCCTGCGGCCGTTGGGAGAAGTGCAAATGGAAGTTTGGTTGGTGCCATCAAGTCATTTGGTAGAGTATGTCATAGGGTAACCCTAAGTTCTTTATCAATTTTCGTGAAGTATTAAGCAGTGTTGGCTTGAAATGGTGGCTCTACGATGTACTTTTAGGTGAACGAACGAAAGCAAAAGTGGTGTGGTTCTTCCGGCAGCTGCCAACAGCTGTTCTTATAAGCGACGAAACTGGTAGACAGGGTTAACAGTACGAACAGTGCAGGTTCAGATGGCCGGTTTTTGAACCTTTGTTCCTCGATGTTGATGCTGTCCATAGCTATTACACAGATAATCAGTACTTGACAGTGTTTGAATTATGTATTATTTTTCTACGTTCCAAGCGCACGTTCTATGACTGATTTTGGCATACAGTAAACAGGATCCACGGCCTCCAATCCCTCGTAGCCCAAGAGGCTCAAACCCGTCAAACCGAAGCAAGTATGGAATACGTCCGTCATGTTGCCCGGTTGGTCAGAAAATCCCCCGTGTTTCGTGTCCTGGCAGTTTAGAATGAACCGAATGAGGGCTTCTCGGTCGATCCAATGCGTCCGTTCAACCATAGCAAGGCTTGAAAGCACCCACCAGCTATAGCACACATCCTCCAACTTTTCCGGCCGCCCATTCAGCCCGCCGCCAGGAAGCTGTCTCTCGCTAAGCCAACGACCGAGCTTTTCCTTATCCACAACGTCTAGCCTCTTTGCGATGCTGAGGGCCGCTAAGCAGGTGAATATTTGGCCTGAATGTGACTCGGCCTGGGGCTTGGATCCAAAGCCACCGTCAAAGTTTTTACAGCTTTCAATGAAAGAAACGGCTTTGTCGACATCTATCAGTTCCATGAGTCCAAGTAGCGAAAGCGCATTCAGAGCACCGTAAAGGAAACGGGTATCTTCTTCGCCCCATTCGTCACCAAAGAAACATCCTGTTTCTGGATTTTGCAAACTGGCAAGGACTTGGGTTTGTTAGCACTTAGAACTCAGTTATAAAAGAAGGAGTCGCAAAATTATCATGCGTAAACACATACATTGCCCAACTTGAGCTTTGCCATTGCCTTTGCCCTTGGACTCAAGTTCGTCGAAAGCATCCACAATGGCAAGGACTTGCACGGCACTGACCGTAGAGAGCATGTGAGCATCATGGCCTGGGGCCGCACCAAAGCCGCCGCTCTCGTGCTGACATGAGAGAATAAAATCTATGGTTTCTTGCCGTGGAAGAGCATCGGGGTGACCAAGGAGGTGTAGTGCATTTAAGCCCCAATATACACCATTGAGTCGGAGGTGTTCTGTGAGCCAGTAATCCACTTGGTCAGTCTTGGTATCGAGGCTCTGGACGTACTTGACATGGGCTTGCGTCGCCAGGGCCGGCCCTTGCTGGGCTTTTTCCCCGTGAGACATGTCTAATGGCGGCGATGCAGCAGTTTTGGCTAGTAGGTCGACTTGGGGCGAGGGCATGGGAGGTTGATAGTGGAGGTCGCTGTGCTGGCGGAGGGAGCAACTGATGGGGTTATGTAAGCGGTTTAAGGTGAGATGCTGGTCCGTCTCGAGCACATCATTGTTGCTAGGTAGGGTAGGTAGCTTGGAACTCTTCATGTAATACGATTGTCGGGTATTATTTTCAGCCGCTGGCGATACTATGACGAAAGATTGAAATGGTACACTGCAAGTACGAGTTGTAGCGGCACGTTTTGGACAAGTATCAGGTGGAAGAACTTTGGTGCTCCTGGAGCGCGTTGTACGCTACGTACCTTGGGTGATTGGCTCGACTACCTAAGTGTAGGTCGAAACAGCTAGTCTGATGTTGCTCGTTTCCTTGGGATTTCTAGTCTAGGAGCGCGAAATTAAAGTGTTACTATAGCATTGCATTCTTTTTCTGCATTTTTCGAGGGACTAGAACATTACTCGTATGAGCAGTACAATAAAATGGATATAAGAAAGATTAATACGACGTACTCGTAGGCGCGAGTAGGGATGTGGCGGTGGCTCCCCTGGACACGCAGCCCCCTGCATTCCGGCGCAAGTAGAAGTGTGAGACGAGCCGTTTCAGATGCAGCGGCCGTGACAGGCGCCGTACATGGCCTGATGACAGGGACAGGGCTACCTGCAGTGTTCACTGTAGGTACAAAAGGAAACAAGAGAATTTACTGATACACTGATTGTTTGTCATATTATTTTCTTTGGGACTGTGTCCTTGTACTTTAGTTTGAGCGCTCCATGGTGTTTGCAACGTCCAAGTATCAGCCTGGAGCCGTTCACCTTACGAGTAGTAGTAGCCCTGGCGTAATAAAACGCTGCGGTCGGTGACCGTTGTATGTGGCGGCTAGCACTCCCGTCCGTCCCCTCATCGCCCAGGGGATTAGTACTTACTACTAGTTACGACAGTAGTACTACATAGAAATTATACCTGCTGCCAACCGCCCTGAGATTCTCCGCCTATTAGGTATGTGTGCAAGTAATAAAACTCCATCCCGTCAGTGACTGCAACCTAGGTACCTAGTTAACATTTCTGTATAGGATGTTGTATAGCAAGTAGGATGTTGTAGGTGGTACTGTTAGTACTGTATACGAAGTACAGTAACAGTGGCCCCAAGATTCTTTGCAGCGAGCGATCCCCGCAACCCCTGCCGTAACTCCTAAGGTGTTCGCGTGTCCCGCCCGTACAGAGTACTTTGTAATTAATCATTCGCCCCTTTGAGCCCTGTGTTGGCGGCTAGGCCTCCCCCCTTGTCGACCCTTTTTCCGGTGCCGTTTTGGGTGCGTGCGGGACACGAACTAGGCCCCATTGTCAAATGACAACTCCCCTTCTTGTGCAAGCACAAAACAACCGCCGCCAACCCCTTGTAAAGGACTCCGTCGCCTGCGTCCGCATCGTTAGCTCTAAACTCTACGGTACCATAACACAATCGCGAGCAGCCACGAAAAAAGAAAGACGAGCCAGCCTACCAACCCTTACAACGCTGGTACCTAACCATATCGACTGCCGATACACCGATACTCTGTACCCGCTCTAACTAGCGCTTCCCCCGTCTCGTTCCTGACCCACCGCTCCTCGAGGGCACGGAGAGTCTGGCGCTACGACGTACACCAGACTGGCACTGGCACGGGCTCGCCTCCTTTTAGTCTGCCTGCTTCGTCCACCCGAGCAGCGAGTAATAACCTTTGGGACATAGGGAGTGCATAGCAAGAAGCCCGGAACTCTTACTAGCCGCGGTAGCTCTGTTTGGACAACAAATCGAGGCTGCGCCGGAGGCCGAATCGCGCGCCATTGCTCCTCCGCCATACTGCAAATTACCCGGCCAAACAGGTTTCCGCCCCTACATTGCTCGCCTGCTTGTTCACCAACGAGCAAGCCATGGGACGGAAGTCCACTCCGCAGCCACTTATGCTGCCAGGCTCCAACAACACCAGTCACCATAACGTCGACAACGCCAATCGCGACAACTCAAGTCTCGTCCCCGGCGAATCGCTCCCTCACGCCCAGGGGCTACCCTCCGCCGACTCCAAATCCGTCTCCTCCCAACGCTCCTTCACCTTCGCAAACGGCTTCAACTCGGCCGCTACCCCCACTGCGCCAGGAAGATCTCCTCTGCCGCCAACCGACCACTCTGACTGGCAACGACGCCCACATCCCGACTCTGCTCGCGATAGCGCCGCCCAGGCTCACCGTCCTGCCACCTCTGCTCTCGAGGCGGCCTCGAGCTCCGGCGCTCGACCCCAGCCTGTTGCGCGCCAGCAGACAGAAGGTAGAAAGCCCTCCAAGAGCGGCTTCTTCCACTTCAGCAAAGGTTCCCGAGTCGGAAACCAGCCACTGCCTCAGGTTCAATCCGTGCCAGACACGCGACAGCAGACTGGCGCTCGAGCCGGCGACCAAGTAGCCGCTGACAACTACCGTGGTATGACAGCCTCAAGCAGCATTCTTTCCTACACGAACACACTACATCTTGCCAACGCCCCTTTTTACCATGCTAACATGAATTCGTCTTGCAGAGCCTCCATACGGTGAGCCCTTCACGCAACCAAACCTCCCGCTCCCTTCTCGCTCCGAACTATCATTGTCCTCCTCTGGTGACCAGGAGGGCTCGTCTGCGCAGTCACAGGCCAGAAAAGCAAAAGGAAAGACCTTTGGCTTGCTAGGACGTACCAAATCACAGCGCGATAGAGAGCGTGGTAGCCCCAAAGCGGCACCAACCCAGCTCCCCAACACACCAACGATACCCGCCTTGTACGATACCTCAGCGCCGCTTAGAACGGCCCCTGTCGCTCAGGAACGCTCGTTTCGGGAAATGATGAATTCGAGCGTTCGTAATCGGTCAGAAGACCGTGCCGCTACTCGAGACGGTACGGCAAGCCGAGAGAATCTTCGGGATAGGGATCCCAAACCTCTACCCTCATCTTATAAAGATAGTGGTGGATCAACGTTTCTCAGTGGTTTGCGAAACTCGTCGACGAGAGCAGCTGATATGATTAGCAAGGGACTGTTTGGCAAGAGTTCAAGAAGTGGTAGTACTACAGAGAAGGAAATGGCCATTGACGACGAGCACTATGTTGTTAAGAACCTGAATCTTCCTTTGGTGGAGCAAACACGCCTCACGCGCATATCAAAGCGACTCGAGCACTCGCGCGACAAGACGGAATTCTGGATGCCCGCCTTTCCATGGCGTGCTATTGACTACCTGAACTACAAGGGCTGCGATGTGGAAGGCTTGTATCGTGTTCCTGGTAGCGGGCCGCAAATAAAGAAATGGCAGAGGCGATTTGATGAGCGTAAGTGCCGTTCTCTTTGCAGACATGCTCTCTGCCTGATATTTACTAACGACTTGCAATAGAACATGACGTCAATCTTTTTGAAGTGGACGACCTCTACGATATCAATATCATCGGATCCATGCTGAAAGCATGGCTCCGTGAGCTACCGGACGAGCTGTTTCCCAAGGAATCTCAAGACCGCATTGCGCGGGAATGTGCTGGCGCAGAAGAGGTTCCCCAACTGCTCATCGACGAACTCTCTAACCTATCTCCCTTTAACTACTACCTCTTATTCGCCATTACCTGCCACCTCAGTCTCCTCCTCGCTCACTCCGACAAGAACAAGATGGACTTTCGTAACCTGTGCATCTGCTTTCAGCCATGTATGAAGATTGACGCATTTAGCTTCAAGTTTCTAGTTTGCGATTGGCGAAATTGTTGGAAGGGCTGTAACAACGAGGCCCAGTACATCGAGGAAGAATATAAGCTTTTTGATCAGCCGCCCCCGCGTGGCATTTCAGAATCACGACAGCCTACGGAGCCCGAATTCCAGACAGCTGGTGCAGCAGACGACAAGGTCCGGTCGGAACGAGGCGGAAATGAGACAAAGGACGCGACAGGATACAAGCCACTACAATCGTCGCGATCAAATGCGAGCATTGGGTCCAATATATCATCTGATTCCGGGCGAGAAAGTAAGAACGACGGTGAGAACGGCAGAAGCAGAACAGAGACTCCCGATATGCGGCCGCTTTCGCCGATTAAACCGTTGTCACCTCTTGGATTTTAAAATGGCGGATAATACACTTTTTTTTTTCGGATAAAAATCGTACAATTGGCGTGCGTGGCGCCGGGCCTTGGGAATATGGGCAGCAGAAAGATTATATTACACCCATCAATACTATTCATCTCGTCTTTTCTCATATTTGAGGCAACAGCAGCTTATTTGCATCATAACGTCCCTACATACCTTGTACATAGTGTATCTTTCTTTTCCTATCCTGTCTTTCTTCACTTGTAACCTCAATTCTAGATTTCGTCATTGGTGGTGGACGCTATGTCTTTTATGTCTTTTGTTTAATTTGGATTAAAGAGGTAGCACGGTGCAACATGGGATATACATGAAAGAACAAATCATCATCTCTTGTTTTAAAACCAATTGAATCATGTTAAATGCATTTTTTTCTCCTAATGTACCTCTTGGCTTGAAAGATACAACCTAACAAACTAAGAAAAAAACACCCTTTAAACCCGAAAACGCCAATGCCAATGCCAAGTTCCAGTACCAGTGTCCATTTTCGATGCTTACACAATTCCTTCCTACTTATTCCTATTTGCCCGTCCGCGACTCCTCCGCAGCCTGCATATTCTTGCGCATCTTGCGATCGTTGCGCTTGACACGCTCCTTTCGCTCCCTGCGGCCATCTCGACGAATGCTCGTGTCCGCGGCACGCTGCGCCTCGGCCTTGGGGTCTACCTCGACCAGCCAGTCGTCCTCGCCCTTCTTGTTGAGCGCATTGTATCCCCACTTGCGCTTCCACTCGCCCGTGTCCTCGTCGTACGCCAGGTTGCGGCGCTGCTCGCGCGTCTTGGACTTGATGCCCTTCTTGGCCGCGAAGCGCTCCCACTTTGTCGGCGGCTTGGGCTGCGGCACGGGCTTCTCGCGTGGCAGGCGGGTGGACGGCTGCGGCAGCGTCAGCAGCACGCCGTCGGTGGTTGATTGTAGCGGGCACGTTGTGAGGAGCTGGTTGATGAGCGACTGGGCGCCGTCGCGGGCGATTTCGGCGAGGGACTGCTCCAGTGAGGACTTGTCGAGCTCGATGCTGTTGGGGTCTTGGGCGAGGAGGTGGCCCAGGTCAAATGTGTATGGTGTTGGCTTTTCGACTGCCACGGGCAGCTTGGGCGTGGATGTCGGTGCGGACATTGTAGATGGCTGCGACAAGGGTAATATTCGATGTGTATAATTTTGTCTTCAAAATATAATTTCAAAAGCCGTCGTTCAGTGTCGAGAAATAGTTTGGGGTTTAATTAAAGCGCTCGGCTGCGGACAATTTGCTCTGCTGTATAAATATTCCGGTCGGTGAAATGCTCCAGCAACTTTTTTTTTTGAAACGATAAGACTAAAATGTTGTAGCCGCCGGATCAACGGCGGGCCAATTTTTCCGGGCTCTCAAGCCGTCCATTGGTCGCCTGCACTCTTGTGTGGGCTAGCGCCGTCCCCTGTCGCGGAACCCGCAATTAGGACGGCTTGCTGGTAAGCCCGTAGATTTTCTCCATCCAAACGACTTCGAAAGCCTCACGCGACGGCAAAGCCACGACAACAGGGAGCAGCTCCCGGTCAATCCTGATGCGACAGTGCTGCTGCTAGAAAATCTAACGACATTTTTCTGGCAGAATCAGTCCGACTACAAAACTCAATGGCTTCCGCCAACACGCTGCGGACGCTGGTCCGGCCAGCAATCCCGCGAGCACCGCGCATCCAACCCACGTACCTCGTCGTTGCTCCCTTTTCGACGAGCAATGCGCTAGCAGCGAATGCTCCGCCGGCAATCAAGAGTCGCAGAGACCTACCGAAGAAGCAGAGCAAGTCGTTCAAGAAGAAGACGAACATCACACCGGTCAAGAAGCCCAATCCCGGCGAGCGACGAGCGTTCCGGAAGCGAATTCAGCTGAGCAACAATGGCGCTCTGGCTGTTCCTGGGCTCGAATCTCTAGAGGGCACGACAATGTCCTCCGCGGAGAATGCCGGCAAGGTGTATGCGCTGCCGAATCAGGTGGTTGATCAGCTGCGGTCGCTCGAGGCATTCAAGACGACACAGAACTGGAACCTCTTCCGCAGTCCCCATGTGTTGGTCCGCAAGGAGACTGTCGAGTTGGCTCGCAAAATGGACGAGTCAATTGCAAAGAAGGAGTCTGCAAAGGTTGTTCTCACAGGCGGCCGTATATCAGGAAAGAGCTTGGCGTTGCTGCAAGCAATGAGCCATGCTCTGTTGAACGAGTGGGTGGTCATTAGCATACCTGAGGGTGAGTATTCCTGCCCAGCCGCATCTATTTAAAATCTCATTAACAATTATACAGGTCAGGACCTTACGAATGGACACACCGAATACACCCCCATCCCCAACACAGAGCCGATGCAGTTCTCCCAACCAAGTTATTCTCTTCGCCTACTTCAGGCTATATACAAGGCCAACAAGGCCGTTCTGGAGAAGCTCAAGATTGAAAAACCCGCGTCACTTATCGGTGGTTTGAAGGAAGGTGCTACTCTTTCCGAACTCGCCATCAACGCCAAGGAAGGCGACGCAGCCTGGGCCTCTCTCAATGCTCTCTGGTCTGAACTGACCCTACCCGGCCGCCCTCCTGTCCTCCTCGCCCTCGACGGCCTCAACCACGTCAACAAGCTCAGCGAATACCGCGATCCATCCTTCAACCCCGTCCATGCCCACGACCTCACGATTGTCCGCATGTTTGTCGACGCTCTCGGTGGCGAGACCAAGCTGCCCAACGGCGGCGCAGTCATCGCCGCCTGCTCAGGCAACAATGTACAGAACCACCCGTCACAAAAGCTCGTTCTTTCTCAATTAGAGGCCGGCCAGGCTGGTCTCGAAATTCCCAAGCCTGACCCCTTTGAGCGCAAGTACGACGACCGCGTATACGATGCGCTGAAGAACAGTCACGTTATGCGCCTAGAGGGCCTCTCGCAAGACGAAACTCGGTCTCTGATGGAGTACTGGGGTGCTAGCGGTCTTGTACGAAAGACGCTGAATGCGCAGACCGTGTCGGAGAAGTGGACGCTTGCTGGCCATGGAAATGTCGGCGAGCTGGAGCGTGCTTCGTTGGAGACAATGAGGATGTAAAAAAAGAAGACATTTCACCCCATCTTGTAGCCTAGATTTTTGTACTATAGAGTAAAAAAACGACAATTTTTCTTTTACATTTTATTTGAATTGAAGGAGGGATTTTGAAATGTAGTAGAAATTGAACAGTGTTTAAATACGCAACAAGAAATCCCTTTACCTCGAGACGTATCTCGAGCAAATCACCATTACCCGACCAGCCCACTCCATACAACCTATGCTATTTCTGTCAAGCACAAGAGCCGACAGCTAGGTTTCCAGAAAAGCAAGAAAAACGCCTTATCCACGAACAGGTACATTTAATCACATCATAATGTCTTTGCCTAGTAATCACTCATCCATTTCATCTTCCTGGTCATCGCCGCCAGTGACAAAGACCAGTCTCGTGCCGCTGCCAGTAGTTTGCCAAACCTGAAACAACATGTTAGCATTAGTCTTCTCGGACAAATATTCAAGTTGCAAAAAAGCACTTACGTCGAGGGTGGTGTACTCCTCCAATGCATTCATCCATTGATCCTCAGTGAAGCCCTTGGCAATCACACGCTCCTTGACCTTTCTCATGCTAAGCTCAATACCCAGCTCGTCGTCATCAGCATCGTCGGCCCTGCAGGCGCCGGAATCGGCAAGAGCCTTGACAAGGTTGTAAATTCTGCTGCTGGCGTTGAGGCCACGACGTCCAGAGCCAGCGTCAGCGTTGAGACTGTCCTTGCTGGCCTCGACGAGACGCAGTGCCTCGTCGACGTCGTCTTGTGTGACTTCGTTGCTGAATCGAAGACGGGCGAGGGCCTGTGCCAGGCGGACAACACCGAGCAGTGTACGGGGCGTAGTGTGTGTAAATTGCTTGCCCTTCTTTTCGGCGCGCTGTTGCTGGTCGCGCATGCGGATGTATGTGCGGATCATGTACTCGGAGACAGACTCGGGAACGACGGGTCGGTACGTGCGAGCCTGTGCAACGTAAGAGCGGACCTCGTGAGGTGTGAAGACGACATTGTCGGTGCCAATGTCGGGATGGCGGCTGTTCATGTGAACGTAGGAAACGTGCTTAGCCAGCTGCTCGTCAGATTCGCGGGATGGCGTGTCAAGCAGGAGGAAAAGAACGTCGAAACGCGATAGAAGCGCCGCGGGAAGATTGATGTTCTCAACGGGAGAAATACGAGGGTTGTAGCGTCCGTAGATAGGGTTGGCAGCTGCCAGGATGGATGTGCGGGCGTTGAGTGTCGTTGAGATACCAGCTTTAGAAATGGAAATGGTCTGCTGTTCCATGACTTCGTGGATGGCAGTACGGTCATTCTCGTCCATCTTGTCGAATTCATCGATGCAGCAAATACCGTTGTCGGCCAAGACTAGGGCACCACCTTCCAGTACCATCTCATCTGTGACAGGGTCGCGCATGACAGCGGCCGTGAGACCAACTCCACTACTACCACGGCCAGAGGTGTAAACACCTCGAGGAGCAACCTTGGAGATGTACTTCAAAAGCTGAGATTTGGCCACACCAGGGTCACCCATCAAGCAAATATTGACATCACCTCTGATTTTCATGCCATCGCCCATCTCCTTGGTTACGCCACCAATGAGGAGAAGCAGCAACGCCTTCTTGACATCCAAGTGGCCGTAAATTTCGGGAGCAATAGACTTCGCAAGGAGCTCATATACCTGGCCCGTTTGCCTGTACTTGTCGATACGGCGAACAAGTGAAGGATCAATAATCATTTCGCTGTAGGCCTTCTTGTGCTGACGGATATGGTGGGCTTCGAGGTATGTGTCTGTCAAGAGACCGGCCTTCATGGCCTGGAAACCAGTGTAAGGTGTTGGCAAGAAGATTCCGGAAATGTCAACAACATCACCAGGGTTGACCCGTCGTACCAGGCTGCCGTAGCAGTGGACTGTGAGAGACCTAGGAATTTGCCCAATGGGAACTTGCTCTGCCATCTCCTGTATCTTGACTTCTTGGAATGGCAAAAACTTGGAGGCTCTTGAGGACGGGTTCAGCTGACCCTGGGACTGATTTGATTTGCAGTCATTGGACGGACACATGGACAGCGGACCAAATTGCTTGTCTGTGATAGGCTGGAAGATTTCACAACCACAGCGGTCGCAAGTGTATGCGCTAACCTGGACAATTGGTTTAACATCCGATACACGGGTGATGATGGCCCGGACAGTGATGAGGTGGCCCAAGTTGTCACCTCGAACGTGACGAACGGCCAAGGCTTTGGTGACCTCCTCAGGCCCGCTTGTGCGAGGCTTGAAGACGAGCGTATATCTGCGTGTCAGCTCGGGGGGGAACTTGTCGTCTGAGAGAGTAGGATCGCGCTCAGAAGCTTCGTCAAGCTCTCGGTTTCTCGCCTGGCGTCGAGCCATCAGCACGTCGAGGACATCATCCTTGAAACTATGCGGTGGTGAGTATTGTTCGCTTGTTTCAGTGATTTATACACGTACCTGACATCAGCGGTAGGAGGTGGCATAACTTCATCTACGGCTTTCGACATAATATCGACGTAGTGTTTGGTGTTCAGTTCGATAGAGTCGACAAGCCTCAAATTTTCTTCGCTGTCTTTCTCCCACTGTTAAGTTGTCAGTTCCAGTCTTTAGCGCCAAGAACGGGAGGCATACAGTTGCGACGTCATCCAGGTCAATTGTGATCTCGTCAATTGTACGGTTTGCGAGCTCCTGCAGAAGTTGCTTGTATTTGTATTGGGGCGAGCGTCGCTGCTCCTTTTCCTGGCGGCGGCGCTCTCCGGTATCGTCGTCCTCATCCATAAAGTCATACTCATCACTCAGATCGTCTTCGTCAATGGTGATATTTCCCATAGCTGTCGCAATTGTGTGCTCCGGAGAGGTCTTGAACCCCTTCAAGAACTCTTGGAAGGCATCTGGTTTTCTGTCAGCGAGGACCGGCCGGACAGAGGCTCGGCGCTTAGAACATACTTTGATGGTCGCTATAGTCGACGGGGGCTTTGAATTCACGAAGCGCCATCTTGAGCGATTCGAGGCAAGAGGACGCTGAATTAAAATGCCGTCACCTGTGACTCTGAATACGAAGATGCAGCAGGTTGACAGTTGCAAGTCGCAGAACAAGGGTGCTCTGCGCAAATCGTCGAGCACTTTGTGAATTGGTGGGGGCTGGGAGATGCGCAAGGGAGCAAGCACGTACCCAAGACGCGACTTTTCGCGCGTTCGCGACGCGCTAGCCACCAAATCCATTAAACTCGAATGCGCCACTGTGGCACAGCAAGCTCGGGACGGAACTGTCGCAAGACCCACTGCACGTGCTTGCAACCTCGGCCAGCCGCCGGAAGTCAGAATCCGGGGTCGGCCCAAGAGAGGGACTTCGAAGCTTCCACAATAGCCGACTTCCCCAACTTCCCCAACTGTGCAAAGCTCAATTTTGCTGCGGGACATGTTGCAGCACACATCTCAGCATGGCTCCGAGAAGAAATGCGCAGTCTACGGCTGCTGAGCTATCTATTGTTCACCTCAAGAACTGCTTGGTAAACCTCCCGCCGACACTAGTGTCGTTGCTTGTGAATGTCAATACGGTAAGACGCCGCCCAAATCGCAGACCCAATTGAGGTCACCATGTACAGTCGCGGCTAATTCGAGGTTAAAAATAGCCGGCGCAAAATGTTGTGGTCGAACTTAGCTTCCGGGTTCCCGCTGCGAGCGGCCAGTCATCGTCTGGTAGCAGCCAAGAAAGATCCGTCTTCGTTGGCTGGACTGGCATGCCCAGCAAGCGACGGGCTGCTGCACCAATTGGGCGTGACGGAGGAAGACTGTCGTCTAGAGATCAGGAAGTACAACTAGTCGAGGTCGATGCCACCCTGGCCAGCACCCTCGGCCTCACTGATAGCCAGAAAGTCATGGCCACAGTTCATGTTGACCCTCCGGTTGCGCATACCATCAACATCGAGCCGATGACCCCAGAGGACTGGGAAATTATTGAACTCCATGCAACATTCCTGGAGCTCAACCTCCAGTCGCAGATTCGAGCTCTTCCGAACCCTACATATACAGCCGGAGGTGACCGGCCGGTACCACCGCACCCGCTCACTCTGCACCTCTCGCCGACATCAACAGCAAATATTAAAGTCGTGTCGCTAGAACCTGCGCCACCATCTACGTCAGCGTTTGCGAAGCTCTCTCCTAATGCAGAAGTTATTGTTGCGCCAAAGACTCGAGCTATGGCGGCACAGAGCGGCGGAGATCACCGAAGCGTGGCCAGCACTTCCAGATCGAAGCGAAGCGGCACAAGCACCGTCCGTAAGAAGACGCGAGACGAGCCCAAGCCGACTTTGTTCCTTCGAGCCATCGATAGATCATATTGCGATGATTGGTTCGACGGTCCACCTCCAGCACAAGAATTGGTGGTCTGGGTAGACCGAGATCGACTTTTCTCGAACGAGTTCCGGGGCGTCAACTACGTTGTAGTCGATGTAATTAAACCCGCCGGATTACAAAAACCACAGCCCGAGGGCGGTGCAGCTGCTGAGACAGCAACAATTGCAGCATCCAAGATTGTGGCCAATCTTCAAGCCTGGGATGATCCTCCCAACGGCCAAACCGCTGCTCTATCAACACCCTTGTGTGCGGCACTGGGATGTACGGGGATTGTTGGTGGTGTGGTAAAGATCCATGCTGCTCCGCCCCCTCTTGGGCGCGGCGCAGTTCAACAGATCAAAATCTTTCCCTTCGCCGCTACCGCAAAGTCAACTGAGGGGCTGCGTTTCGGCAGTGAAACAAAGGCCGAAAAGGAAGAGTCTGCCAAGCGTTTCAAGCATATTTACTCGGGCTCAAAAGAAAGTCCTGGGCTGCTTCAAGGCCCTATATCGGACGGAACTGTTGTAAGCGTCTATGATGGCCTCGATGCGCCACAGGGCTGGGAAGGAGGTATTGTGAGATTTGAATACGGTGCAGACCATGAGCAGAGCAAAGATGCGACTCAGTGGCTAGCAAGTGTTGATTCGAAGCTTCACATTGAATTCCAGCCGCCTCTTCCTCGACCGTCCTGGATCTTGGAATCAGAAGAGTTTGACTTGCTGCCGAAACATGACTCTCTTTTGGTCGGCATAGACAATCTACTTAACAGTCTGCACTCGCATCTTTCACATCTGTCTTCTGTCCTATTAACAGGAACGATGGGAGCCGGAAAGTCGGCGGTGGCCAAATACGTGGCTGAAAAGCTACGAACGGAGAACCTCTTTTACACCATTTACTTCTCATGTAGAAAATTGGTGACGGATGAAACCAGAGTCTCGACTATACGGGAAACATTGGAGCGCATTTTCATGACTGCGAGTTGGGGAGCACGTCTAGGTGGCAAAGCTATAGTTGTGCTAGACGACCTGGATCGGCTATGTCCGGTTGAAACGGAACTGCAAGTTGGGAATGACAACGGGCGAAGCAGACAGGTCAGCGAAGCTATCCGATCCATTGTAAGGCAGTATTGCAGCCGAGATAGCAGTATTGTACTGCTGGCCACGGCTGAGGGCAAGGATTCACTGAATAATGTGGTCGTTAGCGGGCACGTTGTTCGAGAAATTGTCGAGCTGAAGGCTCCCGACAAGGATGCCAGACGGCGAGTGATGGAAGCCATTGCAAACCTCAATGCTGTTCCTGCAGATGAGGCTCGGGACAGTCTAGACAATAGCCGACCAGTTACGGCGGATGGAAGCAGTGTCGATGAGAGCGGTGATTGGCTGCACGGTGCAGATAAATCAGTTGTTGAGCCTGCAAAATCTCAGTCAGCCGGCTTTATCTTGGACCAAGATTTGGATTTCCTTGATATTGCTGGTCACACAGATGGCTACATGCCTGGGGATCTTACTGTTCTGGTATCCCGTGCTAGAAATGAAGCAGTTATTCGTGCCATCAGCTCCAGCATCTCGGATTCACAAAGCGGTGCTGTCTCTCTCAGCCGTGCCGACTTTGACAAAGCTCTGAAAGGTTTTACGCCCGCGTCCCTGCGTAATGTATCTCTGCAGAGCTCGACAACGACTTTCAAATCAATTGGTGGCTTGCAAGAGACTCGCAAGGTCTTGCTCGAGACTTTGCAATACCCTACCAAATATGCCCCAATCTTTGCCCAATGTCCTCTTCGTCTGCGTTCCGGCCTTCTGCTCTATGGCTTCCCAGGTTGCGGAAAGACTTTACTGGCCAGCGCCGTCGCCGGCGAATGTGGACTGAACTTCATCAGCGTCAAGGGTCCTGAAATCCTGAACAAATACATTGGTGCCTCAGAAAAGAGTGTCCGTGACTTGTTCGATCGAGCTCAAGCCGCCAAACCTTGCGTTCTCTTTTTCGACGAGTTCGACTCGATCGCACCCAAGCGTGGCCACGACTCAACAGGTGTTACCGACAGAGTAGTCAATCAGCTTCTGACACAAATGGACGGCGCTGAGGGTCTATCGGGCGTATATGTGCTCGCAGCAACATCAAGGCCGGATCTTATCGATCCTGCCCTGCTACGTCCTGGGCGTCTCGACAAGTCTCTTCTATGCGACATGCCCTCTGCCGGGGACCGTCTCGACATCATCAAGGCCCTCTTCCACAAAGTTCGTCTGTCGAATGAGCTTACTGAAACCGACGACGCACTAGAAGAAATCGCCCGCCGAACAGAAGGCTTCTCAGGCGCTGATATGCAGGCTCTCGTATCAAACTCCCAGCTCGAAGCCATCCACGATGTGCTCGACGTCTCCGGCACCTCAACAGCGGTTCGCGGCAAGAGCCAGCAAAACGGCAACAAGAACAAGTCTGCACCAAGCTTCATGCAGTTCCGCTACGGTGAAGGCGCCGAGCAAGCTGCGAACCCTACGCCGCAGAGCCGCTCCGCTGCCCTCGTGGAGCAGAACGACATAATGGCGAAGCTGGAACAAATCCGGCTGGCACGTAAGAAGGAGAAGCAAGTCCACAAGACTTCTGCCAGCGTGGTTGACGGCGACTCGAAGCCCGAGGTTGACCACAAGGAGGTGGTGATTGAATGGGCACACCTGGTCAAGGCGCTGGACAATACACGGGCTAGTATTGCCAAGGAGGAGAGAAATCGCCTGGAAAAGATATACCATGAATTTGTCGCTGGTCGTAGTGGCAAGATGAAGGACGGGCAGGGAAGCACTGAAATTGGAGGCAGAAGCAGCCTCATGTAAGATTATAAATTTAACGGGCCATTCACTCTTACTTTGCATAAGTAGTACATATAGCATGACTATGATATTTTTTTGCGATCCAGTCGGCATTACTGTTCCTCTTTCATAAGCTTCGTGATGCGTGTAAACACCTCCTCATAGACACCCTCTCTGGCAGCAATCATGCCTCTATTCCGCTTCAGCTCCCTGCCAGCCCCAAAATCCGTCTCCTTTCCATCCAGATCCGTAACCTTCCCTCCTAGCTCCGTAAAGATGAGCTGCGCACCAGCATTATCCCAGATATAAAACACCGCCTGCGCATGCGTCGGGATCCTCAACCACACCTCTCCGCCGCCGAGAATCAGCGCCGCGTATCGAACGTGCGACGACCAGATATCCGTACCCGGGTACCTCGCACCCATCAGCTCAGCCAACTTTTTCGGCAAGTCATGCCGCGCAGACTTTGACTTTTGGCTGTCGACAAAATGAACCTTGCTTAGCTCGGTGCAGCTCGACAGACGTGACAAGGGCTGTGCGGGTGTGAGGCCGTCCCGTGCATTTGCAGACGGAAAATAGCGAGCAGTGGCACCTTGGCCCTTTACAGCCGTAAGCATAACTCCCAGTCCCTCGGCATCGACACTCTTCTCGTCAACTCGTCCGTCGTCGGTGACACGGAGGTTCGGACACGCAACAACGCCAACAACCTCTTTGCCATTCTCAATCAAAGCCAGTGAAACAGCATACTGCTGCCCCAGCAAAAAGGTAGCCGTTCCATCAATAGGATCCATGACCCAGAAGCGACCCGTTGGACCGCCGTGGCCAGCACCGCCAAGGTCAATCATGTCCATCACGTCCTCCGCAGAAGACGGCATCGCCAGGTCCAAAGCATCGGCGGCACCGGCCGAGCAAACAAGTTCATAGACACGGTCGCGTAATTCAGCGTCTTTTCGTAGTGCAGAAGAGTCCTCCTCGCCGAGAAAAGCATCGTTGGGGAATGCGCCGCGCAAGGCGCTGATGAGGAGGGCTTGGGCGGCAAAGTCGGCGACTGTGACGGGGGTTGCGTCCGCCTTGGGCAGCTCTTTCACTGAAGCTTGTATCTTTTTAGTGAGCAATGCTGCACGTAAGACGGCCTCTTCAGCAACTTGCCGCTCTTTTGTAAACGATTCCGCCATGGTTGAGTGGTGGTATATATAGAGTTTGATGAGGAGTAGTGAGATGACAAAGATCTGGAGTGGGCGGGTCCGGATAGGCGACTTGTGTTCCATTGCTTGTGTCAGGGTGCACCAATAGCAAACCATGATTCGCGGCCAATCTCGAGATACTACATATTCGTGCATTTCGATACGCAACTGTGCTTAGCTTCATGCCATACTAAGAAAACTGCTTCAATGGTGATGCACTCTATCCCCCTGCTTACCACCGGTTTCACAAAGATTCGTGTTGAGGGGCTTTATATCTAGTCAGCCATGTTATGATTATCATGCCATTTATCATTCAAATATTCTACTTCTCATCTGCTGTGATGCAGCTCTATTAACCTCTCCGCTTGGATTTCATATACATAAGCTCTTTGTAAGCTTCATCTAGTAGACAGCCCCGTACATCTTCCAACCGACAACTAACGAAAACCAACCAGATATAAGCACCTTCCAATTTTCTCCACACAAAAATCAAAACATGGGCAACAAAACGCCCTCTAATAACAACATTTTCCGTGTCAGCATCGAATTGGCCCGTGGCAAGCTCCAGCGTGACGCTCTCTCTGTGATCATGCAGATATGGGTATGTTGTAGTACACTCTCTCCTTGCCATAAAATGAAAAATATAACCATTGTACCAAAACGCCAAACGAAATGCGCAAATATGCAGAAGTAAATGCTCCATGGTCAATCAAATACACATCTTGGCAGTATCCTCCTTTGCTCAAGATGATATGCTCGCCGACGCCTGTAACGCGTGCGTGGCATACTACGCTCCGTTTGTTTTCGATCCCGATGCTGCACCCGACGACTCCTTGTTACGGGCATGCAGTGTCCTGTACATGTTGCTCAGGCGCTTACCCGTTACACTTTTGCTAGTATCGTCTACAGGCCACAGCGCCGCAAGGAAGTCCCTAAAAGGGTAGTCAGCGCGTCAAGTCCATTAGTTAAGGTAATCCAAAATACGTACCAAAAGTTATCCTTTAGCTTGTCATCTGCCGCAGTGGCAGGAAGGCGCTCGTCCAAGAAAGTGCCAATCACGACCAGTTCTACTGCAAAAATGGACGCACGCTCCTTGCTCGACTTCACATTGTCCTTTGTCGTAGACAAAATCTTTTCAAAGTTTTCTCGAACAGGCTTGAGCAAGTACCAGATCATGGCATCATTGTCGTGGTCTCTCTGGTCTTTGTTATCGCCAATCTTGCGTAGCTCATCGAGACGTCGCAGAGCCTTAACTCGACGCTCATCCAAATGACGATCATCACGGGGTGCTCTGTCACGCTCTGCATGTCGGTCGCCATGCCTATCTCCGTGCCTGTCGCCGTGTCTATCACCATGCCTGTCGTTGTGCCTATCGCCGTGTCTATCACCATGCCTGTCGCCGTGCCTGTCGGCATATCGGTCGCCGTGCCTATCTCCATTTCTTTCATTGTACCTATCATCGCGGCGCGGGTCGTCACGACGGGGGCCGTCGCGACGGTGGTCGTCCCGATGGCGATAGTTGTCATAACGACGGTCAACATCATCGCGTCGACGATGCTTGTCGAACCTGTCACGGTCGTCGTGCTTGCTACTTCGGCGTGCGTCATCCGTTCTGTGATACTTGGAGCTGCGAGGATCGTCATGGGAACCATGTTTGCGTTTGAGCTCAGGACGAGGCGTTCCGCGCTCATGGTCGCGGTCACGATCACGGTCTCGGTCTCGGTCCCGTGTCTTTTCCTTGTCGCGAGGCCTCTTGATGGTTGAACCGCTAGGAGAGGCTGCAGCGCTTCCACGGTGGCCATTGGACAGGCCCTGTTTCTTCATACGGTAACTCTCAGTTGACTTCTGCCCAAGTTGTTTGGCCGTGAGGACAGAGAGCAAATATTCAGTGCGACGGACGAGATGCACGGCACCGGGTGCCTTCAGCTTGTCGTTTGCTTTGGTTCTCTCTTCTTTCTTGCCGACACGATGTTCTTCTAGAAATAGCTTGTCTTGCAAGTCAAGTTCCTCATCATCACGGATTTGAACCCAAGCACCAAAACCATGTCTATCGATGCCAACCAGAAGCATGGCATCTTCTTTGGCTCCCCAAGGACAGCTGTAATTCGCTCCTTTGGTGGCATCTGGTAGACGAAAAGTCTTCCAATCCGTCTGGTTTTGGATGGCTTTCCGAAGAAGCTGCAGCTGTTTTGGACGCTCAATGGCAGTCTCGGCATTGATCTTCTTCAACTCTCCGAAATCGATAAGAACTGCCTTTTTGTCTTTCTTAGTTAGCGTCTTTCCCATCTTCTTTTCTTCTTCCACCATCTTGGCGGTGTTGTCGTCCATGGCAGTCTGGGCGGTTTTAATGAAGTCGTCGAGGACAGACTTAACAAACCCAGGGTCTCTCTCGCCGAGCCGAGCCTCGCGAATGATGTCCTCTTGGCGGTCATCCATGGATCCAAATCGGAAAAATGCCTTGATGAGGTTACGTTGCTCTTTATCGTTGAGAGGTCGCTTTGGGTCAGCCAAAAGAGCGCGCTGCTCTTCTTCTTCTTGCTGTTGCTCTCTCTGCCGCTTCTGAAGCCGATCAGCCCGGTCAGTCTCGCGATTTCGACCCTTGACAGCAGCTTTACGTGGCGCACTTTCAGCCGCAACCTTTGCCAGATATTCTTCATGCTGCTTCTTCTCCTCTTGCGCCTTGATTTCTGCCAGTTTCTCAGCAGGGATGATCTGATCCCAGTCCAGATTAATATCATCCACCTTGACGTCGGTGATCTGCATGAAGTTATCCCAGTCGATACCGCCACTGCTGAGATTGATCTTGTCATCCACCTTCGTCTTGGTGATTTCAGCATTCTCGAGAATAGAGTCAATGTCCAGCTGCTCAAGTCGTTCTTGGTTGCCGCTCTGTTCAAACATTTTAGAGGATCGCATTTTCAAAACCATTTGGATATCTTCAGAGGATGACGGGCCATCGACCTTGATGCCCTTCTTGTTAAATTCTTCTCTGAAGGCAGCTTTGCCATCATCCGTGACACCAGCTTGAATAGTAAGATACTCGAGCAAAAGCTTATTTCTGGCACGCTCTAGGACTTCTTCTTCAACCGTCTCTTTGGACACGAGACGGTAAATGTTAACGGGTCGCTTTTGGCCGATTCTATGCGCTCTTGCCATTGCTTGCAGGTCGGCTTGCGGGTTCCAGTCGGAGTCAAAGATAATAACGGTATCTGCGGTCATCAAATTGATGCCAAGGCCACCAGCACGCGTCGACAGCAAAAAGCAGAAGTCTTCGCTATCGTCTGCGTTGAAGTGATTGATTGCCATGCGTCGCGGACCAGCCGCAATCGTTCCGTCTAGCCTTTGGAATTTATAACCACGCAGAGACAAGTAATCGCCCAGAATGTCGAGCATTTTGACCATTTGGCTGAAAATCAAAACACGATGCCCGTCCTTTCTCAGCTTTGAAAGTAGCTGATCCAAGAGCATCATTTTACCGCTGCTAGCAATGAGACCTTTAATTTGGTCTTCGCGGCGAACGCTGCCTGCCAAGACTCGTTCCTCGGCACCGGGAAACATATAAGGATGGTTGCTGATTTTCTTTAATTCCATCATGATGTTCAGCAAAGAGTTTTTGTGGCCACTGTTAGCATCACTCAACGCGGAATAGTTTCTTGTTAAAATATTCTTATAGTACTCCAGCTGGACGTCTGCAAGTTCGACACGAATGATCTTCTCCGTTTTGGGGGGCAGGTCAGACTCGACTGTCTCCTTAGTTCTGCGAAGAATGTAAGGTGCAATGGCGCTATGCAACTCCTGTAGCTTCTCTTGCGCATCAACGTCAGACAGAGCGTCCAGGTTTTCGTCGATGTTGACCTTTCCAGGATTAAGGAAGTCAAGCAACGCAGCGAGTTCTGATAGGTTGTTTTGGATAGGCGTGCCGGTAATGAGAATTTTGCAAGGCACACCGAAGCTAACCAGTCTGGCGTAGAGCTGAGATTCGCGGTTCTTGAGGCGATGAGCCTCATCAACAGCCAGCACCTGCCACTTGATCGCTTGTAGAAACTGCCAGTCTTGAAGGATAAATTCATATGACGTGACGAGGACATTGAATTTTGGCTTCTTAGGGTTGCCATCGACGAGCAATTCATTCTCGCGGATAATTCTTCGCGCATCTTCAGGACCCAGATAGACGACATAGTTGAGATCTGGCGCCCAGGTGTTGAAGGTATCGCACCACGCAGGAATGACACTCAATGGAGCAACAACCAGGGATGGGCCTTCTTGTCTGCGAGTATTTCGCAGCCAACTCAAGTAAGAAACAGTTTGAACTGTCTTTCCAAGGCCCATTTCGTCGGCTAGAATGACATTGTTGCCTCGACACCAGTTTAGACAGAGAAAGTTAAGGCCACGCAGCTGAAATGAGCGGAGCTCGCCGCCTTGAATGTAGCTTGGCTGGCTATCCAGCTTCACCATCCTTGAACGCGTATCCATACTGGTTTCCTTGCGGTCAGATTGCCAGGATCTGGAGGTTCTATCAAGGAATTGGTCAATTTTGTCTTGGAAGTCTGCACTGATTGTAAAGGCAGCCTCCCAGGTACATTCCTCGTAAGTGAGGCCCTTCCATTTGACAAAATATTCAGTATCATCCTCGCCGTCGCGAACAGCGACAACGCGTTCGACTTTGGTGAAGTCTTCAAAGGCTTCTTCGTCACGCTCACGGTCAAGGAAGTACTGTTCTTTTGTCTCCGGTGGGATATCGTCACCAAAGCGGATATCAAGTTCGTATTCCACAATTTTTCGAAAATAGTTTTCGACTTTACGAAAGCCGCGAACATTGCGGAGGGACTCGATAGTCTCCCAAGTGTCATGCAGGTTTGATTTGCCCTGCCATTTAATGAAATACTCAAAGTCATGGCGACTAGCGTCATAGGCAAGCTGGTAGCCTTCTCTTAGACGGTGCTTCACCACCTTTTCGATGTACGGCGAGTCGTCAACGTAGTCGGCAACGTAATATTCTTGGCCAATTTCAGTATCTTCCTCATCATCATCAAAATCGCTCTCTTCGTATGCTCCTTGTTGAACTTGCTGTGCTGCGCGTCGATTGGACCAGCGCTTCTCAGCGAGGGCGAGGGCTGGCTGGGTTTCGAGCTGCCGGCGAGCCTTTTTCAGTTGTGTTTTGGCACGCGCGCCACCGTAGGTGTCGGAATCCGAGTCGGAGTCATTGGTTGATAGCTGCACTACAGGAGTCCCTCTCTTCGAAGCTGCGCCGGGATTAGTATACCGCGGGTCTGGTTCCAAAGTCATTTTTGCGACTCACATGCGTTGGAGTTATCTACGCGTCGCCGTTTCGTTTGACGGCGACTGACGGGCTCGGCGTCCGATTCTGAGTCAGATTCAACCTGTAGAAGTAGGTATCAGTAGCTATACATATAACAATCAAGGTTGGGATACTTACCAGTTTCCGCTGTTGCACAGGGCGTCGCTAAAAGGTACGTGTTAGCACTGGTTGCACCATGAAAAATTTTCGCAGCGTAGGGTTGCAGTACACTTCTGCGTAGGCCATATAGTTCGGGGTTAGCCCTGATATATTCTTCTTCATCGAATTCCGACTTGCGCTTCGTATTCGTGATGGAGTCGCTCGAGCTGGCTCGGTCGAGTTGATGGTGTTCAACATGTTCGTGATCACGGGGAGATGGTGCGCTCTCTTCCATGTCGAAATCGCCATCGTGCGACGCATTACCAGGGCTTGATCCATCGCTTTCTGACATGCGGTCATCTTCTGATATGTTGGTTGCGCCCTCGTGATGATCCCGGATGGAATTTGATGGCGAAGTCGCTCGGGAAGGTGGTACTGAGCCATTGGAGGCAGCGCTTGGGCTCCGTTGTCGAGAGGCGACTACAGTTGACGTATTTTCATCGTCTTCTATTATATGTCCATTTATAGGACTCCCCAAAGCAGGGCTAGACATCGTCGCGGGTTCGCCGAAGAATCACACCCTTCTGTGGTGACAATTGGGGGTTAGCCAAAGCAGTTCTGCAGGGGTGGCACTTGATAACAAGTTGAGAGACGTAGTGAAGAGGAGAGAAAAGGTAGATCGCTTCTTTTGAATCAAAAAGGGCCAAATATGATGGAACAATGTTGCTTTTCGCAGGAGCCTGGCCGATGGTGATGGAAGTTGGGCGCTGAAGTCGCTCGAATGCCCCAGGAGTCGGAGAGGGGCCACAGAGCGTGATTTGCGTGGTATACAGCGTGTATGTTCATCAAAGAAAGCCAAATTCATCAACGATTGGGTTCTAAGAGGTCACACTATAACCCGAGGAGGTCTTATATGTAGATATACCGACCACGCTGGACGGAGGCAGATCGGCGGCGGCTCCTGTCGTCAAGCGACGAAACAAAGAAAGGCGATGAGTGGGAAAGACCGGGCAGAGACTTACACTTCATGAACAGGCTTTAAACGAAACAGCTCATTCATCTAAGGGAAGATCCGAGACGAACCAAGGACTCGCAGGCGGGTCCTCGTGAAAGTTGGTTGGGGACGAGGGTGTAGTGTAGGAGACGGCCGACTGTCAAAAAAAAGCACAGGCGGAGAAGGCAGAGAGAATTGGAGGGACGGGGCGGAGAACCGAAGGCACGGCTGGGCTGGGCAGGCCAAACCCATTTGGGCACAAGGCAACGGCGAGGACCTGCCGAGTCACGTGGCGGCTAACCGACTTTAGTATGGAGGTTTGTGGTACCTAATAAAGTTGCCCATCACGCCCAGTGGTTTCTGATGCTTTCGTGTAGTACAAGAGGGCCAAAGCGTATTTCAGAGTCATTTGTTTCGCCGTATAATTATCAGTTGACATTTTACTTGGTTTCTGGCTCTGAACAGGCTTTACATGCGTATGTAGAGCAGAAGGCTTATTAAGAGTACAGTTTTGAGTCAATGGCTTTCTGTGTTCTGCACAGTTCTGCTTCGCGTCAACTTCTCCCTGTCATGCTTTTGCCCTTTGCATGAGAATAAATATGCTCGTGTTAAATCTAGTATCCGTCTGGTTCTACTTTTCTGTGTCACTGGTAGCCACAGGCCTGATTCCTACGTGTGGCGTGTTTCTGCTGTAGACCCTATCGATGTCATGCAGGCAATTATTTACACCCACACAAGAAACGTGCCCTCGGATGAAGTGCTTTATTCAGCGCATCATGTACTGTTCACCATTTTTAGTGAGATATTTTAAACTAATGATACGGAAAAGTAGTAAAAGTAAATAACCTGAATGAAGAGCTGGCCGGTGCTACACCTTGTATACCTGGGTTATAGGTAGAGAGCTCAAGCTACCAGAGTTGGGACGCCGGTAGATAGCTCCAACTGCGACGCCAAGTACCTCTGATGGTCATTTTAAGGCCAAGCGAAACCAGCCAAGTACATCCACCAGCACCGGCGCCCTAACAAAACTCGTCCATCCAAGCTCTCCTAACAGTCCCCCACCGTTTGCCCTGCCCCGCCAATTGGACGATTCACGAGGCAGGAAAAATTGATGACCACTTTTAGCCAGTCCGCCAGCGACTGACCGACCTCTTGTTCTTTTTTACTCATTCCACCTATTTTCTCTTGCCACGTTCCCCTCCTTTGTGCAATCTCGAGATCTGCCTTGCGCGCACCGTGTGCTTTGGCTATTTTCTTACGCAAAGGGCCCAGGTTTCGGCACTGTTTCTTCTCCTTCTCGTCTCTGTCGCTGCTCTGCTTTTAGTTTATTCAACGTGCGCGTGTCAAAAACTTCACGACCCCACCACCACCCAAGATGACGGACAAGCTCACCCGGTACGTTTTTTTGGCCACGACGCCGCCGTTCCGGAGCCTGTGATGCACAAATTCCAGCGGGTGGCTTTGAATCCCTCTCCGTGCTAACATTTTGCCTCTTTAGTATCGCTATTGTCAACAGCGACAAGGTTCGTCGAGCCCTCGAAAATTTCCAACAACCCCTCTTTCGCTACCCCGCCGTACTGACCGTCCCCTCTTGAATACAGTGTCGCCCACGCAAATGTCGCCAGGAATGCAAGAAGTCGTGCCCTGTCGTCCGCAGTGGCAAGATGTGCATTGAAGTCGCGCCCGATTCCAAGCTAGCCTTCATCTCCGAGTCGCTGTGCATTGGTTGTGGTATCTGCCCCAAGAAGTGTCCCTTCGATGCCATTACAATTATCAACCTGCCCACCAACCTCGAGAGCCAGGTTACCCACCGATATGGCCCCAACAGCTTCAAGCTCCATCGTCTACCGATGCCTCGTCCCAATCAGGTTCTTGGTCTCGTCGGAACCAACGGTATTGGCAAGAGTACCGCCCTGAAGGTTCTCAGTGGTAAACTCAAGCCCAACCTTGGTCGCTACGACAATCCCCCTGACTGGGAGGATGTTATCAAGTATTTCCGTGGCTCTGAGCTTCAAAGTGAGACACCTTTCCACTCAAGCTGACAAGTCTAGTGGCACCGTTGCTAACCCTTCAAAATAGACTACTTTACCAAGCTCTTGGAAGATGACCTTAAGGCTGTCGTCAAGCCTCAGTACGTCGATCAGATCCCCAAGGCTGTTCGCGGCCAGGAGGAGAAGAGTGTCCGCGCCCTCATCGAGAGTCGCGCCTCACTCGGCAACATGGATGAAGTAACACAGGTTCTCGAGCTCAGCCACATCATGGATCGTGATATTACTCTCCTCTCTGGTGGTGAGCTTCAGCGTTTCGCCATTGGTACTGTTTGTGTCCAGAAGGCCGACGTATACATGTTTGACGAGCCTTCCTCCTACCTTGATGTTAAGCAGCGTCTCAGTGCTGCCAGGATTATCCGCTCTCTTCTCCGTGACGATGACTATGTCATCGTCGTCGAGCACGATTTGTCCGTCCTTGACTACCTCTCGGACTACATTTGCGTCCTCTACGGTCGCCCGGCCGTCTATGGTGTCGTGACCCTTCCTTCTTCCGTTCGTGAAGGTATCAACATCTTCCTCGACGGTCACATTCCCACGGAGAACTTGCGATTCCGTGACGAGTCTCTTACATTCAGAATTACTGAAGGTGCTGACGACTTTGCTCTGGAGCGCTCCCATGCCTTCAAGTACCCGAAGCTGGAGAAGAGTCTTGGTAGCTTCCGTCTCCGCGTCGACGCTGGTGAATTCACTGATTCCGAAATTATTGTCATGATGGGAGAGAATGGTACTGGCAAGACCACCTTCTGCCGTCTCCTTGCAGGTGCTCTCAAGCCTGACAGCAAGAGTGGCGTTCCTGAAATGAGAATCAGCATGAAGCCTCAGACCATTACTCCCAAGTTCGAGGGTACAGTCCGCCAGCTCTTCTTCAAGAAGATTAAGCAGGCTTTCATGTCTCCTCAATTCCAGACTGATGTCGTCAAGCCCCTCAAGCTGGAAGACTTTATTGACCAGGAAGTCAAGAACCTGTCCGGTGGTGAATTGCAGCGTGTTGCCATTGTTCTCGCCCTGGGTCTGCCTGCCGATATTTACCTGATTGATGAGCCCTCTGCCTACCTCGACTCAGAGCAGCGTATCATTGCATCTCGCGTCATTAAACGCTTCATCATGCACAATAAGAAGACCGCTTTCGTCGTCGAGCACGACTTTATCATGGCCACCTACCTTGCCGACCGTGTCATCGTCTTTGACGGCAAGCCCGGTATTGACGCTCACGCCAACAGACCCGAATCTCTCCTTACCGGCTGCAATTCCTTCTTGAAGAACCTGGACGTCACTTTCCGTCGTGACCCCACCAACTACCGCCCTCGTATCAACAAGCAGGACTCTCAGCTTGATAAGGAGCAGAAGATGGGTGGCAACTATGTAAGTGAATTCTTGAGCTATGCATCTCCAATGTGACGCTAACAAGCTTATTTTTACAGTTCTTCTTGGAAGAAAACATTGATAAGAGCTCTTGAAAAGGGCATCCACAAGGATAGAGTGCCCGGCAACGACCATAACGTGCCTGTTGGCATAAATGGCGCTGCGGCCAACGACAATCAGAATACAGCTAACCGTTCAGAGCTGCACCATGGTGCTGCGAAAGAATGTAGCGCCAGCGAGGACGACGACCCGGACGCGTAACACCGGCGACGACAGTCTATCCCCTGTTGTCTGGTCCTGCCATGTGAATCTTACCTTTCACTAGCTCACCGCTTTAACTACGTCAATACATTTCAATGTCTATAAGGGAAAGCTAGCTAGTGACGACCGTGGCAGATTGAGGGACAATGGATCAAGCAGGATGACTGTCGTCATTCACGTTTCCTATCCTCGCGGGAAACAACATTTACGATCAAGAAAAGTTATTTCACGTCTATATTGAATTGAACAACCGTTAAAATCATCTGTTTCTTTCCGCGTACCGTTGAAGCTGTAAAAATGAATTTCGCAGAAAAAAAGCTTTTAATATCACTGTAACCACTTATGTAGTACCACTTATTTAAAAACGAAATTCAAGGGGATTCTATTACGGCTTTTTTACTATCTCCACAGGCTTCACCACCGTCTACGATATTAACACAAAGCTTTCTACTCTTCAATCTCCCCCTCTTCACTACCGCTATTAACACCTTCCTCCTCCTTCTTCGCCGCAGCAGAAGCAGGCGGCGGCGTCTTTTTGCGGTCCCGACCTCCTTCACGGGGCGGGCTACGTTCCCGCGAACGTTCTCTTCTCTGTCTCTGTTTTTACACCAACGTTATTAGCAAACGAGTCTTTAACAGAAGTATGTAGGCGGAAACGATGGGGGAGAGGGGTTTTAACTTAAAAGAGAGAGAGAGAGAGAGAGAAATAAAAAAAACTTACTTTAGAATCCCTGGAATCTCTCCGGGAATAGTCATCTTCTTCATCCTGACGGCGGCGGCGCGACCCAGCCGGCCGCTCATCGCCATAGGGGAGCTCGTCATACGAACCTCGATCCGCGGCACGGCGGCGAAACTGTCTCTCCCGATCTTCTTCCCTGTCCCTCCTCTCGCGATCATAGTGGCCGCTTCCTCCTGCGTCGTCATCGCGCCGCGAACGAGGCGGCGGGCGGTCGTAGTCACGGTCTCTGGGGTCGCGCTCGCGCTCGCGCTCTCGGCGAGGCGGTGGTGAAGGCCGGCTTCCGCCACGCTCGCGTTCCGTGGAGAGTAGATTCTCTGCCATGGTGGTTTTGCGATGGTTGCGCTCGCGCTCTGCAATGGCTCTGCGCCGGTCTGCTTCATAGGGGTCTAGCTCGGGGGAGCGGCTGCGTCGACGCCCGCTGCTACGATGAGATCGCTCACCTCTGGATCGGTCTCTCTCACGACGGGACAGGTCGCGGTCTGTGGACCGTCTGTATGCTCGATCGCCGTCCTCGTCCTTTTCGCCGAGTCGGCGGACGAATTTCTCAAACGCACTTTGGCGCAGGTCCTCGGAAGAGATTGCCTGGAATTCTTCAACCTTCAAAAGGCGAGGTCGTACCTTTTCATATGTATCACTGGGCGTGATTGGTGGGTCCATGCGCTTGAGATAAGCGCGGAAGTCGTCCATGGCACGGCGTTGGTGGCGGTCTGGTGGCTTGTCGTCATCGCGTTTGGATGATCGCTTTTCGCGAAGCTGTTTTTAGGTTAGTAAAGGTCACGGGCTAAAAGCTTGTCATGAGATAGCTTACCCGGCCGAAGAGTAGTTTAAGAATGTCAATGTCAATGTTAGCAGTCCGTCGATCATCTTTCATAATGGACAGGAACTCCTCTAAATCGCTTGTTGGGGTGATTTCAACCCGTTTATCCTAGTAGAATTGTAAGCCGTGGTTGTCCATTCGCAGTTTCGTTTGTTTCTTACCTCAAGGACGTCGAGAACATCGTTTCTGGGACCACGCAGGCCACGTTCTTCTTCTTCGATAACATCCCAGAAAAGCTCCTGGGCAGTCGATCCGCCATTGGCAGCCATGCCAATATAGCGTTCGTCGTTTTCAATAGAGGGCAAGATCTGGCTCCAGGTAGTGCCAGCCTTAATTTTGCCTTCCTTGCGGAGGCTGCTGAGCAGTGTTTTGAAGGCGTCTCTTGCTTTTCGCTCCTTTCGAAGCTTCTTGTTCTTTTCATCCTGCTTGGCGTCGTTGAACGCACGTTCAAGAGCCTTCATATGATTTTGGAAGGCGGTTAATATGTCAAACTGGCTCAAAGTCTGGTACTTCTCCTCATTCTGAAACGGGGTAGTGGATGAGATGATATCCCGGGCATCCGACCACCGGGTGTATGCTTCCAAGTTCAACTTGGGTAGGAGATCGATGAGACCGTCCATGGCGCCCTTGCGCATATTGGCCTGTTGCTCCTTGTGCGATTTCTTGAGGCCCTGGATGTACTCTTCGAAGAGCTGACGGCGTTCGGTCTCGTTATTCGTGGATCGAAACAGGGTTTCACCCTCGATAATCGGTCGCGCAGTCTTCCAACGGGTGAAGTGCTGAATTTCTGGGTGGCGCTTAAGCATGGTTTCAAAGTCTGTCCTAAGCTTGGCCATTCTCTCGTCGGCGCGTTCGCGGTCTTGGGCAATCATGTCTTTGCAGAACTTTTCAAAAGCGGACCGGCGATCTCGAGGGTCTTTGATTGCGCGAAACTGGGGGTCCTTTCCCGCCGCGCGGATAGCCTGTTCCCAAGTCCAGTCAGATTGTACGCCGCTGCGGCGGAGCAATTTGGTAAACGCAGCCTCGGCTTCTTCGTAGGTAGAATAGTCGGGATCGTTGGAGGCCGGCACGAACGCCTGCACCTTGGGATCGACGGGCGCCTGCATCTGTCGCGATTCCGAATAGTAGTCTCGGTCTCTATCTCTCTCCCGATCTCTATCACGGTCACGGTCACGACCCTCTCGAGGTTCACGGTGGTCGCGAGAGTCTCGGTATGAATCGTACGAGCCGTGGCCGCCCTGCTGGCTTTGATGAGCCGGTGTCGCGGGTGTCGCAGGGCTGCTGATACCAAGAGTCGTCTTGTAGACATCGGGCATTTCCCACGAGCTCTGCTTCGTCTCAGTATTGTACCAGTACTTTCGTCCGCCTTCGGCCGTGTATTCCTTCCATGGTTGGGAAGCCAATGCTCGCTAGACAATGATGCGCTGTTAGTAAATAAGTACTTGGTAGGACATTGAGAGAACCACAAACCTCTGCGGGCCCCATAAGCTCCTCCGGCTTCGTCCATTGCGTGACTTTGGTGTTTGGGTTGTAGTAATAAGCTCGGCCATCCGGGGTGAAGTGCTCAGTCCACTGCGCCGGGGCCGGGCCACCAGCCGGGCTCCCAAACCCATTCATCTCGAGAACTCGGCAATAACAATGATCTCTGAGACTCTAGAAACGATTTGCGACCGCAAAATTGATGTTTCCAGATGTGCGCAGGGACCTTGGCCGCAGGTTGGTTGCAGATGTCACACTGTCGTTGTGGCTGGGTTTGAAGTTTGGCGTTTCCCGTCCGTTTAAGGCGACGGTGCACGGGCCATGGCGCGCCAAAAAAATTGTATGCGGCTAACTCGCGTGCCCACCACTCACCTCACTGATAGGGAAGCCACCTATTAATCACCGCCTTGGGGCCCCCATACAAGCCGCTGGTAAGGGGTGCGTGCTAGCGGCTGGCCTGGACAACACAGTGGCATGAAACCCGAAAGCAATTGCCGGAACCTTCATACGACTTCAATGGATATTTCATGATAGCGACAGCTTCATTGCGTCAATATGTCCGAACAAGACGCACCAGTAGACCTCGGTGCGGCTGCTGCTGCAGCAAAGGGCGCTGGTTCGTCCTTTACTGACCAGTCTTATCTCACCTACATAATCCCATCCGAAACCAATCTCAACCT
Organism: Lecanicillium sp. S3808; assembly: GCA_023628775.1. Taxonomy (NCBI): domain Eukaryota; kingdom Fungi; phylum Ascomycota; class Sordariomycetes; order Hypocreales; family Cordycipitaceae; genus Lecanicillium; species Lecanicillium sp. S3808. The sequence continues at coordinate 304,230 of JAMAJY010000010.1, forward strand.
AGAGGAGGCTTTCAAAGGGCTGCAACAGGGGAAATCTATCCTGGAATCAATACCACAGAGACAGTCTCTCTTCTTCGGTAAGCACAGACTACAAGCGGTCGTCTCTCACTACAATCACTAACGTTGACCATAGATGAGACGGTTGACGTCCTACTCTTACTCAAAACACCATGGGTTGAAGAAAAAGAGCTCCAATCAAGCCTTCAAAGGCTCATGATCTCATTAGAAGCACGTGTCGCCAACTCTCCAACGCCAAACCGTGAGCAATCCCCGGCAGAGGTCATCTTTGGCGGCGCCGTTGCCGAGATTTCAGACCCCTTCGTCGTCGTCGAAGATGAAGGCAGCGACTCCGAGTCAGATACTTCACAGTACCTCTATGCCATTTGGAAGCTTGCAGTTCCTCTCGCTCGCCCACGCATGCGCCTTTACAACCCTTCCATTGTCATGACTGCCACAGCCGGCCTCAAGCCCGAGCTCTCCGCAGACCTTGCCTCCCGCACAAGTGGCTACCTCCAAAGCGGCATGCCCTCAGGCCTCAACCTCCTCGAGTCGTTCGGCAACGACCCGGCCCTCAACGGCGTCAAGCCGCGCCTGTCGGCCCTACGCGTGTCAAGAGTCGCCCCCGTCACCAGACAACAAGATCTCCTGACAAAGCTCAAGACGCTGCCGCAACTTCAGCTTCCCGTCTTCCCCGTGGTCCATTCCCGTATCCGCTTCTCCCACCCGGCAACAGCACCACCTACAGCCACCCTAGTCGCCATTCTCGAGTTTGACTTTACAGCCGACTTTGACTGCGAAGTGCTCCTCGACAAGATCGACCTGTCCACTCCCTCGGGCACTGTGAAAAGCCTAAGCGACGACACAGCCCTGAACCTTCCCCTCAGCTGCGTCTCGCACGACCACATCAGCCTCCTCTACGAAGTCAAGCCGCACGAAGTCGAGTACGCCTCCAAAGAAACCAGCGGAACCCTCGACATCTCCGTATCCGCCTCTGTCGAAGTAACGCCGGGCGTATGCACGCCGCGCATAGACATGGCCTGGACCGCAATGCTCGACTTCAGCACTCCTGTAAATCCCAGCTTCGGCCAGCCAACAGACACAGGCATCCAGCGCGCACACCGTCCCGCGCAGCTATCCATAGCAAGCGCCCAGTCCGCCATCACCTCGCTCAAATCGCCATCCGTCATCCAGCCAGACGCGCTCCCCGCACTGGAAGCATCAGCCACGCACACCGAAACCGCCCTCCCAGACCTGGGCATAACGATGTCCTTCAACGCACCTACGGAAACCATTCGCCCCGGCGACGTCTTCTCCTGGACCATCTACGTGCTCAGCCGCTCGACAGCAAAAGCAGGCCGCCCACCGCGCAAGCTGGCCCTCATTGCCGTGCCCAAGCGCCGACGGCACGAGAACCGCTCCGTGCGTCCGCCGTCGACGGCGTCCCGGCGGCAGGGTGAGAAGGAAATTGCCGACGCAGTGGTGGATGAGAATGTGCTGCATGCGATGCAGAAGAATGGCACCGTCGACGGCGTGGACGTCGTCTGTCTGAGTGCTGACGCGCGGGTTGGGCCGCTAGGGCCGGGTGCTTGCCATATTGTTGAGCTGCAGTTTCTGGCGCTCAAGGCGGGAGTTGCTGGTGTGGAGGCTATTCGCGTAGTAGACTTGGGGTCTCAGGAGCATGTAGATATTCGGGATTTGCCGACTACTATAATAGAGCCTCTGGGTGCGTAGATGATGGGACGAGATATAAAATGTTAATGCCATTTACGAATAAATCACTTTTGCTTAAAACTACTTTATAAGAGTACACGAGAACGATGTTTATATGTATATTGACAAACATATCGTGTGTCGCTATGCTGTCTTGCATGGTAACGCTAACAATGTTAGGTTTTAATCCCATAATAATCCAATAATAACGCCAATGAATATGCCAAATGCAATGTATGCCTCCCAACATCCTCCGATGGTAAAGGCTGGTGTCATGCCGTTTAATGCGCCATAGATGCTATTCTCCGATCCTCCCAAAAAAAAACCATCATGATTCTCCTTTCCCAATCTCTGTCATTCATTTACAAATCATCAAAGTCATCGTCCCATCCCAACTTTTCGTAGATGGATTGAGGTTTAGCCTCCACCTGAGATTGCGGCTGTCGTATAGGGCTCTCTATTGGAGCATGCCTGCTCGATGGTTTTTTTGCCGGAGTTTCAACAATACCTTCCTCTTCGACTTTGGGTAGCTGGAGGTGTGTGTTTGTACTTGCACTTGGTGCAAGTGGTTGTCCCGGTCGGCGGTTCCTTGCGAGTGGTGATGGCGGGATGAATGGCTCTTCGTTACTTGGTCGCCGTAGGAATGCTGAGGAGGCCGCTGGTTTTGTTGGCGTGCTGCCTACCGTCTCGACTGCTGGTGACGTATTGAGCTCCATGGGATTCCTGAAACCATTGTGTTGCCCTGTAGACGGTACAAAGGTCCCGATGCTTGAAGGAGGTATTACATCCTCACTGTACTGCACGGGAGTACTTGTTTGGCCTTCACGTTTGACGGCAAACACATCCTTATAGCGATTATTCGCAGGCGTAGCTTTGACAATTGAAGGACCTTGGTTATTTCGAGGTCCCTTGCGAGGTTCTACCGTTTTGTTAGCCTTTGTGTACGCATTAGTCAATCAAGACAGCTCACTCTTGGTTGCAGAGCCGGTAGTGGCACGCTGTTCAGCAGCTTCTGCCATCGCCTGGCCGACCACCTCTCTATTTGGCTTCCGTAAAGCGGAAATGGCGTCTTTGAGCTGGGCATCGACCAATGCCTTCTTATTGGCTTTGCTGTCGGCCGCGGTATTTACGCTGTTGCTTCTCGAGAGGGATGTTCGTTTACGCGACGCATCAGAATCTTCCTTATTCGTATTCCTGATGCCTGCTGGTTCGCTGCCTTCTCTTTTAACGTTGGGAACTGAGGCTGATGTCGCTGATCGCATCAACGCAATCATGTTGCTCGGTCCACGAGATACACTTCGTCGATGTAATTGGTCCGTGGACAGCGCTCTCTGCAAAGTTCGCTGTGGCTTCATCGTCGATGGTCGTTTGGCAGCAGCACCCGGCTTCTGCTCCTTTTTGCTCGAAGAGCGTTTCTGCGACTTGGAGTTTACCGAGGAGACGATGACAGGTCCGCCAAGCTTTCGATTAATCGAGTCACATAATTGAGGTAAGCGAGCCGAGAAGCTAAGAGAGGTGAGTGAACTGTACTTTATCAGGTGATAATGGGCAATGACACTTACAAAGGAACAATGACATCTGTGCAAAAGTCTTTTAGTGGCTCAGAAGACGACTTTTGCAGTGGCTGGTCATCGAGCGGGCGGCGCATGACTTGCGAGTCTTCGAGGAGCAGCTGCTCATCAGTAGCAGTAGATTGCCAAATGGTAAGACGGTCTGCATGGACATCCACCAAGACCGGCAGATTGTGCTTGTTCCGCTTTTTCGGCTGAGACGACTGAGACGCCTGCTGAGTTTGCGGTTCAGATGTTCCTGGTAGCAATGGAAGCTGGTTTTCGCCTCCTTCTTCTGATGCTTTCAGCGGCTCGAGCGCAAGAATTTCCAGAATGACAATCATCTGCAGCTGCGTCTCGCGGGTTCGTAAAAGAGAAAGATGGGATTTGATTTGCGCCTCTGAAAACGAGGTTTGCTCCTCGCCGAGTTCGGGCTTGTTGGTAATCCACCATTTACACAGCTTTGCATCCTCTTCGGGATACAGACCGTCTTTGCCAAGCTTCATTTTTCGAGATTTGCGCTTCTTTGTGTTTGCTTCGTCTGAGCTGTTGACAATTTTGCTCATCTTGGAGATGAGATCAGGTGCTGTTTCGCGGTACTTTTTATCTATTTGTATAGTTGTGAGGATAAGGCTTTTCAGAAAGTCTATCAAGTCGCCCATGTCTAGATTTGCTTCCAGGTCCAAGTGGAATGCAGACCTAGCCCGGGACAGCGGACCTTTCGCAAAATATGCAAGAGAACCCTGCAGACCGATTAGCCTCAAGAAATACGAGCTCATCTGGCAAACAACTTACCATTGACTTATATAATGCTTCGAAATACTGTGTTCGGATATTGTCAAATATACTAGCAGCCAAGTCTTGCGGCGGTACTTCCTCCGTGGCCGTTGCTGCATCTCCAGCACTTGGATTCTGCGAGCTCGCTTCAGTGACGTTATTGGTTGAGTTTGCCTCCGTCTGCACTGCCGGTGGTTCTGTCGGCTCAACCGTGGGCGCCACAGGAACCGTGTTCAAAGCTGAAGGCTCCTCGTCAGGTGTTGATGGCTCCGACTTGGGCTTTTTCCGCACAAGAGACTGAATAGCTTCAATTGCGGCGCGTTTCTTCTTGTGATCCTTGTGCAGCTGCGGTGTTATGACGGCATCCGCGTCTTCAGCTCGTTTCGTTTCGGGTTTGGCTGGGAATACTCTGCCGTGGCAAATTGCTGTGGCGGCCTGCGCAAGCTGACTCAATTCCACCCAATTTCCAAGCTTGCACATTACGTAGAGCCCATCGGGCTGTCTCTCGAGGGCATACAAAACACCGCTGGCATCGTGTCGCGCGACGAGAACGCTCTGCGTAGACCCAAGCCGGCTTTCGAGATCGAGGATTTTTATATGTGATTCGACAAAGCGGCTATGCATGGCATCGCCTGTGGTGGCCTGGAAATCTATGCATCCAAGCGATAAACGTTGCCGTGGTACGAGGAGGAGAGGGAGCAAGGTTCGCGGCTGGACGTGAAGGTTAGGTGGATGGGGCTAGATTTGCGCATCAGCGTATATCCTGTCAGTATAAAGAACAGCAATGAAGTAAGTCGTACCTTGACCGCAATAGAAGGCTTTAATAGCTGGTCCATTGCAGCGGCATCAGCACGCCGCTTGGCCGGCCAGGCGGGTGAAGCTATGCCATGTCCGCGGTTCAAGCTGCCCTCCGAGCTTGGAGTGAGGATGCCGGAGCGAGGACGCGACGCGTCGCCGTCCAAGTCTCCCTCATTCGGAGCGGAGGAGGACATTGAGGCAGTTGGAGCTCATTCAATGCACAGCATTGTCGGTGGCATGTATGTCGGCAGCGTTTGAGAACGGCGGCGGTGATTGTCGGTAACGATATATGGTAGCTATGGGTGGGTTGGTGGTGCAAATGTGTGTGCACGTCGGTAGACATGGCGCGCTCACAGACGCGTTTGCCATTGGGCAGGGTTGTTGGTGGGGCCATCTCTGACGTCGATGTTGACAGTGCCTGTCAGTGGTATAGTAGGCTACTGAAACATTGCGACTGGCCCGGAAAACATTGAGCAATAAATTAGTCATGAAAAAATAAAAAAAAATGATTAAATAGAAATTTAGAAATTCGGCATTATTCATTGTGATGTACACGTCAACTCTGGTGAATAAGCGACCGATATATTTGCGGCGGTATAGAGAGGCGGCAGCACAGTCGGCGTCGCGTTAGATGGGCAGGATAACGATGGTTAATAGAGATATGTCTAGGTAAGAGGTTGGATTGTGTAAGAAAACAAAGACATGCCGTATTTTTTAATGCTCATATTCAATTCGCCCTACGTAGATATGCCGTTATCGTGGTATGGTTGCTCAACAATGCTTTCAAAAGCTGCCATCAAATTAAAACACAGTGCTCAATCCAAGGACAGCCATTGACACAAGGCATAGTAACCAAGGTAAATAACAGTCAGTTTTTACACTGAAAAATATATTTCATGAATTTTTATTCACGCCCAGTGACACTCTCCCGCGAAAATACAGTGCATACTTCGTCGCAAATGGTACCGGGTAAGTCACCACCAACCACTACATAAATCAGTGAGACAGCACACACGAGCTAGTGTGGCTCAGTCAGCCATCATACAAGTCGTCGTCTAAGCCAATATACGCACACCAAAGCCTCACCCAAAGCCTCGATCCGACACTGAAACTCAGCATCCTTTACACACAACCAATACTTAAACAAACCCATAAACACTGCCCACACCAGAACGCCGGAACGAGCCGCAACGCGATACGACGATCTCCCAGGCGCATATTGGCGCCCATCACCGCCACACACCCCCCAGCTAACAAGCAGCAGACGGGTTGTTCCCCCACCGCTGATCATTTCCAATCACTGCTTAATTACCCATCATCACTCACAGATCTGTATCGCACCCACCCCTCGTTCAGCCACAGTTCCAACTGCTACCCCAAAAACCAACCACCACGCACGTGGCTCAAGGCTCACAATCGAGTTCGGGCACTAAAAAACCATCCCAACAAAGGCACACGCACACGCCCCTCCTTTGGTTCCCAAATAGTTAGCCCAGTCGATATTAAGATGCGCCGATCGGGGGGGATGTCGTGCAGATTCAGAGGACCAGTTTTTTTTCTTCTGATGATTGCCTTCTATTCAGTGTTTAATGATGTAGTTTTTGTCTTTGGTTGCGGGTGCGACCGTGGAAGCCCTTGGGTGAGGTCAAGCCTGTGTGGTAACACGAGTATGATACCAATAATGGTTCTAGTGATTGTTTTTGGCCGTGTTTGCTCAACGGCCGCCACATATACATATAAGAAAATATCACAGAAAACAAGAAAAAGAATTAAATGATTCATGAATCGATTACTTGTTTCGCTAAACTAAATGATTAGCTGCAAGCACCCAGTTCCCCGTATTGTATATCCTGAAACTGTCCTTGCTGATGGACCAGCACCTCAATACATCCGGTCCAGCCCCAGTCCCTCTTGCTCCGCCACATAAATATCCAACGCATAAAATATCCCAAGCTCTGCTACATTTTAGCGGCTCAAGCTTTATTTACGCATTGTTGCAAGAACGCCCTTTTCAGTAGCCCAATATTCCCAGCAGGAAAAAAAAAAAATTCCAAAAAATCGCCATAGCGCCGGATAGCAATGCTAACAGAAGATAGGGAAAAGACACCAGCAGCAGCAGAAGAAGAAGAAGAAGAAGAAGAAGAAGAAGAAGAAGAAGAAGAAGAAGAGAAGAAAAGAAAAAGAACGGCTCCGAGTATACTCTTCGCCGCGCGAATGCCCAATTCATTATATTAGTATGGTCGCATGGGACTTTTTGTTACCGCAATGACAACAGACGTAGGTGTGTATGTGACACCCAACCGCAAATAGGCAGGGCTTGTTGGTGTTTCTGTTATAGTGTACAGACCCCCAGTCTCGTTTTTGGAAGGCTGGAAGGCAAAGAAATGATATGTCTCTCAGAAGTGGCAAGGCGCCAAGATGCAAAAACGTACTGGTCGGCTAGCTAACCAGCTTGGTTTTGCAGATCACTCATTGTTGGACCAGTCACATCCGTTGCCATAGAATGGCATGTAGGCCTGACGAGAGTTATACATGGAACTTTGTGACTGTCCAGAGCTGCCATTGCCGACAAAAGAAGGCATATTGGCCATTTCGAAACCAGAGGGAAGCCCATTCAAGCCAGTATTGACAATGCCGTCGTCCGACATGTGCATCCCATAGGCAGAGTTTATGTTGAACAGCCCATCCACCAAGCCTGGTGTGCTCGGAGGGGTTGTCAGCGTTGGGTCATGGTTTGCCAGCGCCAGCTTGCTATCCATGCCAAAGGCCGACGTCATGCCCATCTCTCCCATGCCAGTCTGGCTGGCAACAAGTGGGGTGCCTGGTGTTGGTGGTGCGAGGGAGCTTGCGGGGCCACTGTATGACGGGGATCGGTTCATGTTAAACATGTTGCGTGGTGTGGCAACAGGCTTCGTTACTCGGCCGGAGCTAGAGGCAGACGACGTTCGGCGCATAAACTTGGCAGTGTCTGTCATCTTGCTAAGATCCACTGCCGTCTTAGGGACGCCAGAGCCGCAAGATCGAGCGGGGGAGATGGACAATGGAGCTGGCCGTCTGTTGCGTCGTGAAGCAATGTCGATGGGGGGCGGCGACTTGAGGTGGTAGTCTGCCGGTTGCTGCGAGGTAGGGCTAATAGACACATCCCTGTCGGCGAGGTTGATACCCTGGAAGGATGCTTGGTCTGTTTGGAGACCGCCCAAGAACATGGACGAGGAGAAAAACTTGTTGGCTTTCGAGGCATCAGGCTGAACCATCATGCCTTGGTATTCGGACAGGACTTGGCTCGGACTCTTGTTAATAAGAGGCATATAGAGCTCCGAGTCGCTGAGAGCGATGTTGTCACCGCTGGCGTCGGACATTGACAGGTAATCCGGAAGATCTTCTGGGGAGTGATCACTAGCATCGACACCGTGGCTAGGCTGGCGAGAGCCCGCCTTGCCAAACGTCGACGACTCGCAGATGAGGTCTGGCGTGGTTTCGATGGAGAGCGTAACGTCATCCGAGTGTACTGACTCCGTCTTGGATGAGCCGACAAGAGTGTCATCCTCAGCGTCTGGAGAGCTGGCGGGCACCGAAGATCGAGGCTTGGGGAACGGGGCACTGGAGGCGACGAGATCACACTCTCGGTTGCTGACAGCAGCTTGGCCATCAGCTTTGGCCTTGTCCTTTTCCAGCTTCTGCTTGGCTTCGTATTCTCGAATATTCTTCTCCTTCTTCTCCCGAGCACGCCTGTTTTGGAACCAGTTCTGAGTGATTGTTAGCGTGTGATGCTTTGGGCCAAGTAGGTGTTTTGTTGAGAACACGGGAAAACTTACGTTGATCCTGGCATTGTCGACTCTCATGGACTCTGCAAGAGCTTTCTTTGTGATGCTGTTGGGCTTGTGGTTCTTTTGAAACTCAGCCTCCAAAACCTCCACCTCATGCTTCGAAAGTCTAGGCTTGGACTCTGTTGCCCGTCCCATCTGCTGGTTCATCAAGCGCTGATGATGGGCTTGGTATGCGTCCATGGAATCTGCCAGATAAGACGGGTAGTTGGGCATCTGAGAGTAGGCGGCAAACGGGTCGGAGACACCGGAGTAGGCCCATGACGGCCACTGGGGTTGCGCAAAAGAACCCATGCTGACGGCGGATCGAATTGACGTTTCCGTGGCGGTTAATATATATAATGTATATATATGTGTGCGTGTATAGGCGGTGACTTGGTGACGGTAAAAAGACAGCGAGCGTAGTTATAGTAAGAAACGACGCAAAACAGACAACAATGTAAGATACAAGTTGGTATATGGGGAGTAAAGAATGAATAAAAACTGGACCAAAAAAGGCCAAGTGATGCAGTGTGCAAGTTAAAGAGAGTGAATTGCAATAAGAGAAAGAATGTAAGCCACAGCGCACAACCGTCAAAGAAGGAAGTGGACAACGCGAAGCGGGTTGAGAGAAGCGGATGAGTCCTTTTTAAGAATCTCGAGATGCAGAGGAGGACAAGATCAGGCGTGGAGTAACAAGCGAGAAAGGGTGCAGGACGTAAGACACCGCAGATTTAGACTCTGCCCTCGTAGGACGAGTTTGGCGAGAGGGAGAATCTCTTGATGAGGATGAATGGCATAACAATGGTGGGACAGGACGAGGAGAGGGGCGTACGAGGTAGAAAAAGGGCAAGACAAAGTGTATTCTGTAGTCGGTTCCGAGCATCAGCATCGACTAACTCGAACGGGATGACTGGGACTGGGGCCGGGCCTGAGACTGGGAGGCTCTCATCTTGGCTGGACGGGCAGCGGGCGATGAGCGGCGGATGCCACATCCTGGCCCTTGACGGCCCACGGCGAGGTGTGGATAAGCCATGATGGGGCCGGGGTATCCAGCAGTCGAGCGAGAAGCTGACCCCCTAGTAGAAGAAGCCCTGGGTCAGGGAAAAAGTGTTGTTGTATAATGTGCGCGTGCAAGTGGGCGTGAGCCTGGGCGTGTTTTGCGGGTGTCGATGTGATGGTGACGGCGTCGTGGTCCTGGATCCCGGCAGCGGATGGGCGGAGACCAGCTCAAGCCCACCCGCCCCTCCGCCAGTACAGACACGCCCCCTCCACCCCTTTTCTCGCCCTCTTCACCACCCCCTGTAGACATTTGACGAACGACCATGATGCAGCCCGTGCATGCGGCGAGACAGGCAAAAAATAGAGGGCTCGGAAGAGGCAGACGACGCGAGAGACGGTGACATGGGACCGGGGGGGGGCTCCTTGAAGAAACCCTCCTCTGCGAATGCTTGTACGCTACGGAGTATACTTGCAGGCGGTGCTGCAATACGACGGGCTACCCGCATCGTAGTAGGTGTGTTTCTTACTATGTAGGCGCAACATCGACAGGGGCCATCGATTGCTCTACACGTACTATGGTTCAAGCAGTACGGACGACCGCACGGAAACGCGTCCTCAGTCTCCTCGTACAGTATGCCGTCCTATTCCTTCGTTCAAACGCGATCCGTGGCTGACTGTATGGGGACATGTCGACACTTTTGTGAGGGCCACGACGTAAAAAGGGACAAAAGGAACCCACTAGTTGCTGAATGTAGGCAAAGGGGCGGGCTTGTTAGAGCTCTCGTGCCGCCGGTTGACAGCTACGAGCAGGCCACAGCGGTTGCTTTGCGCGTACCCGACCTGCTCTCAGGCGGTGCTTCGGTACGCCCTCCCTACGAGTACTGTACCTACCTTTCGTACGGCATCCCCTCCAACAAAGGGCGACGGCCCTGATTTGGGGGGCGTTCGTTCCCAGCCCGTTCTGTGCTGTGCTGTGCTACTCATAGGTGCGGGAGGGAAGTGGGAGTGGGAGTGAGTGGAGCGGCGCCACCGGCGGAGGGGGACAAGAAAACGCAGGAGCAATTGGAGGAGCACCGAACCGGCAAGAGCTGGGGGCGTGGGTACAAACGCGCGCGCGCCGCCCCAGCGGATCCATCCCCGTTGCCCTGGCCAGGCCTGGCTTCAATTGCCTTACGAGTACCTCAGGTCTCTCTTGTACTCGTACCGACACGACTGAATTTTGCCGCCACAACCTTTGGTGGTGTCGTGGTGTCGCTACTTTCTCTGGCTCCTTTGTGGATTCGTGGTTGTGCTGGATGCTCGTCTTCAGTCCATGTCTCGCCCGTGTCGAGCCCACCTCTTCGAAGCTACGTACAAGTACTCTGCAGAAACCGCCCCAGTCGCGAACACGACAACTTACCTACGAGTACTTCTGCAGGAACACGCTCTGATTGTCTGATTGTCTGGCACGACAAACGGCCGCATCCAGCCCCACGATTCCGTCCTGCAACCCGCTACCAGGGCGACATGAGGGAGCAATGAATCGATGGCGCCGTTTGTCCCCGTGAAGCATGGAATGGTCCAACTGATAGTCCCGCTGCGCCCTGGATATCATCAGCTCATCTTCATTTCGATGCCAATAATAAGGGATCGTTAAAGAATGTATTGAACAGACTATAAGCTCCTGTATCAGCGTATTTTGGCAAACGCACCCTGAACGACGCTTCTTGAAGACGGGGGCAGAGCAAAAAGGGGCAGAAGACTTCATCATACGGACGGACAAGTACAGAGGACCGTGGCCACTACGAGTAGATGTGCTTGCAACTCGTACCGGCGCCGCGTGGCTGAACCTTCAGCATGACTGATATCTGACAGAGCAAGAAGAAGACGGACTCATCCCGAGCGGACAACCCACCGCGAGCACCCTCAACCCGCACCAACGTTTGGCCCAGAGCGCAACCGGTGCCGTACACGCCATGTCGCCAACAAGAACTTAGCAAGGACGATAGACTGGGATCTTTAACATCACATAGCCTGCACTGGTAGCTTGCATCAAGATTCGCGATTCCGCGTAGCATAGCATCTCATAATGCACACTGTCTCTCTAATGGCAGTGGTGCCAGGCAGCTGTCGACCTCGCATACATTGTCTTTTGGCCCTTTTCTCAGAAACCTAGCCATACCACCCATACAAAGTACCGTACGCGCGTGCAGCAGAAGGCAGACAAGATGCTACTTGCTCGCATGAGCGCAGCGGCCTTCGTCCGTTGTTCATGTACCAGTAGCCGTGATTGCAAAGACAGGGATCCGCTATCCACATGAAAAGAAACAAGCACTCAAGACCTTCGAGGCAAAGTTAGCCAGCCGCCACTCGAGCCACGACATCATCACCTCAACGCCTTGCAGCAGCTCGCGTGTGAGGTGCGGCGCTTCTGACAGTGCTCCGGGCCCCAGAAGTGTTCTCCAGCATCAGTATTTGGCGACTGGTGCCAGGGGCTTCTGCAGCAGCGACTGTCATTGGACACCGTTTTCGCCTAACAATGCCCCATCCTGGTGCGTTGGATATTAGCGGGTCGAGGCTGGTGGCCGTTTTGGGCACCAGGTACGGAGCATTGCAGCGTTCCTTTGCACTGCCGTTCTCGCCAACAAATGGTGCTAGACAACAACGGTGTTGTGACTATTTCTACTTCACGACTATTGGAGTGTGATCCTGCGAAGCATGGCGGTATCGCCCTACAGTGTTGGACATGTTATTTCCTTTGGCACATCCACAACAGGCCTTGGCTGCCCCTAACGCCAAGATACCTCTGGCCAGGCTTTTGAAGCTCGTGGTTTCCCCTGCGCCCGTTGCGTGGGCGAAGCTGTGTGCCACTTTTGTGTTGCATGCCTCGGTCGCCCAGTGGTTTGGTACTGCACCAGTCCTAGACCGGAAGCTTCTTGTGGCCCTCGATCTCACTGGCGTCTTTCTAGTGGGTGTGTCATTGCGCCATTCTTCTGGTTCTGCCAATCCTCTTATTACCGCCGCCCGGTTATTACTTGTGGTGTACGGAGTACACCACCCTAGAATTGGCCGTTTGACGTACGCTGTTTCCCGAATGAGGACGATCAAGGCTCAGACATCAAACATTGCCACAGCACGGGCAAAAGCACCGTTTTAGTTAGTGTCTCCTGTACAATGTCTCTAGCTCAGCGACTGTCGTTTCGTCCAAGGGGATACCATACCTCGAACGCACAGCGACGCATACACTGGACTCCAGTTGGCCGGCACTGAACTCTGGCTCTCTGCAACCTTGAAGTCTCTTTCTGGCATCCACCGCCGGTGACAGGGACGTCGAAAATGTTTGCCCCTCAACTGACGGGGAGCTTCCGCACGAGCAATGACCGCCGCGTGCTTGTTTCCTTGCACTTATATCCTACGCAACCAAGGGATTGGACTTCAATGCCATCCTTCTCCACAAAGTATGCTGACTGGATGGGCTCTTCTTGGACACCCTCGTCGGCCTTTGTTCGGAGCTTCGCCTGACGGTTTATAGAGCCCTGCCTGTAAGAATTGCCCGTGGATGGCTTGGTAGAAAATGAAGTTTGACACTTGCATCTATGTTCTCTTCCAGGGCAGAGGGCTCTTTGGAATTTGAAATTCACGAGATCAAATCGCCCAAACACATGTCGCAAGGTAATAAGTGATTGGAAGAGTGGCGAAAAGTGAGCTCATTCAACTTGCAGGAGGCTCATTTGCTGCCAAGATCCGGAGTTGTTGCCATACCCAGGGCACACATCTACTGAGGACAACTACTCAGTAATACCCATTCTCATACGGAACACTACTTGTACACAACTGAAGTGTGTTATTTGTCGCCCCCAAGTCAACGTGGGTTGGTCCTGTGGGTACTACCTTGGTCCACCGTTTGCGCCACACGGTCGATGTGTGTTGGATTCACTCGGTACCCTGGTTCGCTCTGAGTGCTCCAAATGGCACTGAATTTCATGATTAATAACCGCCACGGCAAGATCCGATATACCAATTGAGCTCTGACCGATGTTTCTTGCTACATGTCGCCGTTGTCAATGTTGTTAATGTACAGCGACTGCCGCAAAGACGCATGGCATTACGTTTTGGAGGAGCGATTCGGGAACGCTTGCACTTGTGTACAGGTCTACTCTACTATTGGTCTTGGATACAAAAGTAGCAGTCGCGTGAAATCGACGACAATCATACATTAAAATTGTACATTGCGAGGAACGCATTGAGAAGACAGAATTGATTCAAGCACCACTATGACATCGGTTGAGGGACAGCTCATTCTATTTTCAGGCCAGACCCAGCCGTTGTCTTACTTTGACATGCACGACTCGATAATTTGTGTTCAGATGGGCGGCACAGACTTCAACGGCAAGCAGTCTCACACTACGTATCGTTCGGCGGCAGACCCCTATCAGACATTCGCCCTCGCGATTTCTCATCTTGTTGAGAATAAAGCCATGCTCATTAGCCTGTACCGTAGTACAAACTGGTACAAAATCGGCAGACATCGTGGAGAATACAAGTACAAGGAACGCTCTATATTAGTTTACGGGCAGGGGAGAACTTCCTCTCTCGCGATTTGGATTTTTCGAAACTTCAATCCCAAACTTGTTCACCTCTGCGGAGGCTGTGCACATTGCTGAACTTCCACAGTCGATTCATAGTATTTCTATGCGTACGCTACGACTACCAGCCCTCTCGCCAGCTACGTCGTAGATAGCAGGCAGGTTGTTCCCACAAAACGTGCGGGAAGGTGGGCCGGCGTTTTTAGCCTAAAAAGGCCATCAAAACGTTTAGAGAGCGCTACTACGAGTAGTAGTGCAACGCACGTTTGTCCGGCATCGGGTCAGTCTTCCCGACACCCCTGTCTGCGGCACACCCACAGCTTCGGATCCATTCAAAGGACCACTTGAGAAATGAGAAACACGGCAGTGATGGGACGAGAATGGCTCAAGATCTCTAGTCGTAGCAGTTATGTACGAGAAGCGAAGCAGCCTACGAGGGACGTGCTTGAGCCACCTTGAAACTGTTCACGAAACCATGGCTACGTACTCTCTGCCCTGAGACAGGAAGGTGGCTGGACACTTGTCCTGGCAGCGGCATTCTGTCCGGTATGTGCGGGAGTCTGCCTTTCTCCAGAGTTCCTTGCCGTGGCTGCCCATCTGCAACGTCAAACCTGCGCGTAACCATGGCATGGCGATGAGCGAGTACGAGCACCTGCAAAACGGAAGGGTACGAGTATTCTTTGCTTGTTGAATGTCTCTTTTTGTCAACACCATGTGGTGTTTCAGCCACTCATTTCGCGGCAGCTGGATGATGGAACCTCGCTGGAGCATTTCTTGTCGTCATGTTGCCATGCGCTCGATGTCATGCATCTGATGCCCACCGTCCACTAGGCGCCTAGCACTGCTTCTCTGGTCGAGTGTGCGGAGGGAGAAGGTTCAGACCTCATTTCCTTTTTCTGCAAGGTGCAGGCCCAAAAGAAGGCGCCCCAGGAGCTTCTCGTACTCGTAGCTCATTGGTGCCTGTTGGTGCCCTGATAGCATGCAGATCCGGTCGGTCCCGACAAAATTGCCACGCTTCACCCCTGTGTCCCGTCCATGCGCTCAGCGAATAACAAGTACGCAGCAGCTGCAGCTCGTTAGCCACCACATTCCACCTGACAGTTGGGGCTGCACGAGTATGTACGTATGTACTACTCGTAGTAGGGGGTGTGCAGGAAGCCTGCTGTGTGTCATGGTAGGCTACCTGCTACCCAGTGAGAATGGGGTTCAGTAGCGTCACCAGAGCGCCGGAGAGGCTGCCTGATGAGGATTGGTCCCACGGGTTTTTGCTATTTTAAACATGCATCAGTGCATCCACGAGCATGAGTACGGCGATTTGCTTTTGGGGGGTTCTCCCACACAAGACTCGGGCTTATTATACTGTAGCGGCCCAGTTGCGCCGCAGACAATATTTGAGCAAGAAATTCAAGAAGAAAAAGAAAAAAGAGAGTTATCCGGCTTGCGCAAGTACGAGTAATGCCGCCGTCAACGGCTATAAGGTAATTCTCGAGATGAAACTGGACCTCAAAGCCTCAGAACTCGAGGGCATCGCACTTCGTAGTGCGGTGTCCGGTCCAACGCGGCACAAGGAAAAATACCATTTTTATTTTTAGCCCGCATATGAGACACCAAAGGCCCTAAGACAAAATTCTGCGTGAAAGGCCGACAGCCGACCAACTGAGCTAAAGCAAGCCGCCATCAAATAGTGAGACACCATCGTGTAGTGCACTAACCCCGTTCAGAAGCTTCTCGGGACCAAGAGGCTGGAATCGCTCCCTTACTCCCTGTGGGACTCGACAACTTCATACGTATCCCAATGGACTTTCAATCACTGTTGGTGGGCTACTCACAGCTGTTAACTGGCAGCAACCGCCTTACGATTTACTTTTACCGGTAATTGCCGGACCTATCGCACGCCATAGATCGCGCTTGGTTCTGCTTCTTGCATGCATATTTGGCAGATGGTGTCTTGTGTTTGTAGCCAAGCCAAGTAGTCATTGCGAACTATTTCATACTACAACGTACGTGCACAACAAAGTGCGATGATGCACACCCTGCTTTCTTGAGAAGCCGATAAGAAGCAAGCAAGAATACGAGCCAACAGGGCGCAACCACAAGTAGCCGTTGTTGTAGCGATCGAGAGCTGGTCAACCACAGACACAGACACACACACCACACTCGCGCAGAGTTCAGCGGCTTGTTCCCTCTGCTACTAATTTGTCAACCTGGCTGGCTTGTCTAACTCGTAGGTGGCCAGTTGGCCGCACATACCGCTACTGGGCGTCTAACAGGGGGCCCATGCCCACCTGAACAGCCTTGGCTGGGGCGTGCAGGACGCTAGGCAGAGGCAGTTAGGGGGGCCAAAAAAAAAACGATGTGGTGCGCTAAATGCCTGGTTGCATGTGCACATCCCGCCGAAGCACGCCGGCGGCGCTGCGGCCAAAGCGCTGCTGCGAGTATGCACAGGGGGCTGAGGTTCTAGTTTGTGATCTAGAAAGCCAGAGTCAGAGTCATTGCACACAGCTCCAGATCTTGAGGCGACGAAGAACAAGACCTGTCATCCTGGGGCAATGGATGGCAAGCCTCGTTTCGCTGCACATATTGACGGGATGCGGCGCCTGTCATAATTTGTTTCCTTTTTCCCGCCCATGACGCCCTGGCTCTGCATGCATCCTGATGCTCCCGCCGCCCCTGATACGTGATTCACCATGCCTGCAGACGGTGTTGCGAGTACGAGATATTGCCAGCAGGCTGTACCACAGAACACCGGGACTTCCTTCGGATGCTGCAGCACAAAACAGGTGCTCGACCGCAACTCGTACGGAAACCAATGTCACATACATATAATGTATACATTAGTGACAAGAATAAGCGCCGAACGAGTCAATGAACGAAGAGTATCAGCTGGCTCTAATTTTCCTGGTGAGATGAAGCTTCGCCAACTATGCGATACCATTCGCCCACCGCAACACGCCTTCACACGCCACCGCCCATTCTGCAGCGCATCACACTACAGGGACTCTGCAGTAGCGTCGAGCTAACATGCCAGGCGGCCACGTGTAACAAGGCGCTGCCCTGTGCCCGGGACGGCGACAATTCCTATCTCCTCTTGGGGTGCAACTCGGACGAGCCTGACGCTAGTGTAAGTGAACTCTAGTTTTCTGCAGGGGTTTCGCTGGTGCTGGTCTCTTACTATCATGAAAAAGACAGACTACTGTGCTCCGTACTGACATACATAACATACATGGACACGTCGGTAGTGCGAGTACGAGCACACCTGTAACAGCGACGGCAACTTCCATGCACACAAGACGCTAAACACCACACGTCCAACGGCTGCTACCACCTTCTCGGCTTGCTTTGCCATGAAGCATTCTCACGCATCCTCTTCGCCCATGCACTAATCATCAATCCAATACATAACACTGTGCTTCATGCGGGGAAGACAGTCCGGACTCGGCTTGCCCTTTCTTTTCCCTTCCCCGCTGTTGATGGCTTGTGCTGGCGGCGCATCCGGAGCCAGTACGTTCTTGGCCATGAGCGCCGACAGGGATCACGAGTTTCGGCGTACTTCACCGGTCCCAAGCGGACGGGAGAGTGACCCCAGCTCCTCTGCCACAAATGCCGCTCGAGATACTCGCAATTCCAGCAGGCTGGATTGGCGTAGATGTCTCAGTTTCCGAGGCTTGGCATCGCCTCCTGCGTACAAAATTGGCACTTGTATTATGGCCCCTGCGGTCTAAAGGTTCTCGAGACGTACGATGATTACTGACAAAGTTTCGGCAAGCGCAAGAAAAGCAGAGAAAAGATGGAACCTCGTTTGATTTTTCTGCCAAATACAGGCGTCCTGGGCTTTCCCTTGCCGCCGTCGACAAGTGCCGAGTCCCCAAGTAAGTCGGCATGGGGCGTCGGTAGGTTGGTGAGACGGATATACAGCTTGCAACAAGCTCAACCGCTCCTGCTAGTCCAGTAATCAGTGCGTGCAGGGCCGCTATTCCCACTTACACCACACTGTGAGGGGATTTGTCAAACGCTAAACTAAAGAGTTGTGTGTACTGCGGGTTTCTCCGTTGCAACTGGATTTAAACGTTGTGACACTCCATCCTTACAGAGCCTCACCATCGCGTCTCTTGCAGCGAGGCCCTCAGGGAGAAAGAGGTGCTTGTAAGTACTCGTACATGCGTACCATGCCGACTATCCCTGTCGTCGATTGAGTTCTGGCCCTCACAGGAATCCTGACGCTAGGCTAGTCCGGCGGTTGGTGCGCTACTAGCATCAAGCGCAAATCATTTGACGAAACTCCAGCACCCTGGGCCAAAAAAAACATGGCCTCTGCAGTTTCTTTTGCGAAAGAAAGCTAGCCAACTGCCGTAGTCAAATCCTCTTCCCCTGAAATATGACGCGTTCTATCATATGAGTATGCGCCGGAGTCGAGAGCTGTATGGAATTTTGAGCAATTTTTCCGCCCTCAGCCTTGTAAGCCTCAGCTACGCCTCATTTTGTGAATTGTGAGGCGCACAGTACAACATCAGTCAGGTCCCGTCTCCTGCCACAATTACATGACTAGTGCCAAGGCCTTTCTCCGTGAGCACAGATGTTTTTTTTTTTTATCCGCAGTATATTGGCCAACTGCCGTGACCATCTAATTAGGCGATGGACACCTTGGATGGGAGAGGTACAGTAAGCAGCCGCCGAGCGGACTTCAGCGGCGAGCACACAGGCTTTTGGGAATGGTCTGCTGTGTCGTTCGAAGAGCGCGAGGGTAAGCAGAAACAAACTTGTGCTATGGACAAAGTCTTCAATAAGGCCTATTTCTAGAGACCATGCTCCTTTCTTCATTGAGAGGTAGCCTTTCGAAGCTATTCTTATCCCCAACAACTAACGCTTATAACAGGTGTAGGTGGCCTGCGCTGCTTTGAGAAAACGCAGCTCACCAGTACGATTTCAGGTGTACGTATATCGGCGTGTTAGGATTCGCGGGTTATCTATCTGGATTTGGGTATTACCTGCAGCGGCATGTATTGATCTCTCCCGCTTACGATCCGGGATGATGTACAAAGAGGGGCATACAACAAGATTACACAGTCCAGTCGGGTTGTTGCATTTCTATGTAACAAAAGTACTGATTCGTCTTTTACAGGAGAGAGAGCGAGCGGTGCAACACAGCTGCCCTCGTATCCCAAAATTTGACATGCATGATGCTGCTCGGGACCTCACAGCAAGCCTCGTCTACGAGACGGTGACACGCCGGAAAAAGATGGGCAGCTTCCCGAGATGATCTACACGCGATGCGTGCGAGTTTGGCGGGGCTATCTCGGTCGCGAGCGCGAGCCTTGGACGAAATGTATGGCTCACCGAGCGACAAAATAGGGCCGTGTCACCATCGCGGGCTTCTCGTGAACCATCAGTCGCGTGACACACACCCTTTTGCGGAGAAACGTCGATGGATTCGCGTGCGACTCGTGACGTAGTTTTGTGCTCAGAAGAAGAGAGAGCCTTTTGCGCTACGAACAGGCGTGTACGCAGTACGGAATTGGAAAAGGGAGGCCTTTTTGTCTTGGATGACAATTAAACGCGGTGGGGGACATTGTTGGTGTTGGATGTTGAACAAGGGCGGCGTTTTGGCACCAAAGCTGCAAATCACTCGCTGCTGTTTGCCCCCCCTCTCGAAGCACTCCACAGATCACGACTCTCATCTGGAACAAAGATAGTGAAATCGAGCAGCCTAGTGTTGTTCCCGGGCGAGCTCTCAGATCTTCACGAGCTGCATGTCTCGCATACGCGAACCAAACCTACACGACGATGCTCACACGCCCCCATCTTCGCCTTCCCCCCCTCGAACTGGATCCAAGACAAGCTCCAACGTTAATCTTTTTAATCTCCTTTGTTCCTAGGCCAGCTCATACGACGTAGATGGAAGCTAAAGACGGTTATCCTTACAAAGGGGGTGAGACGCACCGAAGCAGGGGCGACGAGCGTCATCAAGCCTTTCGCGTCAGCCGGGGAGGTGAGCTAGCGATTCGCGGTTTCGACAGCACTGTTTCACCCTATATCGCGTCTCGGCGTGTGGGATTTTTGGCTTTGCTCGTGAGCAAGTCGTGATAAAAGGGCAGCATGTTCCCGTCTTGTCGTTGCGCGTGGACACGCACGCGTGGCCCACGCAGCTGGACCTTTCTACATCGCGATGAGGCTTACTCCTTGAACAACAAGGCAGGGACTTCCCTTTCCACTTTGGTCCCGTGCATCCTTTCACTTTTCTTCCCTAAATGCGGAGAAGATAACGGGGCTATTTAATTGTAAACGTTGCCCTCTTCAAGGGAATCCATTTCGTGGAATGCTCAGTGTCGATAAACTACAAATCTATACGGTTTCTGTTTCGGCCAGCCGGGAAGAGACAAATAGGCCGATCAAAACGGTCTAAACGCTGACAAAAAGCAAGATGCACAAAGTAACACCAACAACCTCTCCATCTCTCTCTCTCTCTGCCCTTTTAATTTCCTGCCCATCCGTACTCTACAGCCCTTGGCGCAGGCCATTTGCAATCTCCAGCGTAATCCTGCCGCCCTCGCTCGCAACAACCTTGACCGAGTCCAAGTCGCGTACAATCCAGTCCGGCTCAGCGGCCGCAACCTGCTCAACCGTGTGGCTCGTCACAAGACCAATGACTTTGCACCCCGCGTCTTTACCGGCCTTGATGCCCGCAGGGCTATCCTCGAGCACGAGGACGTCTGCGGCAGATGAGCCACCGAGGCCAAGCTTGTCGAGACCCATGCGGTAGCAGGCTGGGTCAGGCTTGCCCTCTGCCACGGACTCGGCGGTGACGAGGTGCTCGGGGATGGCGAGCTTGAGGACGTTGAGCCAGCCGGAGACGAGGGGCTCCGTGCCAGAGGTGACTATGGCCCAGGGTGCCTTGACGCCGATGAGGGCGTCGAGGAGGGACCGCGCGCCGGGGATTTCGGTGGCGTCGTTGCCGTAGAGGTGTGGTAGTTGGCCTTCGACCTTGGCGACGTCTAGATGAGTAAATTGTTAGTATTTTTGAATAGAGAGAGAACAGTATTGAGGTAGACCGTGAGAGTGAAAAGGGTGAAAGCATACACTCCCAGGTGGCGCGTTCGGGCGCAAGAATCTTGAGCACGTCTATACTACGACGGCCGTGTGAGGTCTTGAGGATGGTTTCTGGCGAAACGCCAATTTCCTTTCCTATCCTGTTGCGACAGAAGACGTTAGTATGCTGACATGTGTGTGATTAAAGAAGACGGCTGTGATGTAACGTACGTATGCCAGTGCTTGACAATGGCGGGTGTAGAGTCTATAATGGTGCCGTCCATGTCAAATAGGAATCCAGAAAAGGAAACCTGTTCAGCAGGTAGGCTGTAATCTGGTAGAGAGCCCATGATACGTCGTCTAGGTGGTGTGAGTGTAGTAGATTGAGACTGAGATGTCGTCTTGTTGACTGACGGCTGGCGGTGTAGGTTAGGGCGGGCGTTAAGGGCCAGCTAAGAGCAATCCACAAGACTTGAAGAAGGAGAGAGGATAGATTCTCTTTTTAATTTATAATAAGAATGTACAGGATATTAATAGGAACAAGTTGTAAAG
Organism: Lecanicillium sp. S3808; assembly: GCA_023628775.1. Classification (NCBI taxonomy): domain Eukaryota; kingdom Fungi; phylum Ascomycota; class Sordariomycetes; order Hypocreales; family Cordycipitaceae; genus Lecanicillium; species Lecanicillium sp. S3808. The sequence continues at coordinate 326,010 of JAMAJY010000010.1, forward strand.
GGAATGGCGTCTTGAGATGATTACAATGGTGTTTATACGACGGACTTGAATTGGTAAGGCGTTCTTTTTTTTTGGTTGCCGGCCGGCGGGTCTTCACTCGGTAGCTCCGCGGGGCGGGACTGCCTTGGTGGGTTTAGTGCGATTTGGGAGAGTGAGGAGCCTGATTGTGGCGATGTTGACTGGATGTGAGGCAGCGTTTTATTTGCTTTATTTGATTGGATTTTGATTAAATTATGATTATATTCGGTTTTCATTTTCAAAGGATATATATACTTTGTTACATTCCAGGAGTATGACTGTACTACAAGTCTGTTGCTTTCATCAGCATATTGTGTACCGCCGAAAGAACTACATGTATTCGGCCACAAGACTTGAACGAACAATTCATCTAAATTGGTACAGTAAAATTAGGTACATCCTTGAAAAGCAATGCCCTACGTCCGTACACTTAAGCAATACAAGGCATCCCATCAACCAACTCCCTTTATATAACCCAAATCTGGCAGCAATGCATACCCCCCGGCGCCACCGAGTCCCCCGAACACGGAGGCGGGACCCCGTTTCCACGGGCCCAGAGTTGCGGGGGATCCGGCAGAGTCCACGGCGACAGCGCAACAGAACAGCGGCTCACAGCGGCAAAAGCTCCCCCGGACAGTGCACGCATTGGCTGACTGGGCAGTCGCGCCCCGCCTGGAACGTGATATGCCTGGCGACCTTAATGTCATCACCAGAGAGGGCTGCAACTTGGACTTTTCCTTCCTTAACCTCCTATTTCTAGGGAAGACGCCTGTTTATAACACGACAATATGGGATCACAGCCTACTTCCAAGGACGAGTTTACGGTGCTCGTTACCGGTTTCCAAGTAAGTCTCGTCTCCCGTCTAATCTGCTGTGTTTGCCGCTTGTTGGGTCACCGAAAGGCCGCCCCGCGCGCGCGCCGAGGCACACGACATGAAGCCTGTGGCATCTTTCCGAAAACACGGCCCAATACATATTAACACATGAGCTAACCAATTGTTCTCCACCGTCTTCTGCAGCCCTTTCGCGCCCACTACCCAGTCAATCCGTCGTGGGAAATCGCCCGCGGCCTCCCGGCATATCTCCCGCCGCTGCAAGGCAAGAACCCCAACGACCGCAATGCCGCTCCGCTGCCGCCCGTCCGCATCCTCGTGCACCCAGATCCGATCCGAGTAAGCTACAAGGCGATCCGGGCGCTGAACCCGTCGCTTTGGGAGGACGAGTACAACGGCCACAAGATTGACGCCGTCGTCCACATTGGCATGACTGGCCCGCGGCTGCACTATCTGCTGGAGCGCCGCGCGCATCGCACGGGGTACAAGTCCAAGGATGTAGATGGCGAAATGCTAGAGGATGAAAAGGAGGGCATGCATGGCGAGGATTGGATTTGGCATGGGCTTCCGGATGAGATTCTTAGTGATTTTAATATCTCGGATGTGCACCGTCGCTGGGTTGGACATAGCTCGGTATGTTGCGTCTGGCTTCTGTTTTCTTTTTATGAGTGAGAGACGTACGGGATTTTGCTAACATATCTCTTCGAATAGCCCGACATGGACCTGCGCATCTCGGATGACCCTGGTCGATACCTGTGCGATTTCATCTATTACTCCAGCCTGGCCGAGTGCAAGAAGAGGCAAAGACCCGGCAAAGTCGTCTTCTTTCATGTACCTGCCAATGCGTCTGATCAAGCTATAGTGCAAGGACGCGATATTGCTGAGAACCTGATTCGAGCTATTGCTGAAAGCGAGCTTGCTGAGAGAAGCAAGCAAGAGGTGGAGTGAGTTTGAGCGCAAGGCAAAGCGCGAGCTGGGCAAAATACCAGGGCGTTTCCATTTTGCGCATTGCATTCTAGCCCAGACAAACAAGACGACATTTTAACGAATATACCACGGCATATTGAAGCACACCCTGGGCAGCACTGAAGGTTGATGGGTTGTTAAGCCTGATGACGCACACGCATAGAATCTGATACGGCCACCAAGACTGCCCCAAGAGGGAGCCAGATAGAAATCTACCAAATAATTCCGTATATCCTAAATAGATATCAAACAACCGCTTATATTATTTCACATTTGCAGCGGATTATTGGTTATCTTTGTAAAGTAAGAGCTACTCGCTGCACGTGACGGCAGTACCCGCGTCGGCTCCGATGGTCCGGAACGCCAGGCTACTTCAACTCCGACATTGTTCCACCTTCATATACGAACAACTGCAACAACAAACTCTACACACACAAACAAATACCTTCCTTGCCATAGTAACCTATCCAAGATGTGTAGACCGGCAAGCTGCGACACATGCAGTAAGTGGACATCAACCAGAGCAAGCCAAACCGAGGAAGCAACCTTCCCCCCGCCTCATCCTTTACTACGATCAAACGGCATCAAAATCTCGGCAAACCCGTTACATCACAAGCTCAAAACCCTGAACAAAGTAGAAAAAGCAAAATCAAAGAAAATCACTGACAGAAATCTCTCCCAAAACAGAAAAATCAACCTGGTGGGGCTGCGGCACTCACGTAGCCAACATCATGGACAAGGTCCCTGAAGCAGACCGCTGCGCCTGCGAGCCCAAGGTTGAGCGCGACGGCAAAAGCTACCCGCCCATGGCCAAGCAGCCCGCCTGACTCATTGGCAAGGCCGCTACAGCGGTGCTGTGGACGAAAGGGAAGCAAGCGGCGTGGTCGGCGGAAGGTGTGGTTGAGGAGCCGCTTGAGAAGAATAAGAGCTAGAGATAGAGCTAGCTTGGGTTTTTTCGGTTGCGTGATCTTTGGGAAGCTTTATGGGACGTGTGCATGATGATATGGATTTTTGAGATTTGGTGGGAAGGGAGTTTACGAGAGGTGGGAGGGTTTATTGATTGTGATGAGTGAGCATTTTGAGAAAGCGTGGAGTTGGTTGGGCTGGTGTGGGTGATGGCGTCTGGAAAGAGAGGTAGTGGACTGAATGAATAGGGGACTTTGTTTCAAAGATGTAAAATTTTCGTCAATTCGTACCAAGGTCTAACTTGACCCTTTTCTATTTAATGCACGTGTATATGTAGCACATGCTATAAACCCAAACTACCTCCTTCTCGCGCCACTAACAACCCCGGAATCTCCCCTTTCAGCCAGACTGACAACTTCCTGGATACCAGCAGCTTCCTGTTCCTCTTCCAGTTTCGTAATCTCCTCGCGGGAATCCCACCACTTCTCCTCGCTAAGCTCAAACGCCTTGGTCTTGATTTCTTTAATGGTCATGGATTCGGGCTGGACGTTCTTCCAGCGGAGACTCGTCATGAGGACCTCTTGCCACTCGGTAGATGTACGGACGAAGAATTCGCGGCGAGATTCAAAAGGCTACGTATCTCATTAGCGGGGAAACGAAAAAAAGCGACAATACAGGTTTGGAAAAAGAAACTTACTCTAGGGTGAGGCAGGCCGTCGTCCACTGTTGTCGTGGTCGTGTCTGTATCGTCCTCTTCGGAAGTCACAGACGGCGCTGGCTCCGATGTATCGGAAGCATTGTCGTCCTTCTTCTTTCGCTTGCTAGGAGTGTAGAGCTGCTGAGCTGGCTCCTCACCGTATTCTTCTTCGTCCTCTTCGTCCTCCTCCTCCTCGTCATCCTCTTCATCATCGTCCTCGTCATCCTCTTCATCCTCAGACTCCTGCGTCACAAAAGCGTCAGCACAGCAAAAATTCAAACGCTGCAAATACAAGTAAACTTACAATCCAGTCTTCCACTGGCCTGTTAAAGATTTCCTTGCAGCCATCCAGTTTATCCAAATCAATGGCATAGAGGTCGTCAAAAGTAAACTCTCGGTCCGCCTTTTCAAACGTTCCGCCGTAAATGTACAAAACATCATTCTGAACAGCAAGCTGAGCGTTGAATCGGATGTGCGGAGGCTCTAATGTTACTGGCATCTCCTTCACCGGAGCCTCTTCCCCCTTCTCCTCTTCCTCCTTCTTTTCGAGCTCGATGCCGTCAGTGTCGTCCAGTGAAGCTCCCGTCTCAAGCGCCGCAAGCTGTCGCAGCAGCTCCTCCTCGTTCGCCTGGCCACGTCCACGGCGTCCAATACGCTGCTCGACAGCGGCCTTTTTCTGCTGGTTGCGAGGTTTGCGCAGGCTAAGAGGCATAAAGCGGTTGCGTTCAATGTTCCACGCAAACAGCTGATTGAAAAACTCGCTGTCCATGCCTTCTTCGCTTTGCTCGACATCGTGCACGCCGCCAAAGAGGATACCACGTCCTTTGTGCCATGTCATTGTCGCACCAGCACGGGTAGGGTTCGGTGCGTTGGCAGGCTTCTTTCTCTTTTCCCATCGTACTGTTGGCGGCGCGTTGGGCGGCGCATCTGCCGGCGGCTGCGACATTCTCAGGTAGAAGCAGTCTTCGTGGACTTTGGGAAGCAGAGCGTTCTGCTGTGCCATGACCTGGCCTCCCTTTGCGCCCTTCTTTTTGATCGAAACAGTTGCTTTCACCCGAGAGTAGCCACCGTAAAGAACGGCACCAGAGTCACAGGGTAAGAATGTAAAGGAAGATCTCGCATCCGGCTTCAACTGGGCAGGAGGCAGCGCTGGACTGTGCCATACAAAGTTGACTGTGTCAAAGATCCACAGATCAGAGAGGTATTTTGTCTGGTTCGAGGTATCTTGAAACCCGCCAAATAGGATAATATACTGCTTCCAGTACGTCATGCGATGTCCGCTCCTCGCTGACGGGCTCTTATCCTTACCCTTTACCTCAATCTTGGTCCACTCCCTCGAAGCCGGCTCCAGCCTCCAAAAGTCTGAGTAGTGGTGGAAAGTACCTTGCTTGGGGGAAGAGAACTCGCCGCCAAACAGGTAAACGTGGTTAGGGTTAGAGGCTCTCGTCCAGGCATGACCAGATCGTGGCAGCGGCGAGTTGGGCGAGGTAACGCTGCGCCACTCGTCACGGTTGATGTAGTAAATATGCAAATCACTGAAAAAATGAGCAAGAGACCCGTTGAAGTATTCACCCCCGAAAAGCAGCAGATTGTTACTGTCCGTGGGCGACGCCATCAACGTCGATGCAGAGCGAGCGCGGGGTGGCCCGTCGCAGACAGTCTCGGTGATTTTGAGAAACTGCTCCTGCTGGCGGCGATACTCCTCCAGGACCTCATCTAGATCGACATCCTCGGCATCGCTGCCTTCAATCTTGGCCATCTTGCCCTTTGTCTTTTTCTCGCCTTTGGTGGCCTGCTTGGCCGCTTTTTCGGCCTGCGGGTTGGCGGGAGGTCTTGTGAGCACTGAACTTGCCACATCTGGTGCCCCAAACGGGCTGAAAGCCGATGAAGCTTACCTTTCTGGCCTTTTTGGCGTCATTATTCTTCTTTTTATCCTTGGCCCCCATTGTGAGCAAGTGATTAACAGATTGGTAGCTGCTATGTTGAAGGACGTTGTGTGCGCCAATCTGGGTTGAGATTTTAGCGATTCATAGTGCAGCATTTTGCTGGTTGGTGGGGACCCCATGTACACCAAGAGCTCTGCGCTTCGTGACAACTGATATTGATTATCTTAACAAAGCAAGGTATATTCTATTAGTTACAGCTTATTTTACTTTAACAGCTTCACACAATATAGATAAATGGTTTGTTTGTGCCATTTTCTCTCTGTGCCGTGGTGTACTCTATCTTTGTGCCATGGTTCCCAATATTCTCAACAGTCAGATCAAGTCTTTAGACGGGGTATATATGCGACAAGTGCTTTACTGGCGCCTTGCATGCAATATTGAACAATGTCAATCTTTTCTCCTTCTGGTGCCAGCCGTGCCAATTGGCGGAGGTCGCTCGTTCTTGGTAGATAGAGCACATGGTCCAAGTGCTTATATGCCTGGTGCAGCTTATCCAGGTTGTATGGCTGCATATTATTCAAATTGAAAACCTCGTCGGTTGAATATCCAGGGCCTCCCCAAGGTGGGCTCGCAAACAGCAGCGCAGAACCCAGATCAATCCTCAAATCAGGGTGCAGTGTCTCTGGACTGTTGAGGAGCTTGTCCATGAAGTCGAAGCTGTCGCCGTGTATCCAGGTGATCTTCTCTGGATCGACGCCGTATACTTCTGCATTATTTTGAGCACACGCAAGCGTTGCTGCGTCGCGCTCGATAGAGATGACGCGGTCCCATCTCTCGGACAAGGCGAATGCTATTGAGTTGCCGCCGGCGCCGCAAAAGACGTCAATCACGACGTTTATACTGTCATTGGCAGGCACTTCAGAGACGATTTTACTGAATGGATGTGTCAGCATATATGGACCATAGAGGTATCACGTCCAACCTACTGTGCAATTGGCTCTGGTGTAACGCCAAACCACGCATCATCTGTCATGCAGACGCCCTCGTCGTATAGTGAAAAGATGGAGAATCTCTGTGAAAAGTATCTGCGGGATGACAATTAGCAAAACGTAAAATAATTATGGACGTCATTTCTTACTTTTGAATATCCCATGGAACCTCATGTCTTCCTTCATAGTGATGGCATTCTTCAGTGAGCTCCAGCCAGTCCGCGGGCTCAATCGAATACTTCTCAGGCTCTGCAGCCAAAGATGACTTTTTGCGACCCATTTCTGGGCTTATTAGGAGTAAATGAGGCCACAGGGTACTTTATAGAATTAATTCAGCGCATTTTGGAGTCACTGGGCTCCGTCGCAAAGAGTGAAGTAAACGCAAAGCGGCATGTTGCAGGGTCCAGAAGGACAAAACTTGGTAGGTAGGTAAGCTCGGCGGGTGACGCCACCAGCCCACTAGTGCCACTCAGCAAGGGTGCTTGTCGCGCAAATGGGCCAGCTTGCTTCACCAAGCTTCGCTTCCAACGCCATCCACAGCCGCGACGCTGCGCACAGAGGCGGACTGCACGCCCCAAAATCACCGAGACGATAACGAAGACCAAGAGAGACAAGAAACCATGTTTAACGCTCTCAACCGATTCATGTCCCGCCTGGACGGCGAGGCTCCCGAAAGGCCACAGCACGAAAAGGGATCCTTTGGCTTCCAAGTGCTGCGCAACACAAATCTCCAGCTTCCAATTGAGCCGTGGTTTGACTATATAGTTGGAATCAATGGAAGACCGATTGTATGGAGCAGTAGTTGCCTAGACCGAGTCGTATCAGCATGCTAACCATCTTCACAGGACAACCCGGATCCCAGCCTCTTTGCACAAGAAGTTCGCAATTGCGCGGGCGGATCAGTAGCCCTAGGACTCTGGAGTGCCAAGGTATGTATTCTTTTGCATACTTATGATACGAGAATTGAGGGTTGCTGACATGTCTCTCAGGGCCAACGCACGAGAGAAATGCACGTTCCCGTCCCCGTCGATACCGCCTCCCTCGGCCTCTCGTTACAGTACTCGCCGCTTTCTCTCGCAACCAACATATGGCATGTGCTCGATGTCTCTGCCAACTCACCGGCCGATGTAGCGGGTCTGCTGCCATACAGCGATTACATTCTAGGTAGCCCAGAGGGCGCATTGCAAGGCGAGTCAGCCCTCGGCGAGCTCGTTGAGGACTTTATCGGCAGACCGCTGCAGCTGTACGTCTACAACAACGAATACGACGTCACAAGAGAAGTTACAATTAACCCCAACCGGGGATGGGGTGGTGACGGGATGATTGGATGCACTCTAAGCTTTGGTGCGCTGCATCGTCTACCTGCACCGCTCAGCGAACCGGTAAATGCACCTGGCGAGACAATGTTTGATGGAGGCAACGATAATTCCGGAGGCCCTGCTCCTGCGCAAAGCGCCGGGATTCCAGCAGGAGACAGCGCCAACTATCTTGTACCTGCGCAGATGGTAGACTCTGCACCAAAGTCGACGTCACCGGCTACAGGCAAGAAGAAGGAGAAGCCGTCACACAACCGCAACAATTTTATGGATGATTACTTCAAGGAAGAGGAAGAAAAGAGCCGCAAAATGGACAATACGCCGCAGACTAAATCGTCAAGTATCGCGCCTCCTCCAAGAGCTGGTAGCGGGCCGCCCAAAGATGGTCCTCCAAGGGCCAGTGAGGCTACAGAGGCATAGATGTGGACATATAATAGACAGTGCAATGATTCCCCATTTTGAGTTACGTTAATATTTTATTTTCTCGTATTACCGTGCACCAGTAGTAGCCTGTTTATTTTATCCTCTCGTAATAATACACAGTATGCCATTTGATTGACCTCGGCAACATATCTATCCCCCACATACTCTTTCGCTTCAAAGGAACCCGTTTTTAGTTGATAAAGTTGACGCAGAAGAAGTGCAAGATGAGGCTGCAAACAACAAAGTCGGCAAAAGCACTGTAAAAGGTAGTTAGTATAAAGTTTGGTCTCGGTGACGAAAGGTTCGAGCGTACCGTTCTGGAGAAACGGAGGGGAATTCGTTGGACTTTTTCGCATCGGTTTGGATTCGGAGAGACACTGTTGTGCGTTAGCAATGGCACAGATCCGAGAAGCAACAGACAAGGAGCTACCTGTAAGAACGAATTGACCGAGTGTGGCAGAGAAACCCGAAAGGAAGGCATTGAACGGCTAGACAATGGTTAGCAAGCTGGCACGGCATCACCCAGAAAGACGGAGCAGATGCAGCATACATAGTTTCCAACCAGGATACAGTAGACAAATTGCAAAGCAGCGACGACAACAAGAAAGAACAAGAACGCATCAATCAGCTTCGTACGCTGCGACGTCTCCTTGATGTAGTGGTTGTAGATATTCTGAATGACGACGTCCCAATTGGCAGGGGCTGACTTGGCCGCGGCGACCTTTGCTGGCGTTGACGGAGCGGAACCGGTGGTCGATTGTGTCGCAGAGGCAGCCTGAGCGGCTTCGCGGGCATTCTTCTTTGGCGCCATTGCTGCAAATAAAATAGACGCTTCTTTGGTGTTGGTTATTGGGGTATCAAACGGAACAAGGTCGAGTGTGAGGAATCGTGAGGTAAGGGTGCGCCAGCTCAGGTACCGGACACGACAGCTCCAAGTCAATGGCGGCGGCTGATTGGTCAGGCGACATCCCACCACGGATCTGGGGCAGCTCGACCCACTGGCCGCCCATGTCGTCAGTCCGCGCATTTGTGCCGAAGGAGCTCGGATTTGCTTCCAAACAAAATAAACGATAAGCAAAGGTATGTTTTCTCTAGAGGTTTGAACGGGCATAGAGCGTTTGTGATTGAGCTAACGATTACTTCAGTATCTCACGAGATCGCTATCACCCCCTACAATGGTTCGTTCCAGCCAACAGCAGCACCACCACCATTGACCTCGTAGCTGACAAACATGACCAAAGGCATCCCAGCAGCTTGAATACACCTCCTTCGTCCTCGCCGCCTTGACGGCTGGCGGTGGCATCATGGGCTATGCCAAGACCCGATCGCTGCCCTCGATCATTGCTGGTTCTGCCGTCGGTATCCTCTGTACGTTGCCTCCGTAATCAAACACATAGCCGAGGCGCGATTCACCCGCAAACTGCTTGCTAACAGTCTTTGCGCAGACGGAATCGGTGGATATCGCATGCAAAACCGCCAACCGTACGGCGTCGAACTCAGCCTTCTCGCCTCGATTGTCCTTGGAGGCTCTTCCATTCCTCGTGCCATCAGACTCAGGAAGCCCGTCCCTATGGTGCTGAGTGCTCTCGCCACGTTTGGCATGTACACTTTCGGCAAGGCCTACAAAGGAAGCGCTTAAGTCTAGAATATAATCGGAACTCTCTCCTCTTTGAATTATATAATATTGAATTGAATATCTTTCATGATTGCCGTAATGGATATCGTCCTAGCTTGCAAAGTAGCCAAGTCCTACTGCGCCCTCGCCCAAGTTAAACTCTTTCCCAACAAACGCCGCCCGTGTATTGTACATGATGTTTTATTTCCAATATTTATACAGCCGGCAATGATTTTTTTTGCCCTTCAAAATATTGCGCAATGCGTTGCTAAGGCGACAATGATGCGTGGCAAATTTTAAAGGCCAAGCAGCTCCTTATCCTTCTTGATTCTATCGCGTCGCTCTCGGGCCGCTGCACGATTCTCGGCCTGCATTTTCGTTCGCTCGGCTCGTAGACAGGCGTTGACCTTTTCTTTTATATCGTTGCAGCTACCAGCGGCCTTGTGCATGAATCCTTGGGCATGGCACTGTTCGAGTTGCTCGATGATTTCTTCGCACGCTAGATGTCGTTTTGCGTTAGGATGGCCGTCCAGGATAATGACGTTTTATGCAGCATACCTAGCGCATTCTTCGTATGCAAATGCGGATGCATCTTGGGCGTTGTATAGGTAACTGTGAGTGTTGTGGAAAGAATTGGCTTGAACCCGATGTTGGAGTGTGACGCAGGCGCTTCAATCAACCCACCGAAAGGCCGGGAAAAGCTTAGGCCACCTCCGGAATTTAGCGACCACAGTGGCGGCCACCACGCAACTTCAAGCCATCAGAAGCAGTTCTTGAATCGCAACGAAACATACCAAATCGCCATCCGTCGCACAGCGCGTGGCCTAATTTGTGAAATCGCGTCAAAAATGTCGGCCCAGGCGCAGCAGCAGGTGCCTCCCCAGAAGCAGCAAGGTGCGTCTACAGAATAAAGTATGTGCTAGCAATGTCACGCCAAGCTAACGCAGCAACTCTAGACCTTCAGACAGAATACTCCAACCTTAAGAACACTCTGCAGCAAATAGCGCAGAAGATTGGAGACATTGAACAAGACGCTGAAGAGCACAAGTAAGTTTTCACTGTCTCTGCGACACAGTGGCCGCCGGCTCGGTTTGTTCTGGCGAAATGCGCTGCCAGGTCATTCTTGTCACAAACGGCTACATTTGGGTGGCACGCTGTCGAGCGACGGAGTAGCTGACATTTATATCTTATGTAGACTTGTTCTGGATACACTGGGACCTCTATCTGACGATAGAAAATGCTTCAGACTGATTAATGGCGTCTTGGTGGAGAGAACGGTCAAGGATGTCGTTCCGGCGCTCAAGACGAACAAGGAAGGTTTGAACAAAGTACTGGATGATCTGGTGAAGCAGTACAAGACTAAGCAGGATGATTTGGATAAGTGGAAGGTAAGATTCGACCTGAAAACGCACACTGCAAACTTTTTGGAGACGCAATCTGCTAACAACCTGAACAGAAGAAGAACAACGTGCAAGTCGTGCAGCAATAGAGCTAGCTGAAACTAATACAAAAAAAGAATTTTACCGGACTATAGTGTGTATCTCTATGCATATTCGCGCTTTGCGTGCGGCCATTGGAGCTAGCTGCAGGTATTTGCAACCAGTTCGCACAGCTGAATGAAGGTCACGAGTCGACCAGGCATGGGCTTGGGCTTGATCTTCATGCTCGGCTACGTCATTACAGCGAGAGAAGACGACGATGCAACATGATCGTCGACCATAGCAAAAGTGCTGGCAACAATGGTTAGTGTCGTGCATGTACTGCGGCCTAAACGTGCCTGAACTACCCAGCGTGGCTGTACATGGATGCTGAGTCTTAGCAACGGAGAAAGAAAAAGGCTTGCTTGCGGCGTCGTGGTAGTGGAACGCGTGGCTGGCAGCTGCATTGGTGCATCATCCATGGCAATTACAGTGCTTAACGTCTTGAGCAGTTTGTAGTAGGTAATATAACATGTGTTTGACCAGACCATTATTTGGGCTAACTGCGTTGGGCATGTATAGGCACCAAGGAGCTCTTCGGAAAACAATCCCGGACAGCGGCTTACTGCATTGGTGTCCGAGCTTACTTTAAAACATGGATGTTCCTACTGGACTTATAGCTTCGCTTTGTACCTGGAAGTATACGGCGATTGCTATATGCTCGTAGCTAGTTTATTGTTGCACACCGCTCTTCAGCCATACTGAGTCTGACATGCGCGCAAGTGCCGTACGTGCAAGCAGGGGAGGTCCAGGCGATATTGAGAGGGCAGTGGATCTGGGCAGATGATATATTCATGTACCTAAACTGTCAGAAATAGCAAAAACAAAAATACTCAAAATTTACTAGGAATTATGAGCGGAATTACCGCGTAGACTTGCTCTTTTCGCGCAGAATGCCCCTCTGTAAAATTGCTCTGTTGGCCATGTTCGGCGTAAACTGCGAGCGGTTTAGGTCGGATCGGCTAGGTAGGTAGTGAGGTACCCAGGTAGGCTTATCGATAGCGGGTCGAAGTGGGATACTTGAGAGTGACTTGTACCAAGTGCACTAGTCCTGGAGGGTCAAATGTACCCCACGTGTCCACCAAACACTTACCCAGCGGGCGTTAAGGTTCAATGTTTCCGTAGGTACGCCAGTCGGCTCAGTTGTTGACCACACCTCGGATTTAGACTAGGCCAGCCATGTACGCCGTACGTGAATTCTCTCTCCTCCAAACTACCTACCCCACGTCCTCTGCTCTCCACTTCCATATGCACCTTCTGAGGCTTCGTACCACTGCGACAACAGAAGCCCAACACGAAGCTGCGCGTATCCATTGAGCTTGACCCGAGTCGCACACCTCGCAGATTCCTTGCCGCTACGCATTTGCCGACCCAAGGCTTGCCCGCGGCCCGTCCAAAGCTGTCCCGGTACGCCGTCTTGTGGTTGCGCATAGCACCAGAGCACAGTCGCAAGCCGCCCCAATTCAGCGCTTGGCCGCTCGATTTCCCCCGAATTGCGCCGCTGCTGCCCACCCTGGTAAGTCGTTGGAGTACACCGACTCTGGCTGCAAGCCCGAAACTTGACAGAAAGGTCCGACGCGTTTCATGCGACGCAGTCTCGCTGACAGGAAAGCCAGATTGCGCTGCCACCACCCCTCCCGCGTGCGTGCAGCCGAAACCGTCTCCAGACGTCAGAGCCCAACTGCTCCTACGCCGTACGCCGGCGTCATCGTCCCCGATACCCTGGAACCGGGAACCACACGTGTCTGCGCACCTAAGCAGGGCCCTTGGACGGATTGCCGCGAGTGACGACATCCGCTGTTGTCGAACCCAACACCCCCGGAAGCTCCAAGCCTGACCAAGCCTCCCGACGTGGCTAGGCAGACTCCTTCATTGGACCAAATCTGAAAACACCTGCATCTACAAGGATTGCTAGCACCAGCTGCTAAATAGCCAAATATGTCTGATCCCCCCCAATCACCTCCCAAGGATGTCGACCAGAGTGTCCAGTCACCTGAAGACGAGGGACAAATGAACGATTCTCAAGACCCACAGGCCGCTGGCTATGAGTTTGATGGCGTTAAGGAACAGGACAGATGGCTCCCGATAGCCAATGGTGAGTGTTGCCATCCAGACGGGACAGTCGAGTGGGACCGGTGAAGGAAAATTGCAAGAAAACGGAAGCATGTACTGACTCGCAGCTGCTGAACAGTTGCTCGAATCATGAAAAATGCCCTGCCTGACAATGCAAAGATTGCAAAGGAAGCCAAAGAATGCATGCAGGAGTGCGTGAGCGAGTTTATCTCCTTCATCACTAGCGAAGGTATGTTTTCACCAGTCCATGTGCAACTAGGAGCGTGCGCATCTACGTCGAGCTTTGCAAAGTACTAACCAGGCATACTAGCTTCCGAGAAGTGCCAGCAGGAGAAGCGAAAGACGGTTAACGGCGAAGACATTCTCTTCGCTATGACATCTCTGGGATTTGAAAATTACGCCGAGGCTCTCAAGGTCTACCTTTCCAAGTACCGTGAGGTAAGTTTGATATCATTCTTTTCGTGGGTTGTCAATAGCGACGCTGACTACTCGACAGCAACAAAACCAGACCAATCGCGACCGAGCCATGGAAGGCAACCCTTGGGGCGCGGCCTTGATGCCTGGTGAGCGCCCTGACGGTGCCGCAAGTGTTGGTTCCGCTGGCGACTTCCCCGAAGGTGCTGCACCTGGTGATGCGGCCGATCCCAACTACATGTATGCTGCGGCCGGTGCTCACAACGGAGCTACTGGCGGTGAGGCCTATTAAGCCTTGCTGTTAGTGTCAATGGACTGGCGAGCTGCATTGGCTCAGTTCCATTCTGGCCAATCGTGGCTGCTCCTCCAATGCATGGATGATTCGTTCACGACTGCCAGCCCGGATGACTTTCAGGCGACGCCGCTCTTACCAGTTGAAACGTACAGTACTGGGAGAGTGGCGCATTGAAACTCGTTGTAATGGTTGTTTCATGTTTTGTTTTTTGCCTTTTTTTTTGCTTCTTTCACATTTTCCTGATATTTAGTCTAGCTTCTTCGGATGATAGATTTCTTCGATGTGGCCTTCTTGGCCGATGGCTTTGGAGGAAAAGCCGAGCGAGGATGACTCTTACAGCAGAGCTACGGCAAGGCTGCTTATGACCAGAGTTGTTAGGCTAGCGACAGAGCCTATGAACAAGCAATTGTCCATGGCCTACGAAAAGAATTTGTCGTTTTTTTCTTTGGATTTTGGGGTTTATTTGGAATGACCGGTTGGTTGATTTGCAACAGCCGCTTCAAGCTGGCCGCTGCGCTCGGATGAGCTACACGGAGTTATGGGCCGACAATTGCTAGCTGCTTGTCGGATAATTAGATAAGTTGTGCTTCAATCATTACTGTGGAATTTTGTAACATTTTTTTTTCACCCGCGGTTATTTCATTTGTGAAGAGCTGTTACACTATAAACTTTGTGTGAGGCTATAATAATAAATGCTACGACATAGGGAGTAATAACGGAGAGCCCGAACCACAGTGGAGGAGTTTGCGGAGGCGCACGGGCCACCGATGTCAAAGATGGGCGCAAGGCACGTGTGTTCCCCCACTTTTTCCCTTCAAAATTTCCAGTCCACCGCCCAAAATTATAGTGATTGCCAAACATTGTCACCCAAGGTGCTAATTCTTTCTGCTGTTTGCGCATATCCAGCGGCAAGCAAATGACTCCAGGAATTGCACCGAGTTACCCGTCTATACCCTATTCTATTATGATAAACTCCTGCTATTTTATCAGTGCAGCGGGGTTATCGTCGCATGCTTAGACGCAGCTTGTATTGCCGACCGTTGCTGGGGGGAATCACGTCCTTGATCTGAACGACTGGTGACGACAAGCAAGCAACGAGCCCAAAAAAAAAAAAAAAAAAAAACCGAAGATACCAAATCCAAATACCAATAAACCCTTATGCGGCCGTTTTCGCCCGCTTCAAGAGCCGTGCCAGGCTCAATATCAAGAGGATCGACCCCGGTCAAGTCGATCCTCAAGTCTGCGTCTGTGCTTGGGCGGAGAAAAGCTCAGCACGACGATGCAGACGCTGTTGAAGCACCAGAGAGCCCCAGCAAGCGACGAAAAGTTTTCTTTGACGATATTCGAAACGTGACATACGAAGTTGGTCGCAGGACGATGGAGGAAGTCAAACTGGAGGTGAGGACGGCCCTGGAGGGTCACCTCCGTGGCAACGACGGACAATACGACATGCTCAAGGAAATGTTTGCAAATGACAAGCAACGGTACCTGCCGCCGGTTGTGGGGGAAGATGACGATACACTCAAACCACATGAACTGCAAGTATATGTCATGGCGCTGACCAGCTGCGTCCCCATCCTCAAAGACAGGGAGTGCAATGGCCTTGTTCGAACGATCCTTCAATGCTCGTGGCTCGGTAGAGACGAAGCCTTTGCCAAGGCGTTTACACATTTTTTGGCTGCACTTGTCAGCGCCCAAGGCTCTTACCTTGCTGTTGTCCTTTCCATGATTGTGGGTAAATTCCGCGACACGAAACAATCCGCCTGGGGCGTCCCCGACTTTCCCGAGGTTACCCGCGAAACGATGCGGGAGAGACTTCACTCGACGCTGCATTATATGCTTAAAATGTTTCCTTCAGCAGTCTCTGTACTTGAGACGATGCTGAGCAGCATGTTTCCATTCCCGGACGATCCCCTCCGCACCCACATGGCCTATATACATAACTTGCTCAAGTTGAAGGAATATGTACCTGAACTGCAAGATGAGATATTGGATATTATACTCAACCGTGTTGTCAAGATTGATTCGCAAATGCAGTTGGATCTGGAAGATTTGGACGACGATGTCACTGCAGCAGTACTGTTTGCGCTGGGCGAACGCACACAGCAAAACGACGGCTGGGAAGGCGACATGCTTGACGATGACGACGCGGAATCTGTCAACAGCGAAGACTTTGATTTTGACGAAGAGGCAACAAGAGTCAAGACGGTCAAGGAAAACGTAGAGAAAATGGACGCAGTTTTGGACACGCTCTTCAAATTCTACACGCCATACTTTATCAATCCTGGTTCGGACAAGGCTTTTGACGCGTTTACCATTATACTCCGCGAGTTTGATCACATGGTTCTGCCGACATATAAATCAAGACACACGCAATTCCTGATTTTCCACTTTGCGCAACAACATGAGCGTCTTACGGATGCCTTTTGTGGCCAACTGATTGCCACGGCATTTCAGAGCAATACACCAAATGTGTTGAAGCAGGCAGCAGCCGCCTACCTCGCTAGTTTCGTCGCCCGTGGCGCTCACGTTCCGCGAAGCCTGGTGCGAACTATTTTCATGCTACTGATACACCACCTCGAGCAATATCGCCGGAAGTATGAGCCGCTTTGCCGTGGTCCCGACTTAAAGCGCTTCCATCCGTACTACAGTCTGCTGCAGGCGACTCTATACATCTTCTGCTTCCGATGGCAAGATTTAGTAGTGGGAGCACCAGAGGTGGTGGACGCGGATGATGCAGCATCGTACATTGGACAAGACCTGGAATGGATAGGGTCGTCGAGAAAGGACCTGTCGGTGCAGATCTTTGGCAAGCTGAACCCGCTTAAGGTGTGTGCGCCAGTGATTGTGGAAGAGTTTGCCAAGCTGGCGCACCGGCTCAACTTTCTGTACGTGTATCCGCTGATTGAGAGCAACAAGAGGGTACGATTGACGCAGTTTCTGTCGTCGACGTACGCAACAGGCGGGGCACTGCGCGATGCAGGATACGACGGACAGGAGGAGAGTTACCATCAGCTTGATCCATACTTTCCATTCGACCCATATCAGCTGCCTGTGAGCAAGCGATGGCTAGACAATGACTATGTGCACTGGAAGTCTGTCCCAGGCTTGAATGCAGATGATGACGAGGACAGCGATGACATGGACGAAGAGGACGAGGATGAGGGCGGGCTAGAGGAAGCAACGGCGACTGATAGCGATGGTGATGATTATGACTGAAAAGGTATAAAGCTGTGGGATATATGTTTGCTGAAGATTTAGACTGGTTGGAAGGAGAAAAGAGAGGACATGTGACCAAGCATGCAATGTACATGGACCATTTTGGCATTTTGGCGCATTGGAGAAAAGGGAAAGCAATTTTTTGATGATTTCAGGATTGCTTTTGTTTTAGGTATATGTACTTTGGCATAAGCGCGGAGTTTTTATTTACGATGAATGAAAGAAACATCATTTCATATTAGCTTGGCTTTTACGAGGAGATGAAGTGGCTTGGTTTATATGATCAGTCGTAATTCGCTGACTATTTTACCGAGCAATGGATTCAAGTGTGCGTAGAGGCGTTCGTTTCCTACAGAGCGGATCAGTGTGATGAGCCCTCAGAATTCCATATGTTTGCGATTTGGAATTGACGATGCAGGGAGCAAGCCAGTCAGCCGGGGGTTCCCTGGTCGTCTCCCAGAAACAACGGCAGAGGGCCCCCGGGGCTCCACACTAGAGATAACAAACGATACTCTGGACTATACGAGTACAAATGATTTGAAATATGAAAGGAAAAGGGAAAAGGGGAAAGGGGAAACTGCTGATTTCATCATATATCGCACTAGGATTGGTTTGCTTGCCTCTATTTCTGTACATGGACGATGGTGCTTCTTCATGGTCCCGCACAGTACTATAGTCGGGGGTTCAGGTTGTTACCTCTTATCTGATGTACCTGCGGCTGGAGCGGGGAAATCTTAGCAGCTGACTGTCAACCGTTTGCTCCGCCAGCTGTCAGCTCAGCTGTCTTCGATTGGGCCACACCACGGCGCGACGTTGACAGCTGCATCACCACCTGCAGCGCTGCCCGGCCATGACGCACACACAAAGTCATGGCGATTCCGCTCCATCAGAGCGTCCGTCGTTTCTTTCGTTTTTGAAAAAGCGAAAGGGGAAGCAGAAGAGAGAAGCCGGAGGAGGAGGAGGGGGCGACAGCAGCAACAGCGGCAACAAGACCAACTGTGAGTGTTTCTGATCTTCAACGCAGGTTCGTTTTGTTTGTCCGTGATCCAAGCACCTACATACATACCCGAGTCAATTCTTGCATTTCCTCCTTGTCGTCTCAAATACTTTATTGTTCTTTGTGGCATCACTCGCACAATCACATCTCTCACACAGACTTTCTTTTTTGCCCGCACATTCCCGGACCTCCTACACGCTCGCAACTGGCCGGATGCTTTGCACAGTGGTCGGAGGGTGGCCGTGATTTGTCATGGTACATACCAGGCACGCCGACCGCCACGGCCCAATCGCCGGCATTTGCAATTTGGAATCCATACATATCATGTATTGCCTGACTTGACGCAACCTGTCATGTTCAAGCTTTCTGCTAGACCGCTTAGCTCCCATAGGGCCGATCGGGTTTCTCCTTTGGGTTTGGGTCTCGCTCACCATTTGTAATGACGATATTCCCGAATGATGCTGCCGAGTGGCGCACCCAAACACCTGCTCTTCCTCTACCTGGCCTCGTTTTGCCGTAACATGATGTACTTTCCTGGTTGATCACCTTTGGTTTCCCCCCTTTTATTTGTTATTTATTTTGTACTTGAAACCACTTTCCTTTCTGCGCAGAGAAACCCGCCCAAACCAATACTTATTCCCCTACTTGCCATGCCATACCTGTCTTCTAGTTCGGCCGTCAGGGACTCTGCACGAATGAAGCGATTCAGAAAGCCTGCAGTTACTCATACTAAGACTCCCACAGCTCCGCAAAGCAACAATGGCAGCCCCGAAAAACAGGGTGAGCAGCTCACCAAGGCCCAAGTTCGACGTGCCCAGGTGCGCAAGGCCCAGATTGAGCATCGCCAGCGCAAAGCAAACTACGTCAAGCAGCTAGAGATGGATATTTCGCAGCTGCGAGAACTCATTACTCAGGCTCAGCGTGATACTCATACTCTCAAATCCGAGAATGACGACATTCGAGCCATCATGGGCAAGAACGGCATCCCTACCCCGGAACTTACCCAAGGCCAGGTCAGCGAAGCTACTACATCACCATCAGAAGGCCAGGCTACGCCGACACAGCAAGGGGCCAAGTCACCCATCACATACCCGCCTCAAGAAGGCCAAGAACCATTTTTGCCGGATTCGCTTGGCACCACCGAGGAGGAGCTTACTGTTACGCTGAGTGCAAACAAGACCATGGGCACGCCCACTCTTAGCGTCAGCCCCAACTCGTCAAATAGCAGCTTCTTTACCCTGTCAAGCCCTGCAACCTGGACCAACAATCAGATCGAGCTGTCTCCCCAGCAGGAGCTCGTCGTTGTCAACTTTGTCCTCGCGTGAGTTCACCCAACTACCTTGCTGTCCAGATTTTCCACGACACTCGCTAACAGAAAATACAGTCTTGAGCACGTCTGCTGGGACCATTTCTGGGTTGGCGACTGCCATAACCACAGCCAACAAACCGAACAAGAAAAGGGCCACACTCTAATGGCCAGTTCCTACGTCATGGCCAACGCGCCCGAGTCGGTATACAAGCAACGAGAAGCCTTTACTAGCCGTTTTCGCTCGTCACCAACCCTCCAGTGGCAAAGTTCTCCCGTCACGCTCGATTCTCTGTACGGCCTGGCACAGTGTCTCAACCCAGGCGGTGAAGAAGTGGCTCCGGTACAAGCTTGGTTCGAATTGGCAAACAGATATCCGATAGATGTGCTGTTAAAGCCAGCGACATTGGTTGCTCTAATGCGGGAGTTGAAGGGAGTTGTTCGTTGCGTGGCGTTTGGTGCGGCGATGGAGCGCGAGGCGTTTGAGAGCGTGGTGGTCAGAGTTCTTGGTCCGCCAACAGGTGGTTTGCAACTGGCGGAGTAAAAAAGTTGACGGCGATTTTCTTTTTTCCAGTTGACGAGAGGCTGGGATGCTTTACTTAATTTTTAACGGTGTGTGTAATCAATATGACGTAGCGCAAAACTTATGATGGGTGCTGAAAAATAATATACCATGGCAAGTTATTAGACTTGCATGTGTATACACTTACAGAACAGAATACAACTGGCAAAATGCTTCTTTGGATAATTAATATATCCTAAAACCAGGGCAAATCAACAGAGCCGTATACTTGATAGAAGAGCAACACAGAACATCTATTGAATATAGGACACAGTTGACAGCATGACATGAATTCGCTCACAAACTGCACCAAAAAAGTAATAGACAAGAAAAATATATATTATAAGAAAAAAAAAACTTAAAAAAAACACCAGAAATGCTATCAACTACTCATCCTCATAGAGACTTCACCATCGTCTTTTCCTCAAACGTATCCTTCAACAACGACGCCTCACACGCCTCCTTATCCGGCACGCCCATGGCATAAGTCGACTCGAATGCAAAAATCGACAACTGCGCAAAAAACGGCCTCAGCACTTTCGCAACCAGCTCATCTCGCCTCTCTAGGCCAATGTCATCTGATATGCCACCGCCTTCAGACCCCAAAAGCGGTCTGCGCCGCGTGGACGACGTTATGGCGTGGTCTACCTCTGGTGTTGCTGTTGCAGATGCCATGCTGTCGTTGTGGTTGCTGCTATTTGCCGCGTAGCCTGCTGCCGAGCCGAGATCTTCGGAAATTTCGTCGGCCAGCGCCACGGGCTTGGATGACGAGGAGCGGTATACTGCGTCTATGGTGTCGGTGATGAAGAGCCACTCGTGCAGCTGGAAGTCGTCGGGCGCGATGCAGGTGAGGAGGTCTAGCAGCTTGCAGGCCTGGAACACGGCGGTGTTGGAGTAGGTGTCTGACGCGGCGCTGTTGTCTGGTGCCACGACGGAGGAGATGGCTGCGTGGAGCTCCGCGTTTACGACTGGCCAGAGCATGGCGAGGTGTACGGGGCTGGTGCGCAGGACGAGCGAGCGGAGGACCATGTATACGTCTGCGCGGGTGGTGGAAGACGGTGACGAGGTGGAGGACGCAGCGAGCAGCTCGACGAGCTTGTCAAAGATGGTGGGGAGATCGGTGACGAAGGCGTCCTGGGCGGATGCGAGGATGAGGGTTGTGATGCGGCGGAGGTTGAGCTGGGTTTTGCGGTCTGCTTCGAGCCGAGCAGACGTTGCGCCGACGCCAAACACGATGCCGGCGGTTGTGGGTGCGGCGATGCGGCTTATGATTTCCGGCATCTTTTCCTTGTCTGTGAGGGTCCATTGCTTGAGGAGTGGGAGCCAGCCTTGCTGCACCAGCGCGAGATCCATGCCGAAGAAGCGGCCGTCGTTGAAGGCATCACCGACGTCCTTCTTCCATACCTTTTGGTTGTTTTGGAGCCGCGACAACTCGTGCAATAGCTTCATCGTGTTGGCGGATACCGAGTCTGGGAACGCCTTGGTGCGGAGCGTGGGCGCAATCACACTGGTTGAGATGGTACTTGCTGCGGACTGTACGCGGTCTGCTTCGGGGAGCACCTTGGTTAGCTTTGGCACGACCGAGGCGAGGATGCCAATGACGTCGCGCGGTGTTTCGGGAGCTGATGCACCTTGACCGCGGCGAGTCTCGCCCTTTGCCTTTTCGCTTCCACTTGTGTGTTCGGCAAACGTGATCGGTCGCGTTGTGAACAGGGCTGCGAGCAGGCGGAGGAAGAGATCACCGAGCTCGCGTCGCATCTTCTTTTGCTCGCCAAAGTTGGTATTGTCCACCTTTTCGCCAAGGATGGCAGCAAACTCAATTAGACTTGCAAGAATCTGGCGATGCGGGAACGGATTCGCCAGAATGTCTTTCAGGAATATGATGCAGTCCTGCCAAATCTCGTCCATGGCATCGTCGTCTAGTGACCGCGTGTACTGTACCAGGAACAGAGCCAGGTCGGTATCCTCCAGCGATATTGTTAGCGTCGACGTTCGAGATGGGTCTAGTGCACCGGGATTCGTGCGGCTGTAGATGGCGTTGAACAGAGCTGGTATCGTCTGTCGTGGCCGCGATGCTTCAAGCGCCGAAAGGAAGTTGAATGTCTCAAGAGACTCAGAATGTGTCTTGGCTTCGTTCCAAATGCCAATTACTGTTTCGAGGCACTCCAGCATCTCTGCAGCAAACAAGTGTTCTAGCAGTCTTCTTGCACGATTCCTCATACGGAGTGACGTGTAGATAAATGAGGCCGCCGAGCTTGCAATAGATTCATTTGCCTGTCCACTCTGGCCCCAAGCCCAGATCTTGTAGCAGATTCGAACAGCATCTTGGAATGCAAGGTGAACTGTTAGCCGATCATTGGCAGTTGCGCTTCGGCCCTGTGGCGAGTCAGACTGGAAAACTCCCGAGACCATGCTGCCAAATAGTGACTGTTGCTGTTCCGGTCCCTTCATAGCCAGAGCACGGCTTTCGTCCTCCAACAGCTGGTCGTGAGCTCGAGCAAGAACCTGTTCCAAGCCGTTCAAGAGGTGGATAAGCGTCGACTCGGGCGAGTCAGTCGGTTTCGAGCTAGCATGATTTCCTGTATCGAATGTTTGCTTCAGGCTCCAGAAAGTCTGTCCGACTTGCTTGCACAGCGTTTCAACCAAGGGAATCACAATTTGGAAAATGGACCCTGCGTAGAGAGGCAGGCATTCGCCAAGAAACGCTACCCAGCTATCCAGTACCAATTGGCTGCTTGAAGCGTCAAGTCCGGCTTGCAAACACTTCAGCAGCTGCGGAGGAAGGCTGGGCTGTAGCACCTGGCGATTCTCGCTGATTGACAAGGACGGCCGGCTTTGTCGTGCCTGATCCATGCTAGCGTGCCACTTTTCTGATACTGGAGACATTGGTCGTTCTACAACAGAATAGTCTTGAAGCTTGAGAGAATCGTATAGAACCTCAAGAAGCAAAACCTGCATATAGGGGTCTGAGCCATCCAGCGACTTTGATAATCTGTCAATCAGTGCATTTTCCATGTGGAAATGCGACAAACGATCTGCCTGTTGTGTAGTAAGGAATGGATGGAGTACCGTGACCGCGTATCGCTGTAGTTGAGAGATACGACCTGTGAGATCTTGACTAGCAGAATCTGCGCTGTCGCCGGTGATACACTTCATCAAAAGGCGAACAAAATATTCTTGTAGAGTCACTTCGTCGCCATCACCGCCACTGCTTACATGCATGTGCTGATCTCTAATGGCGATATGTTTTGATCCCATAATAGCCCATGATAAATTGCTCGTGCATTTGAGGACATTATTTAGGGTTCGCAGATAATAAAGGCACAAGTCGAGGTCATCGTCCTCTGAAAATATCTGTGCAGTCGTATCAAGATCATCTGTTGACAGACATTCTCGAGTAGCCTTCAGAAATGGCAAGTCAGACAGCTTGACGGCAAACAGAAGAAAGAGCCTAAAAAAGTTGGTTAGCTGCAAGAATCCGAGAGGGTATGAACTTTGCTTACCTGTCTATGCCAATCATGCTGTTAAGCCAAGCTTTGACGTTCATATAAAGGTGCGTTCTTTCATCCATCAAAGAATCGAGAGCAAGGAATAGCGGCTGCGTCAGCATCACTTCGAAATAGTCAGCGCCTGACAATCTCTGTCCTGGTCGAAGCTCTGGCATTGAAGGTTTCGACCCACGGCGTTCCGAGTGGTTGTCTTGAAGCGTGTGAGACCATAGAACGCCAAAAGTCCTGCCCATTTCAGCTGCATTGTTCTCGTTCTGATTCACAAGTATAGTAGAAAGAGCTGCTTCAATGTCCCTTCTTTGTATCGTCAAAGCCGTCTGGAGTTGCCACAAGGATCGCACAGCTTCCACGTGGAATTTGGGTTCTGACACTGCTAGATATGACCAGGCGTGTTCCACTAGAGGGAGAACAAGGCTTGATAAGTCTGCGATTTCAATTCTTTGGGCATAGTAGAGTTGAGTTGCGAGAGTAAGAATAGACGAAAAGTCGGCAAAAGGAATCTGTTTGGCTTGAGATAATGCGTCTTTCATAAATGCAAGGAGAGGCCCTCCATCCAACTTGTATGACGTGTGCGTTTTCACCAAAGCTTGAAGCAGTATTCGGATTCGTAAGCTCAGATCAGCGGAAGTGGTTTCCTTCTTCGCATGCTCGTAGACGTTTCTAGCTGCCTTTTGCAGCAGCAGCTGGCCCACTTGGACACCAGAGAAGGGTGGTGACGCAGCATCCAGATTCCCCTGCTCGGTGACATAGAAATCACGTATCTTTTTCAGTAAGTCAACAGTAGAGACGGAGAGAGCGAACTCTTTGCTGTCCGCATTCGTGTCTGCAGAAAGCTTCGGAAAAGCTCGCTCTGGAACCAGCTCCAAAAGAGATGCCACAATAGAGAGAACTTGGTCCTCAAGTTTTCGGACTGGAGACCTCGATGCAGTCTGCTTCTCTTCACGACCCTTTAGATCTTCCAGCATATAAAGAGCGGCAAGACAGGTAAGCGGTGCATGGGTTGTCACCATTTCCTCTTCTCTGACATTAAAGTTTGCAATAATGAAGCTGATGAGTGATAGCTTCTTTGCACGCTCCTCCGTCGTAAGGTCACCAGGACCAATTGCCTGCGCTAGAAGCGCAACCAGTTCGCTGTAAATGAGCCCACTTTCGATACCATCAAAGAAAACACTGGCGCTTCGCAAAACTTCTTTAAAATCAGAGTCTGTAGGGGCTCTGTCTTTGAAACTCTCGACGCTCTGAATGACAGGGAGAAATATCTCTGGGATTACGAGCCCACCAATCTCCCATCTATCCATAAGCGACAGGCAGATGCGGTACGGACGAGCTCGTTCAGTCACGTCGCTACCTTCTGCGACTTTGATCATATCTAACAGAGCTTTGGTGAGAGCCTGTAGACCGTACTCTTCAAAGTAGTTGGTTCTCGATGACAGATATGCTTGCTGCTGGTCTGTTGATGCCCCAGCAATGTCGTTGCCCTCACCATCTTGCCCAACAGGTTCAGGACCTAATAGCCAGGCCCACAGACGGCGATTTAGACTCATATCTCGCCGTGTCACAACACCTGTCGCGGACTTGAGCAAGAGCTCCAAATCTGTGGGCTTCACTCGCGACTGAAGCACGGTAGAGTTTAGTGGTAGATGAGTTACCAATAAATCCAGAAATCCACGCTGAATGAGAATCTGTTCATCCGCAAGACCGCTCGCAAAACAGCGAATCAGTAATCCCGGCTCAGGTGATGTGACCATTGTCGCGAGGTCTTTGCTTGTCTCGTCCCCCGACTCTGACGCCGGTGCACCCAACGAAGGAAGATGTCGTACCAAGTATGCGAGTGCGCCACCTCTACGACTCTGGCTTGTTATTGACGCCATGAAGAAGCACTGCCAAAAGAAGTCATCGCCTGACGAATGGTGGGGCGTCAGCTCTTTGCTTCCAGGCGGCCGAATCGCCTCCTTGAAGCTGCTGACGAGGTGTAGTGTTCGGTCAAAGTCTTCGCTCGTCTCGTCTTCCAAGCCTGGGAGAAGCGCCAGTATAATCGACCGCATTGCAGGCCGCAGCGACCGCGAATCCAGCTTCAGGAAGAACTTCTCGAGAAGGTCGAGAAACGGCGAGCGTACCGATAGGGAAGCAAAGGACAGAGTCGGTGCCAAGCCTGGGAGATATAGTGGAAGATCTCTGGAGAGTCCATCTCGGCCTATCGTGTCAAAAACATATGTATAAACCTCGAGGGCTTTCTGGTGCACGCCCGAGGGCAACGTCGGGTTTAAACACTGGGACAGTCGTTTCGACAAGGTCGCCTTGGCAGGTATTGTCGCATTTGACGAAGGTCGAGCTTGTAGTGCCTAGAACAAACGATTAGCAGTTGGTTCAAACAGCGCAACGTGTGCCATACCTTGAGAACGCGGTTCAGGAAGGAGATATAGTCAGCCCATTCTTCAAGGGCGGTTTCGAAGAGCGAGAGTGCCTTTTCGACACCAGAGGCATAGCGACGGAACGCCTTGTCTTTAATTGGCGCCTCCTCTGCAAGTCTGTTAGCTGTAACTCCTCACTTATTTAGAATGCGCCGTCTCATACCGCCTCCAAGCTGGTTTCGCCATTGGCGAGGGATGGGGGAGTCTCGCCCTGAGCTCTCGGGAGACCCCGAGAAGGCTCCAGAGCCCGGATCAAGCGCCATGATTGCAAGCTGAGCACCTCATGGGGAAAGCAAAATAATTGTATGCGCCGGGTGCAAACTGCAGCGTTGCGCGTCTCTGGTAGACGTAGAAAGGCTTCTGTGTCGCTGTAAGAGAAGGCTACGTTGCAGCCTGTGACAGCTCTCAAGGGTGGATACCTGCGTGGCGCGTCATGGCGGCCCTGGACGGGAGGTGACGCCGTAAACCAGCCCCTCCAACTTCGACCGCCCAAACCCCACCACCGCTCGTCATCGCATAAGCTCCCTTTGCGCTGGAAACCATGTCTTGATCTACGGGGAGTTTAAAGCGACTGGAAGCAAAAAAGTAGCCATCAAGAGCATGAATTGGAGTCATACGTTGATAAGGCTCGAAGTAAAGCTGCAGACATGATATAAAAGCGCAGGCACGGATTGCAGCCATGGCAGAGGATAATACGCCGTCAAACGACGAGCAACGGCCGCCGGCGCCGGCACACACGACGTCAGATGGCTCTGCCGAGCAAAAAGGACTATCGGGTCAGGCCACTACTGCTGTCACCACGCTAGATATTCAGACGTTGTCATTCCCAGACGGCTCAAGAGGGACATTCTCGACGCCAGGTGCAAGGTCTGTATCGACACCGACTAGCGGATATGCGTCTCCAGGCCACAAGACAAACAACTCAGGGGGCGAGGTGGACGATGGAGCAAGCATAAACAGCTTTGCGCCGACCATGCGACCAGCCGGAGACATTGCAAGCCTGTTTGTGGGAGACTTGAGCAAGAAAAGCCACGCCTGGAATCTATTACGCTCTCAGACTGCAACAGTACAGCCTTTTGAGAAGGGGAGGCAACGCCCCAACGACCGGTTAGCTAAATTTGAAGACGAATTTTCAGCGATTCCGGATGAAGCGATTGAGGGCCTCGACGATAGCATGCGGATTGCAATGTGGAAATCCAAGCTCAAGCACTATATGATTCTCTCGTCTGCCGGTAAACCCATATGGAGTCGGCATGGCGATCTCATGTTGATAAACTCATCAATGGGAGTGGTCCAAACCATAATATCGTTTTACGAGGGCGCGAAGAACCCCTTACAAGGATTTACGGCTGGCGATGCGCGGTTCGTCGTTTTGACACAGGGGCCGCTCTACTTTGTGGCCGTGAGTAAGCTTGGAGAAAGCGACTCACAGCTTCGTGCGCAGCTGGAGGCGCTATATATGCAAATTCTTTCCACATTGACTCTTCCAATGCTCAAAAAGATCTTTGTACATCGACCTTCTACAGATCTGCGCAAACCTCTCGAAGGCACAGAGTCGCTGCTGTCATCACTCGCCGACAGCTTCACCAAAGGATCGCCGTCGGCATTGTTGGGATCCTTAGAATGCCTAAGGCTTCGAAAGTCACAAAGACATGCCATTAATAATACGTTCTTGAAACTAAGAGCCGAAAATCTACTATACGGCTTGATTGTCGCGGGCGGCAAGCTCGTCAGCGTCATCCGGCCTCGACGCCACTCTCTACACCCAACGGACCTCCAGCTCATCTTCAATATGCTGTTTGAATCAGAAGGTATTAAAACCGGCGGCGGCGAGAATTGGGTACCGATATGCCTTCCAGCTTTTAACAACGAAGGCTACTTGTACATGTATGTGAGCTTCTTCGAGGATTCTGAACAAGGGGATCAACCTTCTGGAGACGCACCCTTATCAACGGCGGAAGAAGTCGCCATGGTTTTGATCAGCACGGACAAAGAAAGCTTCTTCAACTTGAAAAAGATGCGCGATGGTGTCGCACAGCAGCTAGCTAAGAATGGCAGCCTCGCAGTAATTCGGAACGCGGTCCAGGCAGGACGACCGCGCATCGGGCAAATTGTACCCGGAAGCCCGATCAGTCACTTTATCTACAAGTCGCGAGCGAACGTGCAGTTTTGCATGTCATCGCTGGATCCGCTCTTCACGGGGGCGGTCGAAAGGAGACGGCTGATGACGCTGTACCATGAGCTGCATGTCGCAGTCCACGCAAAGCAAAGCCACCTCAAGATTCTGCACAACGTCGGCGAGGACTCGACCGCGTTGGCGTGGCTGACGCCAGTATTTGAGCTGTTCTGCGTCGGCGGGCCTAATATGTCGAGATCCATCATGGCACAGGGTGCTAATAAAATCGTTCAGTGGGCGAAGAAGGAAGAGCAGAGACTGTTTATAATCGGCGGCGGCGTGTTTTAGCCGGTGATAAATATCAATTGATTGATACCCTCAAAGCATGCCGTAAAAGAGTAATTTTATACAGCACGTTCAAGACGGTACACTAAACTACTTGAATTAAATATATACAAGTCCCGTAATTGACTATTTTTTCCTAAAACGCCGCTTTCCTTGTGTCCAAAGAAATCCATTTGTGTCCATTCCGTGCTGGGGGTATCCTAAAGTCATTGCATTTCAGTCGTGGGCGCGTGAAGCTCATTTCAACTGCTCGTGTGAGAGAAGAGACAAAAGCTCGGCAAGCGTCGGCTTTTCTCACTGCGACCCGCGATCAGAGGTTCCATCATCTGAGCCGTTGCTGCTCTTTGTTGTCGACGGGCGGTCGACAGGCTCATATGTCGAGGCGGGACGGCCTCGGCCAAGAATCATGGACCGTCTGGCCCATTCTCGTACGCGACCGTTGACATTGGTTCTGCGACGGGACTCAGTCTGCTGCTGCCATTGCTCGGATGGCGACTGTGGAAAAGACGGAGTTCGCACGGCCGAGCTGGGCGAGACTTTTCTGCTCGTTGAGAAGTCGTAGCTGGCACGAGACTGCGCACAGGAGTAGGAGGAGCAGGAGCCTGATTCGGAAGAAGAGCTGGGAGTAGTAGTTGCAGTTGTTGTTTGCGGCTCATTCACCAGCGCCTCGGAAAAGGGCGCGTCAAAGTCCTCGGTGAAGCGAGGGCTTCGAATGGCTGCCGACGGGCGGCGGAACTCTGCAGGCTGGGGCGCAGGCATTTCGATTTTCAGGCTTGGTCGGTTGGACATTGTTGAGATTGGTCGATTGTGTGCGGGGAGAAAGGAAGAGCTTTTTATATGGTTCTCTTTTCTTGTTCTTCTTTTGGCTGGGCTGGATTGACTTTGGTGCGGCGCGTGACGAGGGCTGGCGTCTTTCTTTTTGTTTGTTTGTTGGAGGACTGGACTCTTATTCACGTGGTTGCTAAGGCGTGTATAGAAGCAAAGTTTATGCGACGACTAAAGCTGGCGCAGCACAAAGTTACTTGTATAGGTATTTGTAGCAACAGCGCAGATGGATCGATGTATGGGAACAGGTGACGGAACTCGGTTGAAAAGAAAATCTCTGCAGAGGCGGCCTTTGCGAAACTGCGATGAGACGGGGAGGGTAGCGACTTTTCTTGTAAGATGCACGGGCAATCACTCTCGTCAACAGCGGAGACGGGGGGAAGCTCAAAGTGGTTTATGAGTACAGGGTCTGTCCCCTTTCCGGTCGCGTTACCCACTGGTGACCCCCCCGGCGTTCGAAGGTCTTGAGGAGAGACCCCTGACTAGTGAGAGTGGGTGGGTTTTGCGGAGACGGAGGCGCTGGAATGGAGCGACTGGCGGCCACTCAGGGAGACTGCTCTGCGGCTTTTAGCACATGTGGCGTGCTCTTTTTGGGGCTGGCCTCGAACACAATCGGTTGTCAAAGGAGGGCCAAGCTTCTTCCAGCGACGAGACAACCGAGCTGCCGAAAACCCCCAAGCGCAAGGCGATTTTTCTGCAGGGACCGGATACAGTGGATCAGGAGTAATCAACCCGCGAAACGGTTCATCCATCTTCTAGCGCGAGCTTCTAGAGCGCTGGTGCGTAGACATACCCCGGGATAGACGTCCGTGCCTCATGGTGCACTGCACAGGAAGGACGAAGTACGTTTAGCATAACGTGTCATTGTTATTCGCAGTAGTTCCCGGCGGAACAGCGCCAGTGCCCGGCATGGCATGTAGATCATTTGTGAGGGATGGTCACGGGGGCGCTTCTTGCTGGGCTTGCAACCATCCCTTGAGTACAGTGGTGTGGGAGTCATTCTAGTGGGTGTGTATACTTGGTACGTGTACATACAGGACGTTTGGACAGAGAAGTATCCAAAGTGAAAAGTAAATGAGCTTGTTTGTGATGAGATAAAATTGCGAAAAAGTTAATTTTGCCTTTTGCCGCGGCACGAGTATTTCAATTATACGCTTGTACTAATGTGTGTCAAATCGGGAAAAGACCAGGTTCTTTCTGCACGTAATAAAGCTTCAAGCTGGAGCGAAATTTCCAATCCGCCCCACGGTCATTTCGGCTTGGAGCACCATCCAACAAGTGGGTGGTGGGCTGGCGCCTCGTGGTGCACGTGAGCTTCGAGCTTGTTTCCAAGGCACAGCATGCGTCGACCTTGGAAAATGGAGTAAAGAAGTAATGAGCTGCGAAATTGGAGAGGAGATGATGGGAATGTCTTGTGTTGCTCGTGGTTGATATCATTGACTGATGGATACTGAAGCAACGTAATCAGCAGCGTCTGTCCGTGCTGCCGTTCGCACTAGTCAACAACTTCGTACGATGCCGCCTGGGTGGGCTGCCTTGGATAATACGCTGGAAAAATACTGGAATAAAACTCCGTAAATACTAAAATGTAAACACGAATGCTGCGTCTTCGTGGGTTCAATTATTAACAGTATATTCGGCATTTGTGCTCCTCCAGTTCCCAGCATCATGACGTGCTCCAATGACGCTTCACCTCTGCCAGCTGCCAACAGTTGTCTTACGAGCATAGTTTCCCAACTCAACCCAGCATCCTCCAATCCCCCAAAATTGAAGACCAAGCTGAGACTTGTGAATATACAATTTCAGACTCAACGACAATCTTTGCGAGATAGTCATGCTATTATTCCAACCCCAGATACTACTGCCTTGCCCATGGCCAACTCAAGTACACCTGCCGAGCTCGTCTCGCCAAGCAACGCTCGTTTGTCTGACGACACAAGCCGACTACCAAGGTATAAGGCTACAGCTCTTGCCTCCCAATGTAAAACCGAAAGGAAATAGGCAGGGACCATGCGCTCCTGCCTCCAATCACGATTCTCGAATCTCAATCTTCCCAGCCCAGGCCGCTGTTGTCTGCTTGAGCTTCAGCGATGCATCTCCAGGGCCAGCCTTGAAAGTCCATCTTGGTCTCCAATCGCTCAATTTTTTGGTGTCAATTTTGTCCTGGCGCCTGGCCGCCGTTTTTGACTCTTTTTGTTGGTGGAATCAGCTTATTCTTTCTCGGCATCGTCTATATCTTGGCTCGTTACCTACCTCGTCTTAGAATACACTTACTTAAATCCAAGGAATCACCAACATCAGTTAAAATGGACGGCCCTCAGCCGTTTGCAAAGCCATCTCCGCATACGGCATCCTTGAACATCTCTTACAGAGGGCACAGCAGAACGCCCAGTGCTTCCAACGCCATGCAACCCTCAAACAGATTGCCTCTACGCGTCGTGGATGACAACTCACCGCTGCCTCCGTCAGCATACGCCAACAGTGAGAACAAATCAGCCAAAGAACTGGGTGCTCAAGATTACTTCTATACCACGGCGCCTACGGGATATCAGCATGGAGGCCACCAGCAAGTCCCCCGTCCAAGACGCTACCCCGTCGACTCGGCTTATGCTGGACGCTTAAAAAATACTGCTTATAGCGATGAGCCGCAAGGATACGAAAAACGAAATGTTCGCTCCTACAGAGACACGACTTCTGAGATCATCTCCCTTTATGCAGCTTCGAACCCGCAGGCCTACGTACAGTTAGCTTCTCCCGGCCCAACAGACGCCAGCCGTGCGTATTCAATGAGCGCAGCCTACGCAAGACAATTCAATTCTCAGCGAACTCCTTCGTCGATACAGAAAAGTGCCAGCGCTGGCGGGCTGCAACGCTCCAGGTCACCTGCACCATATCCTGCCCGACTGCGACGTCCAGGTGTGCGAGCACTTTCTCCTGCTGTAACTGAGGATAGAGTCGTTGATTATGCTCGGCTAGCGGACGTAAATCGGAGCTCACAGGTACGTTAGATCCCTCTGCTACAAAGTAATAGACTTATTGTTGATTTAGAAACCTTTGCAGGCACCATATAAGTCAATGTACTCGCATGGTACACGTCGTCCTCCCCCCCTTGCTCTGCGTCCAGACATGAACAGATCCACAAACTCACTTCCTTCTGGTCCATCACCTGGACCAAGCCACTATGGCACAGCGTCGGGCCGTGCTAGGACGCCTAGCTCTTCTGTGTCCTGGGCATCTCGGCCTTCTGATCGCTACTATGCAGGATCTACTGATCCAAGCATCCGTTCAGCCAGTCTAACGTCCATTGTTGAGATGTATCAGAGGCCTATGACAGCCACTGGTAATTGTCCCCCTGTGCGCCCAAGTGGAATGGTGTACTATGACTATAGTGAAGAGTTTAAGAAGCAAGCACAGAGTATTGGGGTGGATATTGACACACCTGTGTGCCCAATTCCGAAACGAGCAGGACACAATGGTCAAGCGATGATTCTGAGAGAAGAGTCCCAGTCAAGGTTGGATGCGGCCGCAAACTCTTCGAACAACCCAGACATTGCACCTATGGTGGTTCCAAGCTCTCGAAGCGGAGATTTAAACAGCATTGACGAGTCTTGTGACTCATACATTGAGGACAGCCATGAGGACTCTATTAAGGAAATTGAAAAGGCACTTGCCAATGCAATTTCAAATGTCGCTGCAGATCAAAACTTGATGAATACTCTTCGTGCTACTGACGCTCGCTATTCTCAACGCCTGCTCGCCTCAGCCAATATGCATGCTGCAAGGCTACGGGATAGGTCTGAAGGAGGTGCTTCAAGCTCAGCCAATGATTGGGCGATACCACAGAAAGCATGGAGACAGTCGAAAACAATTGCTACGGAGCCGAGCTATGCCGTGCGTCATTCCAGCAACCGAGCTTCGCAGACGAGTTTGTGTAAGAAGGACTTTGCTCTTGATCCTGTGTTTGCAGATTTCACTTCTCTCTTGTCGTCGTTTGAACGCCTCGCAAAGTCCCCGTTTTCCAGACTTAGTGATGAAGACGACGACGAAGAGAGCAAACACTTGAGTAGACAGCTGACATTGGAGCTCCTTGACAGAGTCTCTGCTGAGACTAAAACATTTCAGAGACGTCACAGGAGAAACCGAATTACCCAAGAGATTGGACTTTTGGAACAAACCGAAGATGACTCTGCGGCTAGCCATCCTCTTTCGAGCGAGGATACATTAGTCCTTGCACCTGAGCCGCTGTCGCCGACCCGCCAGCCAGCAACGAAGAATGGGCAGGAGTTGAAGCTTATGAAGGCTCTGCCGCTATTGCCCAAGGAAAGGCTATCGTCAAGCTTTCCAGAAAATGAACAGGAAACCGGAGCTACGGAACAGGCTGTTTCTCCATTGCCACTGAAACCTGAGGGAAACGGGAATGGTTCGCAATCTCCAAAGAGCTCCAAGTCGCCACTGACCAACAAACCATCTCATTACCAAAACCCTTCAAAGCTGAAGCTGCGTGTTAACGCGTCTAGATCATCTACCGATGGAGACGCGCCGACGGAGGTTGGGCCTGTGCAGTCACAAAGAAGCTCCATGGATGACGGACGTGACACCACGAAACCTCCACCAAGATTGAAGCTCAAACTGTCACGGACTCAGCTGAACCAAGGCCAAAGTGCCCAAAGCGGAACTATCATTCGTAACAACCGGCTTAAGCAGTGTAACGCACTCGCGGACGTGGCACCATCTCCCCGCTCATGTAAAGCTTACCATGCTCTCGCAGATAAAGAACCATCTACGGACGAAGGATCACATCTGACAGACGGGACACTGGAGGCAATCGAGGACGAGGCACGGCGTCGAAGCTCGGGTCATGTATCTGACCAATTCAATCTGGCCTATCCACCCACGCCGCCAGAAACGGTTGACAATGGGTTTCACAGCTCGAGCTCGACTAGAAAGCTTGTAAAAGAGTTGCCGACCTCGTGTTCCGACGTTGGCCGGATGCCCTCTCGTCGCCTTCGGTCAAAGTTTTCGTTTTTGCGGCCGCGCACTACAGCAGCTGTTGAAGCTGAGTCGACAACAAACGAGATGGACGGAGCCGCCAGCCTAGAGGGTGAGAAGAGAGCTGCAAGCATAGACGGACAACACCATGCATCGGGAAAGTCGGCTATTGCAGCTTCTACCTCTGCCAAATCCGAAAGAGTGGGTGTGAAGATGAAGCGATGGGCGACGGATGCGAAGCGGGCAGTGCGTTCTTATGTGCGAAGAACCCTTGTGCGTGCTCCGAAAAAGGCAAATCAAGACTGCAAAGATGTATCGACATAAAGGAAGCTTTGTAGAGGCTGATGGCCGTCTTTGTATGATAGCTACGGCCATTAATGATATTATTCCGGACTTTTTGGAAGAATAGTAATAGCACTTGAAACAATGGATTATTCATACAGTATTTTTCTTTTCTTTTTCTTCTTTTGCGACTGCTTTATATCATATTCGTTCGCAGGTACATTCATGCTTTACACCGTGCACGGCGCGGAGTCTGGCTGTGGAGCAAGGCGGAAGTGGAAGTCCACCAACCTAGCATACAGTTATGGTTAAAAAAGGGCTCCTGGCACAACAGCCAGCTTCCATAGTCGCGGCGCAAAGCCTCGACCAACATCTACATTGGATAGCAGGCTGCTGTATCCCTCATGACAGAAAAGCTTTCCCGCAGCGAGATGGTGCTGCAGACAGGCCAAGATGTTCGTCTTGCCGCGCGAGCAGAGCGTCACACTGAGCCGACGTCGGGGCTTGCGCCGGGGTTCCTACAAGCGAATATGCTTGTTCTTCCGCAGGAGTACGCCGACGACTTTAGGCGGCTCTGCGCACGAAATCCCGTGCCGTGCCCGCTGATTGCCGAATCATCATCGGTTGGCCGGTTCGATTCGGTTACCTCGTCTGTACCCGGTGCCGGTGCAGGGCGACTCAACCTGAGCGGCTGCGACCTAAGAACAGACATCCCAGCGTACATGGTGTACCAGGACTCGAAGCTGGTCAAGTCGCATTGCAGAGACATCAAGGCTGAATGGACGGATAAGCACGTCGGCTTTCTGATTGGCTGCTCCTACAGCTTTGAGACTGAGCTTGCTGCGGCCTCGTTGCCGCCTCGCCATGTTGTGCTGCAGCGGAATGTGCCCATGTACAGGACTAGCTTGACGCTGTGTCCTTCTGGGGTGTTTACGGGGAGCACGTATGTTGTGTCTATGAGACCTTATAAGAGGCGCGACGTTGAGAGGGTGCGGGATATTACACGCAGGTTTGGCGCGACGCATGGGGAGCCTGTTGCTTGGGGGTGGAAGGCTGTTGAGGAGCTGGGGATTCAGGATATTAATGTGCCGGAATGGGGTGATGCGCCGTTGACGCTAGATGGGGAACCGTTTGGGAAGAAGGCCAAGGAGGTTGGGAGTGAGGATGAGGAGGTACCCGTGTTTTGGGGATGTGGTGTTACGCCGCAAGAGGCGGTTATGAGGGCTGGACTGAAGGGGACGGTGATGGCGCATGCTCCGGGCCATATGTTGGTTCTGGATGCTAAAGATGAAGATGTTGTTTCATGAGGGTTTAGGTCGATTGGTTGGATTATTTAAACTCGGATACGATGGATATAGTAATGACGGTATGATACATGCGGGAAATAGAAACGGCTTTTCTTAAATATTCTTTAACATTGGAAATTGGCCGACCTTTCGCCTACGTTTGAGGGCATAGTACGGAGTATACTGGTGGTATGGGTCACCCGCCTCGCTGGGCTTTGCTAGCGCAAGTCTACGAGTACTGGTAGTACAGAATCCGGGGGGCCTTAGTTAACCGAAACCCCCAACCTCAACCATCAGCACCCCGCATCGAAAAATCGTCGGGACAAAGACCCCCAAGCAGAAGTGATCGGGGCCTGCGGGCCGCAAGTTCTCATGTTTTATTGACGTGTCAGATTAATATAAAATATACGGAAATAAGCAACTAGGAGCCATGGAGGAGACGCAGACGCCCCTGGGCGAGTCTATCCGAACATCGTGAGTAGTTTTTTGGTATCCAAAGCCGAGTGGAAACCTGGGGTAAGCGAGAAACAGCAAATGCTGACAGTGAGTCTTTTTTTTCTTAAGCTGTGAGCGATGCCGCCGGCGCAAGGTAAGTTCTTATCAATTATTTGCTTTATTATTTAGTTTAAGCTGACGTTTACTTCTCTTCGCGACTTGTAGATCAAGTGCGACCGCAAGCGTCCGTGTTCGCGATGCGTCAAGGCCGGCAAGGAGTGTATCTTGCAAGGCACCGGCGAGAAGCAACGGTAGGCATTTACCGCCGCATAGTCCTATGAAGCCAAAGAATTACCTTGCTAACTATGGGTAGACCCGTGTCTAAGAGCTATGTAACAGCGTTGGAGGGCCAGATTACGGCTCTAGAGCAAGTCATCCGCCGCCTTGCTCAAGCTGACGGGCTGGAACGGGAGGAGATTCTTGCACAGCTCCCACTTGCTTCCCCAGCGGTACCTGATGCTCCCAAACCTACAGAAAAGACAGAAACCCCGTCGGACCCGAGCATCGTAGCTGCGCGGTTGCGCTCCGGGCAGCTCCGCAGGCTGCATCCCAGCCAAGGCGCGCAGTTCTTTGGCGGCACCAGTTTCCTACAGATGCACCTGTCGCGCGAGTCGTCGTCAGTCCCGGCTACAGCCGGCGCAGCTCCGGCAGCGATGAATTCATCCCCACCACCAAAGGACTCGCTGAAGCTGGACCAGCCTGCAAACACTATGCTGGGCGTAGAGTCAGACGAGTCGACGCCCCGGAGCGGCGCGTTCCAGTATGCCCCTCACGATGAAATGTCGCAAAAGCTCATG
This sequence comes from Lecanicillium sp. S3808, assembly GCA_023628775.1. Classification (NCBI taxonomy): domain Eukaryota; kingdom Fungi; phylum Ascomycota; class Sordariomycetes; order Hypocreales; family Cordycipitaceae; genus Lecanicillium; species Lecanicillium sp. S3808. Next base: position 363,058 of record JAMAJY010000010.1, read on the forward strand.
GCGACGTTTTTCAAGGAGCAGTACCAGTATAGCATGGTTGTGTATCGCGAGTACTTTTTGCGAGACTACGACGTTGGTTCGGGCAAGTACTACTCGGATGTGCTGCTCTATGCGATATGTGCTCTCGGCGCTCTGCAGTACGACGACACGCTGAATGTGTCGGACGTGTTTTGTGGCCAGGCGCAGGCATTGTTATATGGGACCCTCGATAACCCTGATCTCACGACGCTGCAGGCTCTTGTACTCTTGGGATATCGCGAGATTGCGGTGGGAAAGGCTTCCAAGGGATGGCTGTTTTGCGGCATGGCGTTCCGCTTGGCGCACGAGATGGGCTTGCATCTTGACCCGAGCAACTGGGATGGATTTACGGGATTTCATCGGGACAGGGAGATTCTTCGACGCGTGTACTGGTCGGTGTTTATTGCTGATAAGCAGCTGAGCTTGTACTTTGGTCGACCGCCCGCGCTGTATCCGAGTGAATCGGATGTGCGCAACACGATTCGTCTGCAGTACCCTCCCGACTGGCAGAGTTTGCTGGAGACGTACATCTGCCAAAAGGTTTCGGCTACGGAGTTTGAGGACGGGGTAGCGCTGGTCGGCTCATTTATATACCGCGCGGAGCTCTCCAAGATTATCCACGTCATGATAACAGATTTGTTTGAAAATCGGCGTGCCGACTCGGATGCTGCGGTTGTCGCGGCCAAGTCTCGCCAGATTCACGTTTCTCTCACCAGGTGGCTTGCCAGCCTTCCCGGCACGCTGCACTGGAATCAGTGGACCGTAGGCAAGGTGCCTCCATCAGTCCTACATTTACAGTAAGTTTCCACCTTGGATGCTGCAGTAGACAGAAAACTAACTTCTCTTTTTTTTCAGTATGGTCTTTCATACAGTCATGATAATTCTACACCGACCTCCGTCAAACATGTTTGACAAGCCCGGCGTCGCCGAAAGCGAAGACGTACAAGTCTGTTACGAATCCCTCCAAGCAATCCTGCGACTGATGCGCAGCTTCTCGCGCTTCTACCGCTACCGATCACTGCCGCTAGACTTTGTGCAAACACTCGCCACAGCAACGGGCATAGTGCTGATGAAGCGCTACCTGCAAAAGGCATCATGGACAGACCCCGATATTGAGCGGTCGCTGTCCTTGCTTCTCGAAGCCATGAACGATATCCAAAACACCTGGCCGCCGGTGCGGGAGATTCGCGACTCGCTAGTCCAGGCGCAGCAGACACAGCCGGCCCTGCCGCCTGAGGTCCCGTTTACTGCGTCGGACCTCATGACTGGGCTGCAGCTTGATGCTGCTGCCATGTCTGGGAACGGAGGCGCGGGCGATGTTGGAGCTGGCGATGTAGGATTCTTGACGCATATGGGTGCTGGATCGGACCAGGACTTTGAGACGTTGATTACAGATGAGTTTCTTAGCGCGCAGCTGCAGGTTCCGGGACCGGGTGTGCAGCCGTTTGATTTTAATCAGATGCCGGGTTTGGGCTAGAGCGCTTAGGGGGCAAGGGTAACACGAATAGCAATAGCTACGGGTTGGTGATCTGAACCATGCTGGTTGTGCTGGACACGGCGTACTGGGTTGTGGCGAGGTATTTTAAAAGTGGTTTTTTAAATTCAACGTTATTGCTGTATGAATACGCTTTCGAGGCTTTAGAAAGTAAGAGAATAATGTAACAACTTATATGAACATCCGGGACCGTGAATATTGGTGTTGGTGCTTCGGCTATATCTGCGCGATATCCGGCGGGGCAGAAGCCGGGCCAGTGACGACATCTCCCGACAAGCACGCAGCCGAAATCGCAGCGTATCCCGAGCCACGTGTAATGGCTACTACGAAGAACCAAACACTTGCAATATCTAGCGAATGACATTGCCACAAATCGGCTTTTCAGACTTGAGAGTTTTACGGAAAGATAGCAGGACATAAACAATGTCTTCTGGAAACAAGGATCTCTTTGAGCAGGGCCTCAAGAACCGCCGCGAGGTGGTCGGGGACAAGTATGTTTCGACTGCGCTGAATAACGGCTCGAGCGAGTTTGCGTTTCCGAACCAGCAGTTGGTTACCGAGTGAGTCTTCCCCTCTGAGTTTGCGAATATTTTACCGTGTATGACTACAAATGTAATTGTGGCTAACAAGGCTGTTGTGGCGGGTAGGTATTGCTGGGGAAATATCTGGTCCCGACCTGGCCTAGATAGGAAACAACGCAGTCTGCTGAGTACGTATTTCACGTCCTTTTTTTACTCATCTCACTGATATCTTTGGACATCTTAATCAAAATACCAAGTTGAACAACGGCAACTGTAACTGACCACGTACATCGCTCAGACATTGGCATCCTAACAGCCATCAAGAGCTGGCCCGAACTAGGCGTACACGTCCGCGGCGCCATCAACAACGGCCTAACCGAGCTCGAGATTCGCGAGGCGCTGCTGCACTCTACCGTGTATTGCGGTGCTCCTGCAGGCATGGAGGCATTCAAAGTGGCGGAGAGGGTGCTGAATGAAATGGCTGCAAATGGCGAGCATAAGAGGGAGCTGGATGCGTTTTCGAGCGAGGCTGCGGCGGCGGGGGCGTCGAAGAGCCAGTAGCTTTTGATGCGATGTACAGGAGATATGTTGGTTTGTTGTTAGCCTGGTTTATAGAACGTGAATTGATGTATTGTTGCGGGTATCTTGCGTTTGTTGGCGTGGATAGTGGTGATTGCGTAGGCTGCGTATGGAATACGAGGTTCTCCACGCTGGAGAGGCAAACTAAGTGGTTACATGTACGTAGCACTTAATGGGCTTGAAAACCGCTATGCCTTTACTTACATCATGATTCAAAAGACCAAAAAAAAAAAAAAAAAGAGAGAGAATAGCAAATGAATACGGCACGAAAAGGTGAATTTTAATATAATAATAAGCCTGCATGTCCTATACGGAAGCACCGCCCGGAGCCTTGTCGGCGAGCCCAGGTTGGATGGTCCGAGCTGCATCGGGCGGAGCAGTCCCAAAAATAGTAGCTACGAATGTACCTTGGGCAAGCGACTGGTGCCGGTTGCAAATAGGAGTATACGAGTACAAAGTATGTAGCGCCAGATGAAGAGGAGAAAAAGGGGGCAATCTACGAGAAGTACCGGGAATTCTAGAAAACTACCCGTCGTATAATATTTACCTTCCACGTACGGCAGCACCCTCCGCACGGTCGTTTGCATTACGAATGCCACGCATGTCAATCAGTCGATCGGTCGCCTGTTGGTGCTGCAACGACAGTGGATACTGCCACCTTGGCGCCCGTTACACACGTAATGCCATGTACATCCTGTCTACTGACTGTATGGACGTTGGACCCTGATGCCTAAGGTGCTGTATGCAAATTGCTGATACCCAAGTGAAGTGTTGGCTTTGCATGATTTAGCCTTGTTTTCTCAAGTATAACTTCTGCATACATTATAAATTAGGCTGCATGTTGGCAGTATACTTGAAACACGTGTCGCTGGTAACCCGCTGTCGCAGGAGCTGACAGAGAGAGAGAGGTCTTACGAGTATCCCTACTATCTCGTCACCTTGGCCCGCACCTTAGCCCGCTGCCAGCTGTCGTCGTCCTTCTCAACAGAGTAAGCGCCTTGCACAGCCCTGGCACAACCTTGGAACCTGGCACCAGCATCAGCCGTCCTGGCCATCCTGGGCCTGGCCACCTACATCGTTTGCCATTTTTTTTTCTTCTGCTTGCATTCTTTTTTCCCCAGCCAGCATTGCTTTGCGCTTGTCAGTCTCGTTGCAGCATCTTACAATCGGCCCAGGCAAGACGACACATAAACGAATGCATCGCTCCATCTAAGCACGGCTGCCGTGTCTGCCAGCCACTGCCATGGCCAACGTTGAGCCTGCGCCAGTGGAGGCTCCAACAGCAGCACCGCTGCCCGACGACCCCAAGGAGCAAACGACGACACAACAGGCCCCTGCCGCTGAACGACTGCCCGATGAAATCATAGAACAGTACGAAAACCTCCCAGTATGACGAAGAAACACAATATCTAACATTCATCCCAGAGTCCTGCGCATCACCGACCCCGCCGGCTTTGCGTCCCTCATTCTCCTCAATCGACAGTGGAGGCGCGTGTCTCAGCGAGCCCACCTCTATGCGCACCAGCTGCTACGATGTCCATCCTATGCCACGAGCCATACCGCCTTGCCCAGGGCCGAAGATGGCGACCTACCCGGGCTACGCCGTCTATTTGCACTCGAGGTCAAGAGGAACCTGCTGCAGCCGTTTATGCGACCTAGCGAAACCACCATCAAGCTGATATCAAACTCGATTAGCTCCTCGTCATGTCCTGGCGGCGAAGGCATGCAGTTCAGCGCCTCTGCCAAGGGCCACCACGTGCTTGCCTACAACTCGTCTCGCATGCATGTCTTGGATGTCCGCGGCGCTGAGCTCGAGGTCAAGCGAGAGTTTAAGCTGGTCCGTCGCCCGGTTTCCGCTACCATTACCGATGATGCCAAGACCCTCGTCGTGTTGTCGACAGAAATGCAACTATATCTCTATGATCTTAATGAAAGGCCACCTCGGCGGAAACACGCCATCATTCTCGATAAGAATCCCCGTACCATAGCCATTTCGCCTTGTGGCTCCGTCGTTGCCGCCGCGTACGACACGGGTATCGAAGTTTCCTCCCTGCATCCTGGTGCCCTGTATACCGACAAGCGCGAAGTCAAGTGTGATGCGGTCGACTCACTTGCATTCTCCTTTGACGGCACCCAGATTCTAGGCACAACACTGCAGTCATCTCCCCCGACAACTGTAGTTCTCACAGCACCATACTATGACCCCGGTACTTGCTTGGAGCAGGATAATCTTAGCGCCATGTGGACTACTTCGATTCTGTTTCCCAATACGAGCCACGACTGCTGCCACGCTACACTTATCCAAAACGGCACCCAGGAAGAAGCGGCCTGGGCATTCACATACGATCCAAGTTTTGAGACTTTCCGCGCTATCCGTATAGATGATTTACGCAACGGCACCACTTACTTTACTGGCCCTGCTCCGAAAGCGGCTTCACAGGCCAAATTGTTGCCCTGTACTCTGCCTGCTGCAACATATCATGGCCAGCTGGTGGCTGCCGGATTTCACGGGAATGAGGTCTGGGTCTATGGAGTACCAGAAGACCTAGATGCAGTACCGAATAACTCACTTTCCAGTCACGATGCACCGGCCGGTCTAGGAAGAAACGATAGCAGCCGAAGCAACATCTCCCGACACGGGTCCGGAAGAGGCACAGAAGGCACCGGCGAGCGACTCCCTCAATGGAAGCTGCTCTGCGATAAACTACGAAACAACTTTGTTGCCGGCCGCAAGGTATCAGAGCTCACAGGCTTGAGTAATGTCAAGTGGGTAGAGGGGTTTGGCGGCTCATCATCCAAAGAACGCCTCGTCATCACATCACGAGGTGTCTCTCCAAATAGACTGGTTACAGATGAGGAGGATATTGACTTTATCGACGGCGGTAGAGTTAGTATCCTCGACTTTGACTATGGCCTGATGGATGGAACAAAGCGTCAAATCACCATTGAAGTTGGTACTGATGACGCCGAGGAGCTCAAAGAAGAAAAGCGCGACATGGAAACCGAAGTAGCCATCGTGAGACGCAGGACCGTGGCACAGAACCGCTCGGGGCGTAACGGATTACTGAGAGCGGCCACAACAGCTGCAAATAATGCCGCCCTACCGCCTTTGCCGAGCAATCAAGCTACCAATGATGACGAAGACCCATTGGTACCTCGCCGCGTTGGCCGCAATCCCAGTACCGCTGTGGACGTAGATGGCGAGTCTATGGCCTCTGTCGATGAGATGGAAGCTCTGGACGCGCCATATGCCCATGCAAGCCCGCGTTCTGGGACTACGTTGCGACGCGCTGCCACGGCTGCTGCCGTTAATCGTAGGCTGAATCCTCGGACTGCTGATGGCCGCCGCATTGAATACCGCAGAGCCGACGGACGGGGTGAGATTCCTCACGAGAGCGACGCAGATAATTGGGTTCCCCCACCGCCGCCTTACCAGCCTGATGACCCTGGTGCGATTCCGCCGTTTTTGCAGCGCCCGGCTGTTGCACCGCTTCCTTCTCCTGGACGACCTGTTACAAGCCATGCACCAACTAGCCTGCCAACATGGCAAACAAACTCTCCTGCTTGGCCCGGGACATTTACACCGCATACTGTGGAGGGCAATCGCCGACAATCTCGTCAGCGCACAGCTAGTGATTCGACAACGTATAGTCGACAAAGGCCCGAAGAGATTTCGCGACCACAGTCTACACCTTCACTTCTTCCAGACACTGACGACCTATACGACGTGTCAGCTCCGGCCTCACCACAACCTCAGGTTATAGACTATACTTCAAACGAAGTGTCCGAAGGAGACGCCGCTTTCCCCGCAGCTGTAACCGACACCATGCCAAGCGTCTCGCATGAAACAGCAAATGCGCAATCTGATACAGCATCAGCAAATCCCGTCCCGACACAACAATCTGGCAATGAAGAGTCTGCGGCGCCGACTTTAGATGTACAAATTCCCACTGCCCAGCTCTCTGTGACATCGGAGGGCGAGTCGCAAACTCACATTCGCAGGCTGTCGAATGCGCAGACGTGGCCTCGGACATCACAGGCCCCGGCTGCACCCGCAGTGGAAGAACCAGCCCATGTCCGTCGGCTTTCAAACGTGCAGACGTGGCCACTGGCCCCGCAACCAGAGCCTGATGTCAACCACAACATGATTTCGACAAATGCACAAGCTCGACCAGACTGGAAGACCTCTACAGATCATGACGAGGCGTCGCCATTACCACCACCACCAAGTGAAGCGCAGATTGAGCGTTTGAATAAGCGAATCAGCAGAGGCAACCCTCGACGCCTTTCTGGAGGCATCCCTTCACTTTGGTCTGTCGGCGGTAGCCGCCAGAGCAGTGACGCGCAGGCATATCTGCAACGAAAGCCAGTTCCATCGGTGGAACCAAACTTTGAGCGAGCGTCCATTGTGAACGCTGATGAGGAACAACCGCTGATTATAAGCACACCAAAGGGGGTTAGTGGTGCCTTTGATGGCCCCGGATCGGAACAGCGTAGCGAGACCCCGATACTTGCGCCAGTACCTCGACGACCACGACCGAATATTGCCTTTAATCCGCAGTCAACACCTGATCAGCAACTTGCAACGATATTCAACCCGTCGACAAACCAGGAGCCCGACCCATCTCAGCCGCAACAACAGAAGCCGCGAGGGTTGCCTTCATGGCTCACGTCACCGCCGTCATCGTCTAGTCGCTCATCGCTGGGTCTGAACCGACGACCTAGCAGAGCTGAACGAAGCGCCGCAAAGAATATCCAGGATGCACGAAGGCGCGGGTGGAAGCCCAAAAACAAAAAGGGAAAGAACCAAAATGGCGCAGAGGAACCTGGCTGGACAAATGTCCAGAGTGCCGCTCGGCCACAAAAGGAAGGCAAAAAGTGCATTGTCATGTAGCGAGGGGCTACAGTACTAAAAGGGTGCTACGAAAAGGTAGCAAAAAGAGGGATCCTGTTGTTGGAATATGGACCTGGTTTTTGATATTTGTCCTGTTTCTTTGCTTCATTGACATAGCGATTATGATTTGGTTTGACAGAAGCCTAATGTGCAATGCCTTTATTTGCGTGCATTTGTTTTCATCTCACCCATTTTGGCAAGCGAAGTCGTTTTTTAAAGCTCGGTGGCTTTATCCCATAGTTTTTGCATAGCACCTTGACGAAGCCTCTTAATCACCAATACGAAATAGTTTATCATGACACGAAAATTAAATATCAATTAAATCCAGCTAAGCAATAAGACGGCGCAAGTACCAGTGCGCTGTGTCGACATGTAATAAATTCCATTTTCCCAACTAACTCCATTTGCGCTGGTTACGCAAAACAAAAACCAAACAACAAAACAACCCCAAAAATTACCACACATTTCCTTTGTTTGTTGCTATCCAGTGTATGCACAGCTTCATATCCTGGGCGTAGAACCAGGAACATACTTCTCTCCACGATGCACACCACCCAAGTCCGCCTGGGCCATCATGTCTGAAAACGTCGTGATGCGATGGTCATCCTCACCCGCGCGTCCTCCAGGAGCAACGGTAGTTGGATCCGCAAACACGTCGATATTCTCCCCTTCTGCAGTCTGTCGCGCTGACGGTGTGCGTCGTCGCGAGTAGCTGCTTGATGCCTTCATGTTTCGAATGGGCGGCAACTTTGCCGAGCGTACCATGCCTGTTTTTGCAAGCTGTTGCTGCCGCTGGTGATGGTGATGGCTGTGGGAATATTCATCTACAGATGAAAAGGACGCTTGGGAAGCTACTGCAGGGGACTGCGCAGAGGAGAATGGGTTTGGGATCGAGAGCCGCGAGCATGATTGTGAGTTGGCGTGTGAGTTGTTGCGGACTGGAATCCGGTTGCTAATGGACGACGCCGCAGAGGGACTCTTGAGGACAAAGTCTGTGCGGTAGGCATCCGGCTGGACTATTGGCTCGGAGATTTTGAGGTGGCGAATGGAAGAGTTGGAGTTGGAGCCGCTGCGGGTGTGGGAGTGGAATCTCAAGTTTGGTTTTTCGTAAAAGGTTTTGTTTGCTTGTGCGCCGGTGGTGTGGTGTTGGCCGCGGCGACGACGGCGGCGGCGGATGTAGAGGAGGATTATGACGGCGAGGATGAGCAGGATTAGACAGCCGCCTATCACGCCGCCGATGATGGAGGTTAGTTTTGGCTTGGGCGTTGTACCCTCTGCTTCTGCTTCTTCTGCCGATGTACTCGTCTCTGCGGGAGAGGTCTCGGTAGTCGTAGTAGTAGGGGACGAGATAGTTGACGAGGACGGTGTCGGTGTTGAAGAGCTTGTAGTAGAAGAAGTAGTGGTGCCTGAATCCTTGGGACTCTTGGACTGATCTGCGTCTTTTCTGCACTTTGCCTCTCCATCTTTATCACTCCTGCAAGAGAAGCCAAACGGACAGCACCCATCACCGCACGATTCCAGCTCGAGGTCGTCGTCGTCTAGTAGAGAAGTCTTGATGGGTGCGTTGGGAAACTTGGCCGGGTCCTGCTGGGATATGTCGCAGACGATGGGCAAGATGGAATCGCAGTCGACGTTGGCGGGACAGCAGAGGATGGTTGTGTCGCCGGCGAGGGGGATGCAGAGGGTGCCTTTGGGACAGTTGAGGTTGCTGTTGGATGTGCAGGTGTTTCGTGCGGAGAGGGAGGGTGGTGGGAGAGCGTGTGTTGTTGTTGACATGGTTAGGGACCAGGCGAGGAGGAGTTGGCGGCGAGAGGCCATGGTTGGGAGAGCGGTGCGAGGTGTTGGGTTGGTGGTGAGGTTGAGGTCGGATATGATGCGGCCTGCGCTGAAGAAGGTGGTGGTGGTGGTGAAGTGTTCTTTGGTTGGAGGTTTGCTGGCAGTGGTGACTGGATGTGGCCGCAGGTGGCAATGAATGAATTGTCAAGATGTGAATGGCGTGAGTTTGTGTGACTGAATGAGCAAAGGAAATGCGGCAGGTAGTTGGAAGATGTAGTACCACGGAATGGACGAGTGAATCTAGACGTGTAGCACAAGAAGTCTAAAGAAGGGAAGTACAGAAAAGGCGAAAAGGAAAAGAAGGAAAGAAATGACGCGACACAAATCACGCCACAGAGATTAAGCAGCCAGAATACAAAGAAAACTACCAGGGAGCAAAGAGTGGCAACAAGGAGAAGATGAATACCAACGAAACGTGGAAAGCAGGGAAACGTTATCAAACAAGAGACTATCAGTCCCCGAACCATGCCGAGACTTGTCAACCTCAGACGAAACTATCCACCTATAGTTACTATGCAAATATAGAACAACCCTCCAAGGGCTTGTAAACGACTCGACGATAGAGGCCGCACGGAAAACAGTAGCACGTCTCAGGTTCAACGGCACCAAGCCGTATAAGCATGAGGCTGTGTAAGTCCAAGGGAAGCGACGACAGCCAAACAAATGCGCAGCAAGACGGGCCGGGACACTTGGTAGTATCCACAGTATTGGATAGATGGCGAAATACTTTTTACGACGAATGGTTCTTGAGACGGTTACATGCCCTTATGTTCTAAATTTGGATACCCTGAAATGGCGAAATGCATTGGCGCCGGGCTCGTGTAGAGATAGACAGATGTTGGCGGTTAATAGTATGGGAAGCGCGTTTCGTGTGCTTGCCGCCTGCGGTTAGGTGCGGGGCTGTGATTGGTCGGATGGCCACGCAGGGGTGGATGGGCTGCGGCATTGGGGCGAGGAGAGCCAATGATTTGGGGAGAGGCGAGGTTCGGTTAATGTGAGTGTTTTAGAAGAGTGGTATTTGGATTGCAGGCTCGGATGTGACGTAATCCTTTTGCGTAAAACAGTTTGTGTGCTTTTGACAGGATCAAGCTGTTTGGCTGGTTGTGGTGGTTGTGGTGTAAGCGCCGGGGTTACTGTCGGCTCGGAAGAGGGCATCGGTAAGCTGCTGATTTTATGAAAACACAATGTAAAGTTATTAAAAGCCATTTTCAAGCATAATTTCAAAGAAAAAAAAAAAGGGCAAATACTAACTAATCTTTGCCCGCTGCAGTTGCGACGTCTTGTAATTATCAGCAAGCGCCAATGGCACTCATCCAACACCACGTATCCCGCCATCAACAATCATACTTAATTTCACATAAATTAAATTGTTTTATGAAACTAGCCCAGATACCTACAAACACGCACAATTCCCATTCACACACGACTGCTCGCCACCCAGCCCCCAAACATGCAGCCCAACGCATGACCAAACCCCCAAAATGCGGCTCACCAAATCAAGTAATCCCGACCCGACCCTGCACACCGACGGGCCTTGGTTTTCATCCTATCAAGAGCCCAAATAATCACGCGGAAACTCGTTCAGCCAACCACAACCACCCAGTAAGAAGAATGAGAAACACTCACACTCACACTCACACCACACCAAGCCCCGCGCCGTTCCGACACCCGGGTGTCTTAGGACTGATGAGACATGCAGCAACACGGCACATATCAAACAACCCTAGCACGGCAAATCTTGCGTGCAAAATGGTATTATACCGTAAAACGGAAATGGGTGTCGCGGGTGAACACCTACATAACAAATTTAGTAGGGGGCAAAAATAGCTTGTACCTACTAAGTATTACCTTTTTGTTTGCTCGTAACAGGGTTTAACAGCTAATTAGTTGCCGCTTATTTATTCTCGTCTGAATATTTCCACCCACCTCGTTACAAACAATACTGAGGCTCTAATAAGTCAACGGAGGCGACTTTCTCTGGACGTATGTACTGCACCTTCCCCATTTGTTAGTTGTCGCCTTGGCTAGCTAGGCACTGTTATGCATCTCAGCCCTAGTGCAACCATATTTGATGGCAATCTCGCAGGCGTTTGTAGATCTCCGGGTCGATTGAGCTTAACAATGATGAATTAGCCATGGAAACCCATAGAAATCGATGAAAGCTAGCGTAGAGGCCACATTGTCGCTGGCTGGGTTTGTTGCACTGCGCCAACTTGATGCTGCTGGTATTTCTCTGCGAGACCAAATGGACATGGTAGATTTTAATTTGAGAGAATTTGATAACGATTATGGTTTTCGAATCCCCGGATAAGAGAGAAGGCCCAGAGTAGATAAATCCCCCACAAAAGCGCCCAGCCGAGCTGATACTTCAACGCCTGCGAGAAAACTCCCACTGCTGCAACTGAGTGACTAGGAAGCCGACAGGTATTATTATAGAAGTAACCCTATTTATTTCCATTATGATTTTATATGGGAGGTGTCACTCCGTGGAAATACTACGAGGTAGACGAGATTACCGGGAACAACAAGCCGGATGATCTTGTCCTTGCTCCGAGCTGGAAAGAAACCTTCTAAGTACAGCTTGATAGTATTATAGCAAGTGATAAGAGGCTTCTAAGCCGAGAATATACGTGTGAAGAGATCATTGTTGCTATATCGACCGAAAATACCTGCGGTCGTCGTCGGAAGATAAGATATCTAGTCACAACACTAGATTGAGCGTTATTGTCCAATGATAGGCCACCTGCTTAAGACCCGGCTGATGGATTATTTTGAGGTATATATATGTTCCGCCTTCTACGGTTTACAGTGGCGCGGATAACTTACCACCGTAAAAGTAGTCGACGTGCCGATGATCCGTCAACATGCAAACTGGAGCGATCTGGCGATGTTTCAGTAACACGTCACCGACTTTTATATCAGCTCCAGGCGGAGCGCCATGTTTCGGATATCACTACCCGACACTGTTTTAACCCACTTAATAACAGCCAAGGTTTGTGACCGTCGTGATCCATCCGAGACGATCCGGTGGATTTCACAAGCGATGTATACGAAAAAGCAGTACCCTGTTAAAATATTAACGAAGCTCCCATATAAAGTCGGTATATTTATTTCGAATAAGCGATTTAGTCTACTCTAGTCTATTTATACCGGACAGAATATCATCTGATTCTCTGGTTTCTATACCGGAGTAGTGATTGGTGCAATTGGGGGTAGGGAGGTGATATATAGATCCGCTCCTTCACTTATGAGGACACAGCGATCATCGCCAACACAATGAACAATGAATGAGCTGAACCACGACCAGTTACCGGCATTGCTGCAGATGCAAAATTCATAGCCGCTGATGGCAGGGTAAAACATTGTTTCGGATATATGCATAAGACACGGCTGTAACTTTTGAATACGCTGATAATGACGGTAGTTATAGTTATGGCTACTATGATGTTTACTGCATCGCCCCCTCTTCGTATAATCTGACTACTTGCCCCCTATCTTAATAAGATATACGTGCCTGCTCACCGCCTGAAGCTAAATTATATAAACCCAACGTCTTCCCCTCTACCATTCCCTACTTCTTTGTCTATGTTATAGTATAAACCTCTATCCTACATTTTATACTCATTACTTCTACTAAAGTCACACGCTATAAAGAAACCATGAAGGTAAAGAAGCAATACTTGGCAACAGCAAGAAGTGCTGCTAATAGAGTGTGTAGTTCATCTCTGTTGTCGCTCTCCTAGCCCCCGCCGTCCTGGCCGCCAAGCAGGCTAGACAGGCCGAACCAACCAGCGGCTGGATCAATCTCGTCAAACAAGAGGTATGCCTTGCCAACTAATAATTACAACTTTGAACCTCTATTTGGCAACTTGTGTTCGCTAACTAAATATCGCTAATAGTGCCCTGATATGCCAGCGCGGTGTATTGATATTGCTCAGAAAGTTCATAAGCCGGAGTTTGATGTTTTTCAAGCTGGTCAAGTTGCAATCACCATACCGGGTTGTGTGCCGGCCTTTGCAGAATGTGGCCAACAGCTTGCAAGCGACGCTTTTGGTGTGTATTCCAGATGCAACAAGTCACTCGTGCAAGCAACTAGCTAACCCCAGTCCAGACGTCTCTGAATTTCCAGGCGCCGCCCAAGGAAATCTCGTTACGTGCCTCCTGCAAATTGCGCCTGATCATCTTAAGTACTTCCTCGACAATGATAGCGCCGATATCCCGATTCCAGCCAGCCAAAACTGTGCATTGCGAGAGCTGCACCGCGTAGCGCACGTTGAACTGGGACCCTTGGCATAAGGATGATGGCTGTTGGCAAGATTGTCAGGGACCTCAAGGCTATATAGTTGGGAAACAAAAGCTGGATAATAGCATTGATCGGCATGTCTGGCAGTCTGGAGCTGAAAGCAGCAAAGCAGGCGATATCATCTCGTCCGGGACTTCATTAGGCTTGCTCGCGGAGCCCTAATAAAGGTCGCCGTACTGATCGTCGCGATCGCCATAGTTGAATCTGAATCTCGTCGCGATCGCCATCGTTGAATCTGAATCTCGTCCCAATGCCGCCGAATATATTCCCGCTTGCGCCTTTCCTCTCTATAACACTGATCCAACAAGTTGAAAGGTAATATGCAATTGGAACCGCTATGGTTTATGATCTGATGTTGAAGCCCAGCGATTGCCGTCGTGGCATGTTCGTGTGTGGTAGACCAGCCTGCTATGGCTGTTACAGCTACACTGGCGAATGAGGGCACCCACTGGTACCGATTCAGTGAAAATGCTGAGTTGAACCAGTTAATAGCAGGGGATGTATCACCAAAACCATGACAGCAGGGCCTGTCTTAAACTCGGATCATTTCTAATACCGAGTCTTAGACTGGAGGCAGGTCGCCATTAACGGCGCTGTTCGTGGTTTGCCTGGACGGCGGTCACAGACACTGCTGTCGCAGCCAGACTCGTCACCGTAGACTACGTGGAATGGCTTAATATTATTCAGCCCTCCTAATTTATAGGAAACAATAGTCTCGAAGGTCGTCATCTCGTTGCTTGGCGATGCGCCGCATCTTCTTTCGCGAACCGACTGTACTTGGCGAGATCTTCACCTCGAAGTTCTCTAGTAGCATTTCAACCATCTTTTCAAGATACAGCTTGGAATTTTCGGTCAGCTCATGGCATAAATAGTTCTTCATTTCGTGTGTGACACGCTCAAGTCGAATGCACTGGACATCTCGAGGGCTACATTTAACTTTGGAAACAATAACTTATGTCTTGAAGCCTTCTTGCATCATAGCCTTTATCACAATAACTCATGTCTTGAAGCCTTCTTGCATCATAGCCTTTATCTACTACGGTCTGCCGCCTTGAATGGCGCCATGGTCGGTTCTATAAAGACGCTATTTCTGGCGGAGATGATGAAGAAGGCATAAGCAGAAGTGACAGCGAGGGCAGCGGCTTCTGGTGGCCTACTTAGTGTCTGTTAGTGTCACCAGCGACACCTATTTCGGTTATTACGGTAATTAACAATGTACGGATAGAGTGTTTCTTTGGCACACCGGTTTTTAATCCGTACATTAGCTTACAACATACACAAAAAAGCCCCTCCGAGAGCAACAGTCCGATGACGGCGGCGAAAACCACACTGACCGCTGATTCGGCCACATAGCCGCAACTTGCAGGGGGACATGTGCTCACGTGGACGCATGTCGCCAGCGCAGAGTACGGGTGTCCGCCATCTTGTAAAAGAAACAATGGCGTTTCGAGGCTCTTATTCGACAAAGCTCAAGAACGAGCTAGTCTAAAAACCCCTGTAAAACGGCTGTTGAGAAACAAGTGTATGATGGACTACTGTACTGTAACCTACACCGCGACCGTCTTACACGCCCCCTCCTTGTGCAGGGCCATCTACCCTATCATAGACCACCTTGGTCACAGTGTCTGAAATTCAACAGCCGGTTATTGCGCCTCGTGACCTGCTACTAGGCCGCGGCCAAGAGTAGACGGACCGTGTACATGCAGTCACCATCCAGCGTGGCGAAATAATCAACTAATGCTGCACTTTAATACCTCGGTACACAAATATACGTTGCAGCAGAAACACGTTGAAACAGCGACAAACGTCACCCTCGCTCAAAGAGGCAACTGGTGCCTCGTTAGCGCTACAACCTAGTCAGAAACTCTACAGAGTAGTGTACTCCCACCCACCAAGCGTCACTGTTAGACTCCACAGAAATAGTGGGTGACTTATATGGCATCATGACATCTACCGTAGCAGGACAAGGTAGGATCAAAGAAACATGGAAAACGAACAGTGCAGGTGGAATCCGACGCTGGGTTCTATGCGTAGGTTTTTCTGATTCGAGAATATTACGGCCTCTATGCCACGTGAAAAGACGATAGAGTTTTTCTCCATGCTACCGCACAGATGGAACCATATTGTCGTCTGTGCCTTGACACTGTGTGGTATACGCATCTCCAAATTCGCACAAAGAAGGCAAGTGAAATGAACGAGTAAACTTGTCTAGTTTGATTGCAAGACGTCTCAACTACTCTCAGATAGCTCTACCCTGTTCCTCTCTGGTAACATTATACCCAGTCCTGCTCAATACAATCCAGCCCAGCCCTGTCTTATCCAATCCAAACCCTTCAAGTAATGTAATATGCGCCAGCGTTGACCCAATGCCCGCCTGGTATATATAATAAAACGAGTGATTAGTGCATTAAAAAGCACACATTGTCCATCAAACCCAAACCAAAAAGAAAGACGAAAAAATAAGCAGTCATCCCGCTCTGACGAATCCGTGCTCGTCATCATTTCATTCATCACAATCTCCTCTCCCCTCTCCACTCAAAATACAGTGTCCAAGTGTCGTAGTAAGCTTTCTTCTCAAAATTATCTGTTGTCCTCTCATTCCTTTATGCGTGCGCCTGCGCGTGCCAGCGCTCTTTGGGACCCCGGTTTCAACACGCAAAGTGTGTCGCCTCGCGGCGTCCTCTATCGTAAAAATGCCCATGCCAGTAGGTGTAAACTAAGTTGCAAGAATTGAAATATATGCAAAAGAAGAAGAAGAAGAAAAAAAAAAAGGTGTGAGCACCGCTTCACATCCAATGCTTAGATGAGCAGATAGTCCCAGCCATTCATCCGCAACACGTCCCGCCAGTGGACATGAGGATGAACAGCGTCACTATCTCCAGAACTAGGCGTGCTCACTTGCGATAGCTGGTCGTGTTGGCGCCAGACCTCGCGCACGACCGTCACCATGCGGCCAAACGAACCGCTCTTGGCCAGCTCGCCTAGATGCGCCACGCGATCTTCCAACAGCGCTCGAAAGCCGCTGCCTGGAAGACTAACAGAGCCGCCAATGAGGTAGACCCAGACCAAGCTGCGGTCAAACCCCTCAGTCCCAGCCGGAATGTGCTGCAAAACGCTCGTCAGCTTGTCCACCAGCGTCATTGGAGACGGCTGACTCGGGCTGAACCCGGGGACCAAGCTGCACAGGTAGATCCGTGCAGCCAGGCGAAAGGCGGCGGTAATATTCCTGCTCAGCTGTTTGGGAGACAGGCTGCCAGAATCAGTAAAGGGAATTCTGGGTGGCGCATCAGACGCTTCAGTCAGTGTAATCTGCTCGCCCAGAGACGAAACATGCTGGCACAGGATAAAGTCATCCATGCCGCTATGCTTGAGAGACTCGAGGCAGGCAATCTCAGAGATGAGGTACATGACACGATCTTCGCATCCCATAAGCTCGCGCAGACCCAAGTGAGGATGCTGCGATAGGTGCTTCTCCCGATATGTGTGGGCAAACGTGGGCGACACGCCCTGCATAGTCGCGCCAAGAATGTCAATCCACGAAGTCAGTGTCATGTTGAAGGGAGTTTGGGTCATGGGCGCAGCGGCATCAGAAACAATGCGCGGGAGATCCAGCTTTTGCACCAGGCTGATGGCGGCTTGGAAGTGCTGGTGCCAGGCAATATCAAGCAGCCCATCGTCAGGCCTTCCGACCACGCACTGGAAGAAGATGAGGCTCAAGGTTGCCTCTAGGATTTGCTGATGGTTTTCATCGCGCTTGAGGGCCTCGCACAGCGACCAGATGGTTGCGTAGCGGTGGCGCATAATGTCTTGGTCGGCCTCCTCCGTGTTGGAAGCGCAGCCGCCATACGTCTTGAGGTGCTGCGCAGCGATGCTGAGGCAGCAGTGCAGGTAGATGCTGTTGGATTGCAGGGCAGGGAGAATGAGATCTGAGCTGACTGAGCCGTGCTGGTTGGACTCGAGAATGGGAAAGATGGTAGGCAGGACAAAACGGACAAAGTGGTCAAACAATCGCTGGTCATTCTCATCCAGTTCCACGTGCACCTGCCGCGACGATTGCGCCGGACCATGGGCAAAGTCGAAAAAGTTGACATTCAATGACTCTTCCGACAGCGACTCCTTGCGCTCTTGGTGGACATGTTCGGTCCATCCGCCTGGGAAGCTTGCAGCCGGAAGAACGGTGCCCGGAGGCGGCGGCGTGTGGTAGGTGCTGAAGGTGGAGATGTGTGATTCACGCATCGTAGGCACATCGTTGACAAACATCTGCCTCTCCGTCTTGACATCGACCTCATAGGGTGAATAGCCGCCATAGATGAATTCTGGGGGTATTTGGGAGTTGTATGCCACAAAGTCGGCGCCGCCGGGAGGGCTGTTGAAGTTGAAACCACCAGACATTTGGGAGTCGATCGAGGCAGAGCGGTTGCGGTCCAGCGAGTCCGAGTACGTCGCCGACGTGGGAAGCGAATGCGAGAGCTCCGGCGGCGAGCTCACGGAACTGTGGATCGTCTGCGCATTCTTCTCTTCCAGCTTCTTGCGCTTTATGATGACTTTGATGTCTTCTTTGGTCCTGCGTCTCAGCTCATTGTTGCTCCACCACTGTGGTCGCTTATATTCGCATTGGAGCCCGAGGTGTTTGCATGCAGTGCACCGCGGCGTGCCCTCGTCGCACTTCTTTCGTCGCAATCGGCAAGTATAGCATCCTGAAAGATTACAAAGTCAGTACGAAAAAAGCCTTTGTGCGTTCCTCTGGGCGCCCGAGTCGCCGTCGCCGAGGGAGACGGCCAGCAGCGAGGAAGTCGCCCGTGTAAGTCGTTTGGCGCCACACAGTGGATAGCAACGTACCTGTTCTTGAGCGCCTATGCATTTGCGATTTTGACTTTGCAGCGCCATTGCTGGCTTTGGAAACCGTCTTGGGCTTTGCATTCTTGGTAGCAGCCATCTTGACTGTGCTTCCGGGAGCTTTGGCAGAGCTCTTGCGAATCTTGGGGGGCAGAGTAGACATTTGTATTAGGCCGGGATGTACGACGGCCTGAACCTCTCTCTCTGCGCGAGTGAGCCTTTGGTGGACGGCAGTCTACTGTGCGGGAGACGGGAGGGGGGTGTGGCCACCGATCCCTGGGGTGTGTGCTTGTTTACAGTGCGGTCTGATACAGAGTCGCACCGTAGAGCCAAGCTGCCGACGAGGTGGGCCTCCGGTACAACGTTCTCGAGCAGGGACTGCGAGCAGAGTAGCACTGCACTTGAGTGTGCGAGTGCAGTTCCTTGTTGCTCAAGGTTGTACGGGGCTGGAAAGCAGTTGCCCCGTGTCCGAGCCCACAGGTCTGCTATGAATGCCCGTTGTGATTCTGCCGACGGGCAACTGAGCTTCCGCACAATGTGTTGCTGTGTCCCCTCAACGGCCGTCAGGCAACGGGACAAGTCCGCCGGGCGTGGATGTGATTCGATGTATGTAAACGAAGCTGTTGTTGCTTCTAAGGAAGGAATGACTGGATCCGAGCAAGTCCAGCTTGCTCTTCACGGATAGTAAAGTTGATAGTGTGCAAGTAAAATGAAAGGAGAATGCAGTAGACAACCAGGTCTTGGGGAGCAATGTAAAAGAGGATAATAGAAATCGGGCTAATAAAAAGGACAATAAGAAAGCTTGCGACGACACTTGGAGCTGCTCACCTACACGCCGAGAGAAAAGAGGGTTAAATTCGAGCTGGGCGGCAAAGCCCAAAGTCTTATATCATGGCCGCAAGCGACGCGGCCATGGTGGTTGCTCCCAATCTTGGTGCAGTTGTGGTGGACATTGTGAGAACGGAAACGTTCGCATACATTGTTGCTATTTTTGAACATTTTCGCACTAAGACGGCCTTGCCATTTTGCAGATGCACAACGACCGTGCTGTGTGAGTGCCTGCGCTTAGAGAGACCAATGAGCAGATGCTGTAGAGACCTCTCCGCACGAAAAGATGCGGACCCTGTTTGCAGGGGTGGTCGACTTTGCTCCCGGATGGGCTGTGATTTGCATCCCGAGTGCACACTTCCCTTTCTATCACCTTGCAAAAGGTGGCCGGGTCAGCCCAGGCAGCTGATCCAAACAGGAAACACCACAGCGAGATGGATGCCACAGTCTGGGCTGGTTTGACCTGCATTGAGGATGCTACACACCCTCCGCGGATGTTTACAATACTCTGTTGATTGAAACTGCAACACAAATGTTGCAGGAGACCTTCATATGGATCAGTTCTCAAAGACGAGCCTCAAAAACACCGTCCCTTTTAGTTGTAGCCCGGTTGTGTGATGGAGATACTTGTCCTGGATTCTCTCCCATTTCCGTGCCTCTCGACTGACAAGTTCTTTATATCCGCCGCCAGACCCTTGTCTTCTTTCTTTTGCTTTTTCAGTTTTAAGCAATTCAAGTACTGGACTCTTTGTACTTGTATATCAGCATGCCAGAACATGATTGTAGGACGCAAGATTCGTTCAATCATGGCCTAAGCTGTGATGGTGCTCTACTGACACTAAAGAGCCAATACATAGTCCAGTCCTACACAACAGGTATAGCACGTCTGGGTACTGCCAAATGATGAAAGCAGACCGTGGGCATTTCTGGGCTGCCGCGTTTGCCGTTGAAATGGCGGTAGGACAGGATTGGTGGATAAAATACTGGTGCGATAGCAAGTAACCACGCTCTCAATGTGTGCTCGGTGGTATTCCATTACGGTGCTAGCCCGACGCCGCCAGTCACTGAGACGTACCGTCTTTCACTCGTATTCTGCAGGCTAATTATTAGCACCAATTCTTTTGAAACTTTGCATATGCCTGGTCTTTCTCTCGGCTGCGAGGCCTGCCACAACAAAAATCGGCTAACTGCTGGTTACCAACGCACTACTTTTACAGCGATGAGACAGTGAGGCAGCGTGGGTGCAGAGGAACCAGGCGATTCGGTATTGCGAAAAAAAAGCCAAGAAGCCGAGACCAGGATTAGACAGCTAGAATATACGAAGGCGAGGCGACGTGAAAGGTAGGAAACACTCGGCTGAACAAGGGGTGGCAATGGGCAAAGCTTGTACTTGATACATGCTGAATGTCGTACCCATGCTACTTCTCGCACCAGTGGCTGCCGGCGGCCATTTTTGGTGATCAAAAGGTGATGGCATTTGCACGTCTTGCAGGAAGCCTGGTGTGAGGTAGCATCCGCGGAGGCGTGGATGGTGAAGACTGCAGGCCTGGAGAGGGGAAGTGTGATGAGGCCGAGTTGAAAGAAGGCATCTCTGGATGCTGATTCGACAGCCATGTGTGACGAGACGTTGATACGTGCAGCAGCGGCCGGCCCGCGGGACCTACCGAAGGTGTTTGTGGTTGCATCTGGTTCCAGCAAAAGGTGAAATGGGCTGCAGCATCCTGGGCCTTTTCTTCACATTGGTGGCGCTAGCAGGCATATCCCTGGAGCTCCATCATGTCTTCAGACCCCTGTCTCGCATCGAGATTGGCCCATTGCTTGCAGGATGACTTGCAGGGGGGTTGGCCTGGGCTTTTAGACGAATGAGGGGTCAGCGAGTGAGGTGATGGATCCATTATAGGACGAAATTGCCGGTTTGTCCTGTGGTAGTGGTAGTGGTAGTGGTAGTGGTAGTTATTCTCGCAGTCAGTAAGGCCAAGGTCGGGACACAAACAATGTACGAGTAGCTATGGTAGTGATGAAAGTAATAGTAGCTTGCCAGGGCTACGGAGTTGACTGAGGCCTCATTAAGCGGCTCAACGAACGTGACTGCTCGTACGCAGGCAGGTGGTACCTGCTTGTACGCTTGTACTGGAAAGGCCGGGCAACGATGTTCCTTCCTGTTCGGAGCAACGGATAAAAAACAGTAGCCAAGGCAAGAGCGGAGCGAAACACGGGTTGTCAGTAGACAAGGTATAGTAGCAAACCGACATTTGTTTCCCATGCACTTGCCAAAAGTAACATCATAGAAGGCGGTCTCGGACCTCGTGCAGGTGCAAGTACGAATGCAATAGTCTGGTAATAGCAGGCTCCCCGCACTTTGTTTGTGGGCTAAATTTGGCACCAGCAAAACCCGGCGCCGCCTCTCACCACCATCGCAGTCGGTTAGGCGCCTGCCTATGCATGCCAATGTAACCTTTGCGAAAAGTTCGGCGCTAAAAGCACACTCATGCTTCCCTCATTACTTTCACAGAGCCCGCGTTGCTATTTTTAATTTAGCCCAGATATCGTCATTCATATTGGGCTAAATTAAGAAATACATTGTACATGGACTCCGTACCCGTACAGCTTTTACCCATAATTACATGAGCAGCGGGACGGCCACCAGAGCTCTCTGACTTACAGACCCTCATCGGTCAACACTTTAGCCTGCCAGGGACCCCATGGAGGATATGTCGCAATTGTTTCCCCGCACGCTGGGCAAAGGCGCTCTCTTCTCCAGCCACATGACTTTCTTGTACACTGTGCCAAGGTTAGGAAACGGGAAAGGCAATGCTGATACCCGGCATGGCCACGGCCACCGCAATTTTCCACTGCGGAGGTCTCTTCCCGACACCCGCTTCCTGCAAGCACTTACAAAGACTCGTACATGCAGATTGAAAACGGATACACGATGTCACCAGAGCCCTGATGACATTTCCTCCACGCTCTGTGTATCCTGTAAAGAGCACAAGTACTGTATCGGCTAGCCACCGGGGCCGTGACTCACTGGACCACCAATTCGGCCATCTCGCATGACACGATCATGGCCCTGCCTTCTTTTATTCTCATGGCTTCCTTTCGTTTTTTGCAGTCCATTTACACTGCATGGGGGGGGGGGGGGGGGGGGGGGGGGGGGGGGGGCGGGGGC